>CADCXA010000030.1:1200000-1574012 GCA_902806565.1 Hypoxylon rubiginosum | reverse complement strand
AAACCGTTACTTAAAAAGTTATTTTTAATGTTTTTAACCGTATTAATTACTGTAAATTATAATCCTATTAAACTTATTTTAAATATAAGATTATATACTAGTTTAATTAATATTATAAGTTACTTAATAAGTAAAAGTTTTTTAGTAGTTATTTTAATTTTAATATATTTAAACATTATTTTTATAAAGATATTTAAAATTAAAATCTAATTAAAATTTTTATCTTTTAATAATTAAAATAAAGTAACTAGTTTTTTAAATAATAAATAAGGAATATATACTATTTAATAATTATATATCTAACTATTATTTTAAAAAACAATTTAAATTTAACGTAAGTTTTTAAAGCCTTTAATTATTATTCCTTATTTATTATTATTATATATTTTATTTAAATTTATAAATAATACTTATATTTTAATAAAAAAAAAGCCTATCTTATTTATAAAAATATTAAAAGTATATATTTGTTTTTTTGTTATATTAATTAATATTATATAAAAATAAAAAACTATATAATTATTAAAGTTTTTCTTTAATATTATAAAGTTATAATAAGCTACTAAAAGAATAAATTACAAGTTATATTACTTAATTAAAACAAATATAATATTATTAAAATTATTTATTTTATAATTTTTTAAAGCCTATAATATTTTAACTTTATAAATTAGTTTAATAAATAACATATTTTTTATAATAAGTAATTAAAGTTTTTTAATTTTTAATAATTTATTATATCTTTTATTTTTATATAAAATTAAAAAACTTATAATTATAAATACAAGTTTTTTATATTAAAGTTTAAAATTTATTTTTAATAAAAATAAAATGCTTTATAATATAACTATAATATATAAATTTAGCTTTAATTAAATAAAAAAAAAAAACACCATTATTATAAGTTTTAAAAACTTTAATTAATACTTTTATTAATTAATAACATTATTAATATAATAAATATCCCTTAAAAAATCTATAATATTAATAAATATTGTTTTTATTTTTCTATATATTATCATTATAATTATAAAATATTATAATTTTAAATTTTTCAAAAAAAAAAATAAAGGATATAAAATAAACTATATTAATTAAAATAAAAAAGGGGTATTAAATATCTTTTATATCTATATAACCTTATATAAATATTTTATTAAATAATTTATTATATAAATAAGCTCTTATTAATCTTAATTATAAACTAATAAAATATTAATATAATATATAAACCAGCCTCTAATTAATAATACCCACTTTTTTTAAAATAATAAAAAGTTAAAAATTTTATAATAATTTTTATTTTTTATACTTCCTTTTTTTTTAAATTTTTTAACTTTCTTAAAATACCTTAAATCACTTTTTAAAACGGTAAAAAATATTTAAATTATAGTGATTATATTTACTTTTATTTATTTAAAAAGATTTAAAACGCTTAATAATAATAATAACATTATAAAATTCGCCGCTATATAATATATTTAAAAACACTATAAAAACCTTAAGTTTAACACGTTATTTTTATTATTATTTTTTAACTTTAATAATATTATTTCCGTACCTAGGTATATGTTTTAAAAAAAATTTAATATAAGTATTAAAACTTATTTTTAAGTTTAAAATATTTTTATAAATATATTATTTATTTTTTATAATTATAACCTTAATCCGTTTTTTTAAAACTAGTTTAATATAAAGTTTTTATTAAAATTATTTAAAAAATCGTGTTTTATTATAAACAAAATATATTATAATTAACCTTTTTAAAACTTTAATATTTAAATTAACGCTTAATAAATAAATTAAACTTTTAATATTATATTTATTTTTAATTAATTATTGTTTTTAATATATAAATAATTATAAATAAATAAATAACTTGCCACTTTTAATTAAATTATTTTAAATATAAAAGTTGATTTTAAATTTATATTATAACTTTTATTAATTAAAATAAGTTCCGGGCTAAAAAAATTATTACGGTTTATATCTTTTTAAGTTATTAATTTTTATAGCCTTTTAAGGTTTTATATAACAATAAAATCTTTAATTTTATTATTTTTATTGTTTTTAATAAATAACTTAATAAACTTTTAATTAAAATTTTTATTTTTAATTTTTAAGTTTTATATTAATAATAAATACCTATAAATTAATAAAGCTTAATAATTTTATAAAAAAACCTAATTAATATAATTTATTAGATGATTTATAATATAAATTTTTATATATTTAATAGTTTTATTACCAGCTAGTATATTCTTTAAAAAATATTTAATAAAGGTTTTTAATAAGTAACTAGCCTTTTATAGAATTACTACTTTTTTTTTAAATAGTTACTTTTAAAATAATTATTATTTTTATTTATTAATATTAAACATATAAATCTTTTAAATAACTATTTTAATAAGCTTATATAAAATAATTATTATATTTTTAATTTTTTTATTTAAATATATAATCTTTTAAATAAAATAGTTTATTAATGTTATTAATATTATATAAAAGCGTTTAATTTTATTAATTACGTTAAAATATAACCTTTTTTTAGTTATAAATTTATTTTTAACGTTATAAAAAAATCTTATAATATCTATGTTATTTTAATATTTAATAAAAAGTGTAAATTTTAAGATTATTAATTTAAAAATCTCTAAGCTTAAAAGTATTAAAATCCTTTTTTAATCAAGGATTTTATATTAAAAAATTTACTAATTTAGTTTTAATAATTTAATATTAAGATTTTAAGTTAAATAAAATAAAAAATAAAGTTTTTATATTAAATATTATATCTTTTTATTTTATTAGTAAGATTAATTTAATTTTAAAATAAATAAAAAATAAAGTAAAGGTTAAATAAATAAATTAATTCTAAATAATAAAAATTTAAATTTATAAAAAAGAAAATAAATAAGGTGTTTTAAATAAAATTCTTTAATTATATATTAATTATATATTATATATTTATAGATTTCTAGTTATAATATTAAATGTTAATATAGTTGTTTTTTTTTATTTTTTTAGGTTAATAATTATTTTACTTTTATATTAATTAACGTGATTTAAAGTTAGTAAATGTTTTAAGGTTTAATATAATAATATATTTTTTTCTTGTTTTTTTAAAAAGATGAATTTTAATTTATTATAATTAAAAGGTTTTATTTTTAAGAATAATTCTGTTTTTTAAAATAGTTTTAATAGTTTATTACTTTGTTTTATTATTAATTAAAATATATTTATTTTAATATAAATCGCTTTAATAAATCCCTATATTATTATTTTTAATAATTAAACTTGTTACTTTTTAACTTATAAAATAATTAAATACCTTAATATCTTTCTTCTTATTATAAAAAATAATGTTTTTATTTTAATTAAATTGTTTATTATCTAGTTTTATAATTTAAAAATTATTAAAAAAATTATTAGGTTCTTAGTATTTTTACTTGTTTTTTATAAAAAACTTAAGCTAGTTTTTTAAAAATATAATTTTTAAAATAATACCGTTTAGTTTATAAATGTTATATTTATTTTTTTTATAAACCTAATTAATTAGGTAAAGTTTTAATTAATTATAATAAAATTTATTTTTATTTAAAATATTAATATAGTGAAAAATGTTAAATAAAAATATAAAATTGTTTTTTTATAATATTATATTTTTAGTTTATTTTATATATTTTTTATTTTTTCGTTTAATTACTTTTTTTTTTTTCCTCTTAAAAATAATAATTAATTTTTAAAAGTTTTTCTCTTTTTTTTATAAAAGTTTTATCTAGATTATTAAAAGCTTTTTATAATTTTTTACTTTATTTTATTTAAATATTTACTATATAAAAATTATAATCTTAATAAATATTATAACTTTTTATTTATATATAGTTTTATATAAAAAGACTTTATTAAGTTTAACTAATATTTAATTAGCTTAAATAATTTTAAATAAATATAATATTTAACTTTTATTATTTTTATTTAAGGTTTAAAAAAATCCTTTAGTAATTTTTTTATAATTAACTTTTATTTGGCTTTATACTTTAAAATAATAAAAAAGGTTTATTTTTTTTTTTATTCTTATTTTTAAATAAGCGTTTTTAAAGGCTTTTTTAAATTTCAAGCCTTTATCGTATTTTATTAATAAAAGGGTTTTATAATTAAAGATAATTTTTCTTTAAATAAAATTAATTATAACCTTTATTTTAATATTAAAAATAGTTTTTATTTTAAGCTAATTATTAATTTTTTCCCTTATTTTTACAATAGCTTTTTTCCCTTAATTATAAAATATATATTATATATTAATAATTTATATAATAAAAAAATTATTTAGTTTATTATATAAACCTGGTTTATAAGGCCTAGTAGTTTAAAACTTTTAACAATTAAAATATATAAAAATAACTTAAGTTATATTTAAATTTATTTTTTTTTAATAATATATATTTTTTATTTTATTAATTATAAAGTTATATATTTTATAACCGCATTTAGTGTAACTTTTTTAAATAATTAATTTTTTTTATAAGAATAAATTAATAATTTATTATTAGTGGAATTTTTTTTTAAACCTTTTTTATAGGATATTTTTAGTTACTATATATTAAAATACTTTATTCCAAAATCTTACTTTAATATATTAATTTTTTATTATCTTTTTATCTTTTAAATAAAAAAAATAAATAAAAATGTTTAAATATTTTATAATCTTTTAAGATTTATCGCTTTAATTTTTTAATGATTTTAATAAAAAATACTTAGTATTAAAAAAGGCTGGAAAAATTAAAGTAGTTTAAATAAAATAAATTTAACTATTAATATATTTATTAATATCACCCTTTTATTAATCGTTTTTTTTATTTAAAAGGTTTTCTTTTTTATAAAATAAAAAATCAACTATTATATTAAACTTACTAGGTATATACCTAATCTTAAAATTAAATAATTTAATATAAATAATTTATTAAATTAATTTTATTCTTAATAAACTAATAAATCTATTATTTAATTAAACGATTAGTGTTTTTATATTTATTTATAATAAAAAATAAATACTATAAAAATAAATTTATAACTAATAAAAAGATTTTATAATAACTAAAGCTTTAAGTTTTAAGATATTATAATTCTTTTTTATTTTACGTTATATATTTAACTTATATTTTAAAGGATAAAAAATACTTTAATTATTAAACTACTTTAATATATAACCTTAATTATTTTTTAAAATATTTATTTATAAAATAATTAACCTTTTATAAATATAATTAAAATTAATAAAACATAAAACGTTACTTAATATATTTTTTAATATTTATATAACTTGCTTCTAGTTTTTTATTTATTTTTATAAAACGTTTTTTTAAAGTAATTTTATTAAAAATATAATAATTAAAATGTATAATTTAACCTAAAACTTAAAATAAATAATAATATTAATAAAAAACTTAATATTTTTTATATTTTAATAAAAATTTTATTTTTATATTTTAAAGATTTTTAATAAAATTAGTTTTTTTTTATAAATATTATAAATATATCTTATAATTTTTATTATTAAGCGGTAAAATTTTAACTTTTCTCCGCTTATTATTACACTAGTAAATTTAAAATTTAATAAAATAATATTAATATTTTTTATATATTTAAAAATAAAGTGTTATATTTTAAAATAAACTTTTTAATTTTTATATTAAATAGTTGGTTTTTTAACTTTTATATCGTTAAAAAAAAACTCGTACTTATTTAATATAAAATCGTAAAATATTTAAATAACTACTTTTAAAAAATAAGTAATTAAATTTATTGTTTTTTATAATAATATTATTATTTCCATTAATTTAATTAATGTTATAAAAGCTATTAACTATTTATTAAAAAAATTTAACTTTACTTAGTTATATTTTAAAAACCAGTTTATTATAAATAGGATTTAATATATTATAAATTCTATAAAAAACTTTTTATAACTTTTTAATAAAAAAACGTTTTAAATTATCTTTCTATTAAATTTAATATAAAAGTTAATTAATCTAAAAAATTTATTCTTCTTTTTAATAATAAATTAAATGTTTTAATACAAGCTATAGTTTTTTTATAAAATATTATTTTTTAAGTGCTTTTTTAGAATTTAAATAACCTTGTTTTTAAAAAAAGTAAAAATTAAAATATTTTTAATTTATTATATAAAATATAAAATAATTTTAATTATATAGTTAAATATTATATCTTCTTTTATATAATTAATTTTATTAAAATCTTAAGTTAAAGTTATTTTTTTTTTATAAAATATTTTAATAAAAATATTTTTTTTAATATTAATTATTTTAAAAGTTTTTAATTTTTCCTTAATTGTTTTAAACTTATTAAGTTTTAAATGTTCACTATAAAACTAGGTTATAAATTTAAAATAAATATTTTTATAAAAGCTTTTTTTATAAAACATTAAAAGGTTTTTAATTTAGTTTTATATTAATTAAAAAAACTTTTTTTTTTAGTTAAATAATTTTAATAATATAAATTTATTAATAAAGGTATTATTAACAGGGTTAATTTTTAAGGCTTTAAACTTATATATAATATTAATAAAAATTAAATTAAAGTTGGTTTTTATTTTATATTAACTTTGGTTTTTCTTTTTTTTTATTTTTTTAATAGCTTTTTAAATAATAGTTTTTATAGTTTTAAAAAAATTATTATTTATTAATATATAAAAAATTATTTTATTTTTATTAAAACTATATTTAAAGATATTTACTAGATTAATTTATATATTATTATAAGGATTATTAAAAAAGTTAAAAAGGTTTATTTTATTAATTAATATTAATAATATTTATAGATTTATCTTATAAAATAAAACGCCTTTTTTTTTATTATTATTTATTTTTTTTATTATAAGTTTTTTATAGTTATTAATATAACTTTAACTATTAATAACTAATAATTTTCTAGGATAAGTTTTAATTATATTAATTTTTTTATTTGTTTTTTACTTAATTAATTAAATATTAATAATATTTTTATTAACGTTTTTTTAAAAGTTAAATTACTTATTATTTTAAAATCCTTATAATAAAAACTTATTTTTATAAAAAAAATAAAGTTTAGTTCTAGTAATAGTTTAAATAATATAAAGATGTTTTTTATAATATAAATCAGGTATTATAAAAACTGGTTTTTAATTTAAACAAGATTTTTTATAATTTTTATAGCTTTTATAAAAACATAAAATTTAAATTTTAATTATATTAAACGAGTTTTAAATATTAGAAGCTTAAATTTCGTTATATAAAACTTAATAATTAAATTAAATTATGTTTTTATATTAATTATTATAATTATTTTATCTTTATTTTTATATGGTTTTATTTTAACTAAAAGTTAAGGTAAAAATTAAATATATATAACTAAATTATAATAAATAAGATTCTTTTATATATAAAAGAAATCTATATAAAAAAATAATAATAAAAATTCCTTTTTACTAATTAAATTAATTTAAATAAAGTTTTTTTAAGTTTTAAGTTTTAAGTTTATTTTATTTATATTAACAAGGTTTTTTTTATATTTTTTAATAATAAGCTTAATAATATATATAAAAGTAAAATAAACTTATAGTTTATTTAATATATTTTTAAGTAAGTTTATAAATCTTAGTATTATTTAAGTTATTTTTTTTTTAGGTAATTAAAAATTACTTATTTAAGTTAATTATAATTTTTTTAAGTTAGAATTTTTAAACTTTATAATTAAAAAAAGTGCTGGTTTTAATAAATTTTAAGTTTTTAATAAGGTTAATAGCTTTTAAAGGTTTTTATAAAATTTTTTTAATATTATTATTTTTACTTTTAATATTAATGTTAATAAGGTTTTTTTTAAAACCTATTTTTTATTTAATATTAAAAATCTAACTAAAATCTTTTATTTAAAAAATCGTGTATATTTTAATTTAATTAAAATCTTTTTATATTTATTTTTTATAACAATAAATATATATATTTAAATTATTAAAAATTAAGTTACTATTTAAATTTAAAATAAAATTAACATTTAAATAAAAAATATTAATTTAGTTTAATTTTTTTTATAAATAAAATTTTTATAGTTTTTTTTTTTTTTTATTTATTTATATCTTATAAAAAATTTTAATTTACATTTAATAGTATTTTATATAATAAGTAATTAAGTTGCTATTTAAGTTACATTTTTTAATATAACTAAAAATGTTTTTTTTAATAAGGATTTTTTAATAACATGTTTTAATAATAATATATTTAAAAATTAAGATATTTATAAGTTTTATATTTTTTATTATTTCTTTTAAAATATACTTTTTATTTATATAATTATAATATAAAATATTATTATTATTTAAATATTTAACTATTTTATAGCTTGTTATAAAATAAAAGGTATTTTTATAAAAGTAATAATTTTAAAAGTTATAGTTTAATTTTAGGTTTATATATTTTAAATTAAATACCTGTTAATAATTTAATAAAGCTTAACTAATTAATAATCCAGTTTAATTAATCTGTAAATTAAAAAAAAAACCTTTTATATTTAACATATTAATTAATATAATAGTTTTAACTTAATATAAACTTTAATTATTAAAATAAAAGTTAAAATTATAAAGCTTATTTTTTATACTTTTAATTTTTTTTTTTAAATTAATATTTTAAATTTTTATTTTAAAAAACTACTTGGTAAACTTATTAATTTTATTAATTAAAAATAGTGAAAATAAGTTTTTTTTTATAATAGATTTTAACAGGGTTTAAATATTAATTTTAATTTTTTAAGTTTTTTAGTTAATAATATTATTACTATCCTTATTATTTAAATTATATTTAATATAATTAATAATAATCCTATTCTTATTTATATTAAAGATTTATAAATAAAAGTTTATTTATTTAGTTATTATTTTTTTAAAGTTTTTAAAGTTTATAGTTTTTAAGTTATTAAAGCTTTTTTTAATATAAATAATTAATTACTTTTTAATAGTTAAAAATAAAAGTTTTTATAGTATATAAAAATAAGTGTTATTATTAATTAGTTTATTTTATAATTTAGCTTTAAATATAATAATTTTATAATTAAAAATTAAGTTGTTAATTATTTTAAAAAAGTTTATGTTTTTTGTTTTTTTTTTTAAAATGTTAATTTAATTTTAAATTATTAAATGTTATTTTAAATTAATAACATTAAAAGCTTTTTTAAGCTTGTTTTTTATTTTTTTTTAAATAACATATTTAAAAATTAAAACTTTAATCCTACGCTTGATTTTTAAAAAAAATATAAACCTAAGGGTTTTAAAAATTTTAAGTTAATTAATATATTTAAATTAAATAAAATACTAATTAAAACTAAATAACCATTAAAATATATAAAACTTATTAAACTAAATATCCTTTTATTACCTTAAATCTATAATAAAAAAAAATAAATATAAATACATTTTTATATAATCTTTTTCCTAATTTATAATTCTTAAATTATTAATAGTTATATTAATAATTATAACCAAGTTTATATTATTTAAAGTAATAAAACTAAAAATTAACATGGCTATTAAAATAAAACTACTTTAAAATATAATAAAAAAGAAAATATTAAATAAGGGTTATTTTTAAATAAAATTAATATTATAATTAATTTTAATTAGTTTTTTAAAAATATTTTTAAGGCTTTAACCTTTTATATTAATAATAATAAAATTAATAAAGCTTATATTTAATTTTAAGGTATTTAATAAATACTTAAGAAAGTTTCCTTTAAAAAAAATAAATAAAAAAATAAATAATAAATAATTTGTTAATTATAAAAAAAAGTTATTAAATAAAAAATTTTATTTTAAAAATATATATAAAGTTTCTTAAATAACTTTTTCTAATTTAAATTTTTACGCTTTTTAGTAAACTTTTTTAAAAATATAACATATTATTTTTAAAATTTATATTTTTTAAAACACTAGTTAAATCACCGATTAAATTACTAATAAACAATTACATTTTTTATAAAAATGTTATTATTAATTTAAATAAAAATCTTACCATTAAAATAATAAACTAAATTAATAAAATAAGCTTTATAAATACCCTTAAAGAATTTATTCCTTTAAAATATAAAATTTTTTTATTAACTTTATTTAATATTTAATTAAACTAAAAATAATCTAATCTATAAAATTAAAATTCTTAATATTTTAAATAAATCCCTTTTTTTAAAATATATTAATATATATTTTTATATTAATATTTATAATATTAACTAAAATCTTTTAATTTTATATTTTATAATATATAATTATCTAAGTAATTATTTTAAACGTAAGTTTAAATTTTTAAAGATTTTAATATCTTAATTTTATTACTAGGTATTTAAATCCTAGTTTATTAAATCTTTAAATTTTAAATTTTATTACTAAGTTTTATTACTAAATTTTATTATTAAATCTTATTATTAAATTTTATTACTAAATTTTATTACTAAATTTTATTATTAGGTTTTATTATTAGGTTTTATTACTAGGTTTTATTATTAAATCTTATTATTAAATTTTATTATTAAATCTTATTACTAAGTTTTATAATTTTAATTTTTAAGTTTTTAATTTTTAAATTTTTAGTTATAATGTTTTAGTAATTAAAATAAGTATTTTAATTTAAAGTTCTTAATTATAGTTTTATTTAAAATAACATTTAACTAAGTTTTTTATATTTAATAAATCCTATAGATTTTAATTATTTTATAACATTAAAATAATCTATTTATTAATTTAATAGTTTAATTAACGTAAGTTTATAACAATTAATATAAAATAACTTAATTTATATTAAAATTTTAAGTTTAAAACTTTTTTTAAAATATTAAGCTTTATTAAATATACAGGCCTTAACTTATAGCGAAGTTTTTTAAGGTTAATAATAGTTTTTTAATAAAATATAAAATAAAATTCTTAGGATTTTTTATTAATTAAATTAAAATTAATATAGTTTTTTTAAAATTAAGGTTACAGGTTTAAATCTTATAATAATTATTAATTATAATAAAACTTTATTTTTATACCGATGATCTTTAATTTAAATAATAGTTATATTATTATCTATTTTAAATTATATTTAATTTAAAAAATAACTTAAAAAATATCCCGATTAATATATTTAAAATATCTTATAAAAAAGTGTATATTTTTATAATATATAACTGTTTAATTATATAAAAAACTTTATAAGCCTTTTAAGAAAAAAAAATAAAAAGAATCTAATTATAAAATAGTTATATAACCTTTTATAAAACATTAATCGCTGTATCTTATTATAATATATAATATTATTTTTAAAATTAAAGAAAATATAAATATATTAATAATTATATAAAACATTTTAACTAATAATTATAATTTTAAAAATATTAATATAATTTTTATATTAAAATAAATATATAAATTATAACTAAATAATAATTTAATTAAAGTTAAATAATAATTAATAAATATAATTAATTTACTGTTAATTTTTTTTATATTAATTAAAAAATTTATTATTAAAAATTTATAAAATACTTTTTAAATATTAATAAAATAAATATTAATTAAATAATATAATATTTTATATAAATTTATTTTTATAAAAAGTTAATATAACATGTAATTTTATTATAAGTTTAAATAAATTATTATTAAATTATTATTAAATTATTATTTAATTATTATTTAATTATTATTTAATTATTATTTAGTTTAATTTATTAATATTAATTAATTACAGTTTATAAAAACTTAAAATTATTATAATAAACCTAATTATAAATTAATTTAAAATTAAAATATAAAGATATTTATATTTTTAATTTTATATTAACTAGTTAATAAATTAAATATATAAATAAAGTTTTTATAACGTAATAAAAAAAAACTTTTTATTATTAAATAAGTTTTATATATTTAAAATAAATAATACCTTATTTAAATATTTAAAAAATAATAAACTTATTATTTAAATAATTAAAAAATAATAGTTATTATATTACGTTAAAATACTTAAAAAGGTGAAAATTAAAAAGAAAAAAAAAAGTAATAAAAATAAAATAGTTTTAACGTTTAATTAAATATTAACGCCTTAAATATAAATTTAATTAACGTTAAATAATAACTTAAATAAAATTAATTATAATAATTATATTATTAGTTTTTAATTAACGCCGAATAATAACTTAGTTAAAATTAATCGTAATATTAACTTTATTAAATTAAAAAAGTTTAAATCTAATAATTTTTTATATTTTTAAATGTTAATAATATTAATAAATTTTATTATTAAACTATGTTTAATAAATAATATTAATTATATATTAATAAGTGGTTAAAATAAGTTTAATATAATTATTATTTAATTAAATAATTAATTAATAGTTTTTTAACAATTAAATATTATAGTGGATAATAATAAACTTAAAAATAATAACGATTATTATTTTATAAGTTTATTATTTTTATTAAAAATTAAAACCGGAGTTAAAAATAATAAGGCCGGGGCTGGTATTATTAAAAATAATAATAACAGTTTTAAAAATAATTTAATAATTAGTAAAAATAATAAAACTATTAAAAATATAAAAATTAAACTAATAATAGTTAAATAAAAATTAAAAAATAAATTAATAATAACTTAATAATAATAATTAAATAAAAGCTTAATAATTATTATTAAAAAATTTAAAAAGAAAAAATATAACTTGTTTACACCGCTTAATAAACGGTAAATAACTAAATACCAAGTTAAAAATATAAGTATATTTACTTTTAATTTAAATAAATATTTTTTATATAAATAAATTAAATATTAATATAATAAATTAATTTATTTATATATTTATTAAAAACTTATTTACATTAAAAATTATATTAATTTATTTTAATTTTTATATAAATTTATATAGTTTTTATTATTATTAGTTTATTTATTAATAGCTTTTTTTCCTTATAATAATAAACGTTATAATCGTTATAAATAATAACTAACTAAAAGTTATTAATTATTATATTTATTATATTTATTAATTATATTAATTAATATAAAAGTAATTTTATATATATATTTATATTAATTATATATTATTTTAAAACTTTTTTAATATAATAATTATTTATTTAATTATATTTAATATATAATATTTTAACTAATAAATTTAAATTTTATAAAAGGTTATATATATAATTTATTTTTTTAAGTTTAATTTATTAAAATAAAACCTTAAAAATATATTTTCTTTTATATATTTTTTTCTTTTAAAACACTATAACTAAAAAAAGTAATATTTTTACTTAGCTTTTAAAATTTACTTATAATATTATTAAATATAAAATAAATAATATTAAAATTTATATTTATTTTAATATTAATATTATTAAACTTATTATTATATTTTTAAATTTATTTATATTTTTTATAATTCTTATTATTTTTTAAGTTAAAAAAACACTTTTTTATAAACGTTTAAATTATATAGATACTTTTAATAGTTATTAAATTTAAACTTAAACTTATTAAATATTAATATTTTATTATTTTAAATAAAATAATTATTATTATTAATTAGATTTAAACTATATATATGTTTATTATTTTTATTTATAAATTAACTATAGCTTTTTTTAAACTTTAATATAAGTTTATCCTAAATTTTATATATGTTTTTATTATTATTATAAACTTATATTAAATAATAAAAATACGATATAAAAATAATATATATAGTTTTTAAATAAAAAATATTTTATATAAAACAGTTAAAAAAAAACTTAATTTTAACGCTTAAAAAATCTTAGTAAATATAATTATAATATATTACGTATATATTATATAAATATCTTATATTTAATTTAATAACTTTAAAAATAAAAATATATTAATTATTTAACTTTTTTAAAATAATAATAAGTTTTTTATAATTAAATATATAATAAATATTATTATAAAAAAAAAATATATTATTTAAATTATTAATAAATTTATTATTACCTGGTATTTTTATATATTATTTTATATAGTTAATATTAAACTATAACTCGGTTTTTTTTAATATTAAATATACCGTTTTTATTTTTATATTATATTATATAACTTAATAAATCTTATCGCGGTTAATAACAATTATATAACCAATTAAATTAATTAATAAAAAAATAAACGTGGGTATAATAATAGCTTATTAAACGGTAAAAAGAAAAAATATTAAAGCGGTTTTTATTAATATATTAAAAAAGTTAATAAAAACGCTATCTAAAAATATAATAAAATATAATAAAAAAGTATTAAAAATATAAAAAAATTACTAGTTATTAAAAAAAAATATTACAATATATAGCTTTAAATTTATTATAATTAAAACCTAAAAATATAAAATAAATATAAAAATAAACCTATATAACTAAAAATATAAAAATAATAAGTTCTTTAAATAATAATATTATTAGTTGTTAATAATATAATAATTAAAACAAAATTAATATTTTAAGGGCTTTTAAAATATAAAAAATATAAAATATTTTTATTAAATATATTATTATAAAATTAAATGTTTTTAATTATAATATAATAAATATATATTATAAAGTTATAGTTAATATTATTATAATTTAAAGTAAGGAAAAATAAAAATAGTTTTATATATTTAAAATAACTGGGATATTTAATACTAATTATTAGTTTTATAATAAAATTAAATTAATTAAACTTTAATCCGGTGATTTTAATATTAATAATATTTACCGGTTATATAAACTTTTTAAGGTAAAAGTTTAATAAAAACTTATATAAAATATAAAATAAATTTATTATAAAAAAGAAAAAAATTTTAATATTATAAATTAAAAATAATTCTAAAATTAAAGTTATAATAAATATAATATTTACTAAGGATTAATACCTAATAAAAGCGCGGGATATTTATATAAATGGTTTTAATATTTATAATATTAAATAAAAATTAAATAATTTATTAAATATTATTTTTAAGTTATATTATAATAATTCTTTACCGAAAAATATAAACGCATCTTTAACGTTCCTTATAAATAGTAAAAAATGTTAAAAATGCGCTTATATTTATCTTTAAAAATTATATAGCTCCTTTAAATTTATTTATATTTTTTTCTTAATTTCTTTATATTTTATAACTTTTTAAATATAACGTGTATTTAATTTTATATAACGTTTAAATGTTTTTTTTTTTTTTTTTTTAAATGGTATTAACGTATAACTTAACCGATATTAATTTTTAATTAACCTAGGTTTATTAACTTTTTTTATATAATATTAAAAGGTTTTTTCACCTTTTTTAAACTTTAAAAAAAATCTTTTAATTTTAATAAATCCCTTAGTTTTTAAAGGCTTTTTTAGTTTTATTTTCTCCAACTTCCTATTATAAATATAATTTATTTATTAAGTTTTTATTATAATAATTATTATTACCAAATTAAAAAAATAACTATAAAAATTAATAAATAAAAATAAAATTAATAATAATAATAATAATAAATATACCAGTTTTAATTTATATAACTAACCAGTATTTAATATAATTTATTTTAACTTTTTTAAACTTAATTAAAATCTTTTTATAACTTTAAATTAAATATAAATAAATTATCTTTTAATTTTATTTTATTTATTTTAATATATTTTATATATTAATAAATATAATAATTAGTTTTTACTAGTAAATAATATAAAATTAAACAAGTTTATATAATAAATTTTAATTAAAATTAAAAATATAAAAATTAGTATTATTATTATTTAAATAATAATAAATAAAAATATATTTAAAACTTTATATCTTAATATATAAATTTTATTAATAATTTAATAAATTTTTTTAAAATAAATTATTATTTTAAATATATAATATATAAGTTAAAATTATTATTTTAAAGAAATTAAGCTAGGTATAACACTGATTACTAACTATAAAAATAAGTTAAAAAAGGTTTTTTAAGTTAATTAAGATTTTAATTATTTTTAACTATTTATATATAAATATATAATAATGTTTTATTTTTAAAATAAAGTTATATTTAATACTAAACGAAAAATAATATATTTTAATATTATATTATTTTATTTTAATATTTAAACAGTATATATGTTAATTATTATTATAATAATAATAAAACAAAATACTTTTATTAATTAAATATATAGTAAAAATCTAAACTTAAATAATAATATTTAATTTTTATAGTAGTTATTATAAAATAATTAAAAATAAATAACGTGTTTATAGTTATTTTTATATTAATATTAACTTATAGTATTTTACTATTAATATTTAATAAAAATATTAAACTTATAATAAAATAAAAGTTTATTATTATTTTTTTTAAAAAAAGGTTAAGAAAGTTAAAAATTACTATAAATTAAATACTTATTATTATTTTAAATATTAATAATTAAATATAAAATAAGTCTTTTTTTTTTAAAATATAAAAATAAGTTAAATTATTAATAAAAAATATTATTAAACTAATAAAACGTATTATAAAAACCATATTACTTATTTATAATATTAATATTATAAATATTAATTTATAATAATTTATTATTATATAGTTAAGCTTTATAATATTTAATAAAATCTAATTATATTTTATAAAAAAAATATAAAAACTATTAATTTAAAATTAAAAACAATTAAAAAAAATTATTAGGTTTTAATAGCTATTAACTAAGCCTTTTATTTATATTAATTTTAAATTTCTAAATATATTTAAACTAACGAAATATATTTAAATTAATTTCTTTTTAAAAACTAACGGCGTTTTAAAAAATAATATAATTAATATATATAATTAAATTTATTTATATAAAAATTAAGAATTATTTTAAATTATTTATAAATTTTTTTATATTTTATATAGGTTTTAATAAAATTACACATATTTATTTAATAAAATTACTATAAAAATAAATAATATATAATAATAAAAAGTTAATTTTAATT
The DNA here is from genome assembly GCA_902806565.1 of Hypoxylon rubiginosum. Classification (NCBI taxonomy): domain Eukaryota; kingdom Fungi; phylum Ascomycota; class Sordariomycetes; order Xylariales; family Hypoxylaceae; genus Hypoxylon; species Hypoxylon rubiginosum. Next base: position 1,557,002 of record CADCXA010000030.1, on the reverse strand, counting down.
AATAACAAATTTTAATAAAACTTATATAAATATTAAAATATAACAATATATATTAATTAAAAATAAGGAAAATAACTAAAATTAAAAAAAATATATAAGATTTTTTAAAAATAAAATAACAAGTAAAAAAATCAAATAAAAAATAAAAAAATTTAATAAATAAAAAGAAACATAATTTATATTTTTTTAATTAACGTTTTTAAAACATGTTATAATAATATATTTTATTATAAAAAAAATAAACAAGATCAAAAGTTAGTTAAAAAAAAGGTATATATTATAATTAACTATATAAATATATACCTAAATAAATATTAAAAAAATATTATTAATATTTTTTTTTTTAATTTTATAAAAAATAATTAATTATAATTAAACTAAAATATAAAAATAAAATATAAACACCTTTTATTCCATCCCTTATCCCACTTTTATTCTATTTTTTATTTTACTTTTATTCTGTTTTAATTTATATTACTAATAAAAAAGTTAAAATTTATATAAAATCTAATATTAAATTAAACGTTTTAAAGCTTTTAATTAAATTAATAACAGCTTTTAATCCTAAAAAAAAATCCTTTTTATAAAACATAAATAAATAAAAAAAATAATATAAGTTTAAATTTATTAGTTACTAAATTATAATTAATAAATATTAAAATTAAATTTATTAAATTATAAGCTTTAAAAAATAACGTTAATTATAAAAATAATTTCTACTAAAAAAAAATAAGTTCTTATAACTTATTTAAATTTTATATTAAAAAAAAGGTTTAGTTTTTTTTTAAAAAAAACGTACCTTTAATAAATAAAATAGTTAAAACAAAATTAATTTTAATAAAAAAAAAGTTAAAAAACTTTTTAAAAAGATTTTTAAAATAATATATATTATTTACTATAAACTAGTAATATTTAATATTAATTAAAATTATAACTAAATAAAATAATTATTTATATTAAATAATATATATTAATTATTATTATTTAAGTTTTAATTTAAACCTTAATAAATAAATTAAAAGTATTAAATTATTTAATTTAATGGCTTTTAATATAATATTAATATTTTTTTATAAAATAATATTTTTATTATTTTAAAAAAATTTAATAAGTGTTTTAACTTAACTTTTTAATATTTAACTAGGTTTTTTTTATTATCACTGTTTTTAATTTAATAATAAAAACAATATATATTTTTTTAAAAATTAGAAATTTTAAAGTTTTTAATAAACTTTATTTATTAATATAATTAATAAACTTTGTTAAACTTATTTAAAAAAAAATCACGGTATAAAAATATATTTTTATTTTACGAAATAAATCGCTAAAAAAAAAATATATTATTATATTAATTATATATATAATAATATTTATAATAAAAAAAAAAAATCTTTAGTTTTAATATATATTATCCGGGACTTTAAAATTCTTAAAAAACTTGTTTATACGATAAGTAAAATACCTTATAATAAATATATTTAACTAAATTATAATAAAAGTAAGAAAAAGAAAAAATTTAAAAAAAAATAAAATAAATAAATAGTAAGAGATAAAAAAAAAACAAATAAAAAAAAAAATAAAAAGATATAATAATTAAAAAAAAAAAAAGAAAAAAAAAGAAAAATAAAAATATATAAAAACAAAAAATAAAAACAGCCTTTTTTTATATATATATATATAAACGTAAATATATTATTTTATAATTATATATATAAATTAATATTTATTATTTATTTTTATTAAAATATATATTTTAAAATTATATAATTATAAGTTATAATAATTATAAATAGTTATTTAATATTTAGTTTCTTTTAATTATATTCTTTTTTTTATAATTTTAATAATTATAAAAAATATTTATTTTTATTTAAATAATCTTTTTTAAAATTATAATAATAAAAATTTAATATAAAAAAACTTATTTAATTTAATTCGTTTATATAAAAAAATATTTAAAAGTTAAATAACTATAAATTAATTAAATAATTAAATATTAAATATATATAAATTAATATATAAAACCACGGCTTTTATATTTTAATTTTAAAATAACTAAGCTTTTTTATAAGCTTTTTTTATAAATTAATAAAAACTAAAAATTAAATAATAAATCCTAGTAATTATTTATAAATATAAATTATATTTATTTTATAATTTATATATAGTTATTTATAATATTTTTAATATATTATTTTAAATTAAAATTACTATGTTTTTTTATAAATCTTTTTTATAAGTAAGAAAAAGTTATAAATTAATTAACTTTATAAAAATTTTAATAATAAATAATAAATTTTTATAATTATATTTAACTAAAAATCACCTAGTTATATTTTTAATATATAAATATTTTATAACCTTGTTTTTTTTTTAAAGGTTAATTTTAAATATTTAATTATATATAAAGCTATATTTTAAGTTATATTTTTCAAGTTTTTCGTTTTTTTTTTTTATTATATTTAGTTTTATATTAATTATATTTATATATATAAATAAAAAATTTTTTATAAAATTAAAAAATCTTTATTAAAATTAAATAAAAAGCTTAATAATTAATATTATTAAATAAAACTTATTTTATATAAATTTTTAATATTAATTATATTATAATTAAATAAAAAGCAATAAAATAAAATAATAAAAAATAAAATTAAAAAATATAATATAATTAAAGTTTTAATTAACTGTTAAAATTATAATAATAACTTATAAAATAAAAAAAACTTAATATATAGTTTATAAATATATTAATTAATATTAAAAAAATATATATTTATTTTTTTTTTTTATAATATAATAATTATTTAATTATTATTAAATTATAATTAAAATATTATTAAGTTATTATTAAATTATTATTAAATTATTATTAAGTTATTATTAAATTATTATTAAATTATTATTAAGTTATTATTAAATTATTATTAAATTATTATTAAACTATTATTAAATAATTATTAAATTATTATTAAATTATTATTTAATTATTATTAAATTATTATTTAATTATTATTAAATTATTATTTAGCTACTAATAAATTATTACTAAGTTATTATTAAACTAAAAATATATTATAATTAAATTATTATTATAATTAATAATTTTTATTTTAATTTTCTTATTATATTTTATATATTATTATTAATTTATATATTTTTTATAATTTAAATTAATAAAATATATTAATTTATTAAGAACCTAATATATTTATATAATATGGGAGTTATATATATTATAATTTTAGCTTATTTTACAGGTTTGGCAGGTTTGGCGGATTTAACGGACTTGGCACTTTTGTCACTTTGGCGGTTTTTTGTAAACCGCCAACGGTCCAGAATTCGGACAGATCACACTCTGCTAATAGGGTGCGGGGAGTTACACAGAGCCAATGCCTGACTCACATACTTATAACTTAGGTATCCGCCTAGGCAGGACAACACAACTTAATACACCAAAACGTTGTGCTAGTTATTCAGAACACTTATTGATTGCGATCATACACGACATCTCGAAGATATGGCTCCTGAAGCTCAGACCAAAGACAACTACGAACGGGAAGCTGAGGATTCGAGGCAGAACTCTTCATCAGAGACAGGTACCAGCTCCGAGAAAATTCTTTGACATAGCTTTGAAAGAGAACGTACTCCTGATAGCGCTCAAGCCAAAAGCGAAACTCCAAACTTAGTTAACGACGATGACGCCGAGTACGAAAATAACAAACAACGAGCCCTCGTCGTAGCCGATGGAACGGTCCAGGCTGAAAAGTTTTCAGAAAATGGGGGCAAGCAGTTAAGCGAGGGATTGCAGCAGGCTGTTGAAGACCTCCCCCAACAAAAGATCATAGCGGTAGTGGCCAGTATAACAACAGGAGACATTGACTACGTTCGTCAATATCTCGAGTCCTCTCCAGAGCGACATATTTTACTATACGCTAATGAGGACAGTTGGATAATGCACGATGCCGGCACTATTAGCTAGTTGAATAGAAGACAAGCTAAGAAGACATCTGGAGATACAGCCTTACACATAGCCGCTCGTGGTCCCTATTCAGACATTCTCGAGCTTTTGCCCGAAAAGGGAGCCAATCCAAATGCCTTTAACAGTAGAGCTCGAGCACCGCTTGTAGTGGCAGCCCTCTGGGGCCGATTAAAGAACGTGGAGCTTCTCCTGGATTTCAGAGCCGACGTGCAGCTTGAATGCGTCCGTAACAAGATAACTGTTCTTGCTGTTGACTTCGCAAGGGATCTTCAGATCAATACCGAAACACGCTCCAGCTGTTCGGATGACGGGTACTCAAAAGATACCTTGGAGAGTGCAGACCAGAGAGACCAGGATCGTAAAAAAATTGTTACGCTCCTCGAGTCCCTGTCTGACATACACCGTTACACCATGGGGAGCTTTGAGTTTACGAGGAACATGGACCAGCTTACATGTACGATTGAGTTTGAACTTCAGAATGAAACGAAAACTATTGGTGTTTTGTATAACAGCCAACCATGGAGCGTCGTGACTGCGATGAGTGGTGGGAGAGAGCAAGCGACCCATGAAACCAACAACCGGATTCCTGGGGAAATCTGGACAGACAAAGCACTTCGCCTCTGCGAATATATTGGATATAACCTAGTGCCGAACATCACCCGCGACCGAGGGAGAACGGGGAGATACAACGCTTGTCACGCAGAGAAACAACTGATAGCATTTTTCATCCATGAAAACGGGCTTTTACCGCGCGAAACGGACGAGACGCTTGGACTTGAAAAGATGAATTTGAATGAACCATCGGATCAAGAACACGACCGAAATGAGTCGAAGAGGAGCCCCGAAAGCTCGGCGCCTCTCACTACTCCGAAGAGGGCAACAATCATGGTGTCTCGTCAACCATGTGAGGATTGCGAGGATTTTACTGAGTGGGTGAACAATTTCTTCAAGGTGGACATTAGACTAGTCTATCGTTACCGTGGCTATTATTGCGGATTTTGTCCTTGATTTAATGTTTCCGCGTATTTCAAATGTACCAGGCACATTATAACACTTTCCTATGATATATACCGGTGTGTATGCCTGCGGGGCGGTTCTATTCTAGTACGGCTTATTTTGTTTATTTCCTAGGTAATATAGAGGGCAGCTATATTATACATCTGACCTTCCTTCTTGGCCTATGATCATCAAAGGGGATACCAAAAAAAAAAAACATTGGTTTCCCGCCTAGTACATTTAAAGCTAATTCATATTCTCATGGAACAATTTATAGATCTTTAAGTCAATAGAGTATATTAGAAACCTACCTAGAAGGTACCTCAGGTACCTAGGGTATATCACCATTATAGTGATCTAAATTAGTTACATGATTATAAATCAAGAACTGAATACGGTTGGTCTACTATCTATTACACGAGTAGTTGGGGTTGAGATGAGGAGTATACCTGGCCGGGACCGGCCCATGGGTATTGCGTGATTCTAGAATAGTTGTCGCCATCGAGTTTAGTATAATGGAGCATAGTATAAATTATCACTCCTTTAACTCTTTGGCTGGACCTAATTCTAGATAATTATAATAATCTCCGAAAATAACCGTCAAAATGCCTACCGAATTTATTAGCTTGACATTTCCGAACCCATCGACGGAGTTAAACCCGCTCCCGAACCCGGCAATTGACCCGGATTACTTGACTCGGTACGCCAAGAACCTTGATGACTATGAATTTAACTATACGCTTGTGCCGTACGACTCATCGTACTTTGACCCTTTCACCACCGGCGCTACCATCGCCGCAGTGACCAAGAATCTTAAGATCATAATTGCGCTTCGCCCGAATACGCTGTATCCTACGGTTGCCGCCAAAGCATTGGCTACGCTTGACCAGCTCAGCCGCGGCCGCGCCGTGGTGCACTTCATCGCCGGCGGCAGCGACGTCGAGCAGGCGAGGGAGGGCGACTTCCTGAACAAGGAGGAGCGGTACGCGCGGCTCGAGGATTATATCAAGATCCTCAAGCGGGCGTGGGAGTCGCCGGAGCCCTTCGACTGGGACAGCAAGTACTACACGTTCAAGCAATTCCGTAACCTGGTGCGGCCGGTGAACGGGAAAAGCATCCCGGTGTCGGTGGGCGGGTCATCGGCGGAGGCGTACCGGATCGGTGGCAGCCTGGCGGATATCTTTGTATGTAACATCCAGAGTTCTTCTTTCCCCTTCCTAGTAGCATTTCTGCTCGCCTACGAGCAATCACTGCCGAGGCATGCATTAATTGCGCCAATCTCCTCCCTGAACAAGCAATTACTGACCCGCGTCGTTACAGGGACTGTGGGGCGAGCCGCTTAAGGAGACCAAGGAGCAGGTCGACCGCATCTACGCCGAAGCCGAGAAGGCCGGGCGCAAGGACCGCCCGCGCATCTGGGTCACGTTCCGGCCCATCGTCGCGGAGACCGAGGAGCTGGCCTGGGCCAAGGCGCACCGCACGCTCGACGCGCTGCAGGGCAACCGGGCCGACGGCAAGAGCCGCGTGCCGGCCGGGGCCCCGCCGCCCCAGAACGTCGGCTCCCAGCGGCTGCTCGACATCGCCAAGCGCGGCGAGGTCCAGGACCGCGCGCTCTGGTACCCCACCGTCACGGCGACCAACGCGCGCGGCGCGTCCACGGCCCTCGTGGGCTCCGTCCAGACCATCGTCGACTCGCTCCTGGACTACGTCGACCTCGGCGCCGAGCTCATCTCCATCCGCGGCTACGACAACCTCAACGATGCGATTGACTATGGGCGCTTCGTGCTGCCTAGGGTGCGCGAGGAGTTGAAGAAGAGAGAAAATGGTGCCAATGGGACCCATTAGTGACTTGGGTGCTACTCCACATGTATTGTTCTTCCATTAGTGAAGGAGGGAGGGTTTCCACACGGCTCTAAGCGAATAGTACGAGCCAAATCATAATATACCTAGGTAAATACCGGTACCATTATAAACATATACCTTGTCTTTAGGACTAGTTACCTTTTCTACTTGAGGGCTCGCCCTCTGTTTGCATTGGACGGGGCGACTACCAGATGGAGTGAAATCCGTTTCTTCTTGGAACTAGAGAGTGGTACTTAGAATAATTTGGCTGGGACAACCTACACGTCACGTGAGACATCCTGTCTGGTAGTGAATATGCGGTGGACGCTTTGGTGGAGTGGCCTAACACGTTGCCCTGCTATCCCCACAATCGGAAGATAGTAGTTTGTAAGGCAATCCCTTCGGGGGCGCAGGTTCGAATCCTGCAGGCGTCGTTTTTCTATACATTTCTTAATGTTTCCTCTGTTACCTTTTTTTACTTTCGTAAAGTGTGAAGTGCACATATAAACATGACCAGGATACTGGCAGGCCTTGAAATCGACTAGTGCAACGGGGTAGGTGATAATAATTCTAGACACAGCTGGGTAAGGAATTATAGGCGAATTTAGGAAATCTGCTGCGTCTTTCGGCACGACTTCTGGGCATCAAATTTATAGCAACCCCCAAGAACATAACCTTCTCCTTTACGCAACCGGGTTTCCACCAGGGAGGCTGGTCAACCCTATAACAAATCGATTAGCTACTAGAAGGCATGTTTCAGGGGAAAGAGATTTCTATGACTTACAACTGTCAATATCCTCGCCCACCATGTCCTTAACCTTGCACTGGTTCTGCAGAGCGGTACTCTGGGTCTTGAGCGTCGGCGCCGACACGTACGTGTGACCGTCGAGGTGTCGCTGCAGGGAGTCGTCCTTCCAGCCGAACAGATAATCGGCGTGACTAGAAAATCCACTCGCGTCGCCGCTGGACCAGACGAACGGCTGGTTGCCGTCCGTGAAGTCGGCTGGGTTGTTGAAAGCCCTGGTATCCCATACAGTCTCGAGCAAGATCTGGGGAAGTCGGACCGGGTGGGTGGCAGGGCAGGGGCCGCCCGATTCGAACGTGCCGGACTCCGGGTACGCGACGTGGTCTTGGTGGTTGGGAGAGTCCAGGTTTTTCCCGTCCCAGCAGGTCGGGAACCTGAAAGAGTAGGTAAGTAATCTCACTCCAGATCAATAGTAAGTCAAGCTTACCTGTGGTTCGCCATTATGCCTCCGGGACATGGTTTTGTGGGGAAATTGATGTATTCCGGAGCACGGGTGCCCGAGTTCTCCATGCAGATATAGGTTAGTTGGCGGAAGTTTCTAGCCTGTTCGCGGTCACGGAATGTCGAGTCGCCGACAAGCATGCGGAAACCGGGCTTGAAAGCGGTGACGGTGGACTTTTGAGCGGTGTCGAACAGGGCGTCGGTCATATAGTAGACGACCTTTTGAGTGCGAGTTAGACCGTTAGTGTGCCTAGTGTAGGCCTGCTTACCATGCCGCCCTGGTTTCCCTGGATCTGGGCCGACTGCGGGACCCTCTTGAATGTGCCATTCTTGGCACGATAGAAGAGAACGGCGGTCCAGTAGTTGGACAAGTCCTCCGTGAACTGGCAACTCGTGCAAGTGGAGAGTGCTGCGAGATCATGCTCCTCGGGAGGCATCGACACGTTGAAAGAGTTCTGCGGCAAATTAGCGATAGGCATAGAACTGCGAACCGTGGCGAGCTCGAACATACACCTCCAATGATCTGGTGAAGATGCGTCGATGGATTCATTCCCGGTTCAACCAGCGGGTCTAGACGCTGGACGGTCAGGGCCGAGCAGCCAAATCGAAGCAGCGCGCTTGCGGGCGCGAACAGCCCTAAGGCAGCAATCAAAGTGTTCAACTGCATCTTGACGAGGCCTCACTATTTTGGTTATTCTCAGATGTCGCTGAACTAAAACAAAATCGAGAGGAGGGAAGGAGACAAGCGATAGTTGTTATCTTAGCCACGGTGAGATCATTCACCTGTCAGTGAACCACTGCCGTCTCTTCCACATCTGATAAGGAAACGCATGCTTGACTCTCGGTGTCGGAAAATACTATTTATTAATATAAGGAAACATTTCGATAGGCGAGCGGGTTTTGACTTTGATTCCGGTTAATGTGGACTTGCACATGGATGTCGAGTCGGCAGTAAACGTCACTTTCCGGAGACATCAACGGCACTGCAACACCGGGGGGGATTAAAGTGATGCCCCTTATCAACATCATTTTCATCACTTTCTATCAATAGTGTATTGTTTCGGCCAGAGGTTCATTTGTCTTTGACCCCTGACTGCTCACCTGGTGTTAGAATGACTACGAAGACTTTGCCTGCCTAGGTACCTGGTATACTTGTATCATACTATGCTGCGAGCTTTATGGAGAGAGGCTTCAATGACTCTATCTTAGATATCTACCATCTAGAGCTGGGTGCCTAGGTACCTAAGGTAGACATACCGGATTAGGAACAATATCCCAATGAAGCCAAAGGGGACGATGTTTTCCAACTCCGTAGTAGACTTGTATGTTGCCCCTATTAGACCAAAATAGTCGACCCAAGCATTCTTCTTACTTCTCCCCGCACTACAGTGGCGGCGTAATATCAGATACTTGCCATTTCTAGCGAATGAGAGTGAATGCCAATTCTTAGTTATTTCTTACACATAATCCGGAGGGCATGGCTCAGGGGGGCATATGACGCGCTCGGCTAAAATCGATAATTAAACCACACCGAGAATTTCAGTTATTGTGAACACCACCGAAGAGTCGACACGAATAATTATATCTAATCTGATGTCATATAATTGTTTCTATAATATTTACTAGTCCCACTCGTGTGTCTGACAAGAGGTAGCTAGCTTTGACCTAGCTATCCGCACCTAAGCTCATCTCAGCGAAGCACGATCTTCAGACACTCGCAATGAAGCTCTCACTCACCTTTTCACTCTGGGCTGTCGTGGCTCTCGGTCAGTTTCCTGAATGCACTCGAGAGCTGGCAGCAACCGACGAATGTGCCGCTGTTATCGATGCCAACGCCTGCTACAACCAATTCCGCTTTACAAACAACCAGACGCTATCGTGTATTGATGGTACGAGCAACGATGATAGAGCTAAGAAGGTATGTCAAGCGGGTGAGCGAGAGAGGAAGAGGATCTGCTAACAAGCTGGATTAGGCCTGCATGTGCTGCAGCTGTGTCGGCCAGGTGATGTGCAACTGGGTAACACAGTCACGGTTTAATTGCTAGGAGAAAATATTGCCGAAGCTACCGAATAGAATAGTGGAGGAAGAAACTGAGTATTTGATGAGAATTTGTCATGTGTATCTAGCTCCGGATTTGATTGCTCAAATATCAAGCAGTATTAACAGTCCTTATCAATAATAAACGCTAGCTACGTACTTGGGCTATCATGAATATGGTTCTACGGAGGCTCAAGTGTGTCTTCATTTTATTCGTTATATTGAAACCGTATCGTCGGGCAAGTATAGGAGACGGGACTTAGTTAAGAGGAGTTGTATACCTTAGGTACCTGAGGTAGGTAGGTAAATATCGCAAGATTCTTCTAGTAAATCATCCTACACTCAAGATAGATAAGTTATAAATCAAAAGGGCTCAGTTAAGTTTGCTCTAGTAAAATGAGTGGAACATAATCCGGCGTACCCTTGACTACTGCTCACAACCACAACCCCTGAACGAGAGAATAATCAGATAAAGAGCGAACTGCCGTGGCCATGGGTCCCAGAACTGTCGCAATACATCACCATATATAGATTCACACCTAAATGACCATTTCTTAGTCTATTGGTGCTACATGAATTAGTGTCGGTTTCGGCCTGTCATCGGACCCCTGAGGATTATCTGCCGCTTCACTACTAGAGCCAATGCTGGCATCCACGCTGGGCGTTGATAGTGCAAACCCATGGCCGGCCAATAATTCTTTCGCAAATTCCATGAGCTTATCCATCTTGGACTCATCCGGCACTTGCGAGCGGACGTAATCGACAGCCTTTGCCCTCATCAGGTCCCAGAGACCCTTGCAATCCTGGAGGTGGCGCTCGAGCGACACGACGACGATGACCGTGTAGGACAGGAGAGCTGCCGAAGCACTCGCAACTCCACCATCGTCCACCGCGTACTCTTCGATCTTTTGCGAGGCCTGCGTCAGTGAGGGCTCCAGAAGAGATTGCACGTCGACGTTGATGCTTCCATCAAAATTCTGATAGGCGAGTAGGCTTGCCACAAACTCCTTTTGCGGATCACTCCGATAAGATTCGAAAAACGTTGGCTCGACACTCAGGTGGCGCTTGTGGACCACGGGCTCTTCAGGTGCAGATTTCGTCATGAGGTATTGCGGCATTGTACTAGGGCGTTTCATAGTAAGCGATGTGGATATACGGGCAGGTTCAATAGCCGTAGAGGGAAGTTCAGAAGCAGGCGATATGAGCGATTCCAAACATCTGCTTATACTTTCTGACCTGTGTCGTCCAACCCTCGAGCGGGCTGTACGGAGCGCTCGTAAATGATCGAGCTTAGTTTGCTTAGATTCAGGGCGGATGATCTGATACATGGAATCGCTTGGGGTGTCGCCGGCCAAGCTCAGTACATCGCAAAATGGCGACTTGTCAGGTGTCCTTGGGTAAAAACCAAACTCTATCTCATCTCGAGTGTCATTCCGACTTTCGACCTGCACATCTCCTGTAGTGGAGTCGTCGGATTTGAGGCGTGCGGGTATGGCAGAGGAAGTATCAGTCGCTTTCTGGCTAGCTGGATGCCGACTTCCGCCTCGTGGTCGAAGTAAGTCCAGATCACCCTCAGCATCACGTACTGGAATAATAGTGTGGATAGATTCGTCCTCGTCTTTGAGTTTGACGTTCTCCTGTTGGAGGAAGAAACTCGTCCATTTCGACAGTAGCGAAAATCGACAAGCGAGATCTGTAGCTTGAGCTTCGCTAAGTCTTGTCCTCCTCGCTGAGCTGGATGTGTCTAGAGACGAAGCTATGGAGATGCTACTCGGTGAGTGCTCCAAGTCGTCTAAAATAGCTCGTACAGCCAGATTGTGGATTGTCGCTTCCTGCTTCTTCAGTCTCGTGATTTCCACCGCAGCGCTGACTTGGTGACCATCAGAGTTTACTTTTTCAATGATGACGCTGTTCAGCTGGTCTAAGGGCGAATCTGATGTGGAGAGTGCAAATATTCTATTCCCCTGGAATGGGTTGAGAGTTCCGGCATCGGCTGGTGACGTTAAGAACCTGCTGGAATTCTCATTGTTCAACTTGACATTGAGAGTGCTGACGTGACTTGTGAGGGCTGCTTTTAGCATAGCGACAAGCCGGTCCTCCCAGCCTCCCATACTCGCCTTTGGGATAACTTCGGAATAGCCTCCACCCCGAGATGCAATTCCCTGCACCAGTGCGTGAGAGACATGAGCTCCGATTCCTAAAGAAAAGAACCGCACTGCTCCCCCAGAGACAGTTCTAGTCCTCTGCACAAGTGCTAGAGTTTCGTCGAGTCGCCAAACTTCTCCATCTGTCAATATGATCACATCGCAAGGGCATGAGAAATCCCTGTTCTGCAGGATAGCGCTAAGCGCTGGTACCAGCTCAGTTCCTCCCATGTCTGCTTTAAACTGTGCTTCGACATAGTCCAAGGCCACTTGTAGAGACTCTGCGCTGTAGATCTGCGACCTGTCCCACAGTTTTACATGGTCAGATCCAAATGACCAAATGTTAAACGTCCGGCCTAGAGGAATTCCTTTCAGGAAGAATTTAAGAGATGATTTTACGGCTTCGATCTTGTCTCTCATAGAGCCGGACCTGTCAACCAAGAAGAGTACCTCTCCACGCGCTGATATTTTCCTCTCCTCTTCCATGAACGGGGAAGGTATGGTTAACATCAGAGCATTCTGGTTCTTAAGAAAGGGATGAGACTCAAGCCACGCGTGGGGTTGCGCTGTCCCATTTGAGGAACTTGATTCCATACTAAGGACGAAATCCTCGTGTAAGAACCCTACTGCAGGATCCAACCTCACCACAGCGACTTCCGAGGTTGATTCATAGCTATTTCTTGAAAGCGACTGCCAGTTTGAGGCTTGAGGCTTGCTGCTGCTATGATCCAGGAAGATCTTGTGGCTCTCGCTTTTGATTTCGAGACGCTCTTCGGCTTCCGACACTTCGAGCTGAAGGGTGAATGTACGAGGAACCCCTTGCAAATCTGGCGTGGGGATATCCGCTGGGGTATTTCCATATCGATTCGCAATAGCGGTAGGAATAGAGAGGGTTGTGACATTTCTTTCCTCTGAAAATTGGCGTTTCAATAACGTGATGTATGTGAGTTTGGTCTCAAGTCTCGTGTCAGGGGGTACGTTGCCAAGTGAGGCAGTGAAAATTTCTGGCGTGTTTTGTTGAAGTAGTGCAGCAGTATGTCCTGTTACGATGGCATTTCGGAATGCTTCCTGGGCTTCTTTCTTGGGCTGAGCCCTAGCCCTAAGTACCTTTTCCCGACCAACTCGACAGCTGAAATTTGTCACTGTGCAGCCGCTAGGGAGTGGAAACACGTAGGATGCCTGGTGTATAGGGATCTCGGCGTTATTCCAGAAGGCTTGTGTCACCGTTATGCTTGCCGTGTCATCAATGATACGACCGTCAATTGAGACAGACATAGGCGGTAGTATATTTCGAGTGGGCTCCTCGATTACTCCGTCAGGGAGTATCTTTAGACTCGCAGATGAACTTCTCTCATTGATGATAGAAGTAGAAGATCCGGTATCAGATACTGGCATTCCACCGGAGTATTTGACATTTTTTTGCGCTAAAAGCACATGAGGGTATCCGGGACCCGTCAGAGACTGAAACTCTGGTGGAAGAGGCTCCCTTGGATCCCACACAATACCTGCCGTGAATATGGCCATAATTCGTTCACTTTAGGGGCTGTTGCTGGATATGACGGAATGAAAAGCGGTCAGCAATTAGAACTTTGACGAATATTTAAGACGGAGGATATATGTTAAGTAGAGGATACAATCGCCCGACCACTATGAGAACTCCAATTCTGGGCAATTCTAAAAATAACAGCCCTGGGATGGCTGCCTAACATGCAGCTTATTGCATTAATGCAACCATTGCACAACATGGCAAGGCATAATTAGGGCAGAATAGTTAAAGCATCTGACTTCCTCGCTACGAGGTTTGAAATTGTCCTGTCAACCTTTCAACCAAAGTCCTATCTTTCGGTAATCAGTCTTACCAATGGCGTTTCAGGTTTCAATCGGCGACGTTGTACTGATGACCCAGATCACCTGGAGGTTGGCCCAGACATTCACGAAAGGACGAAAGTCCGCCCCAGCCGAGTTCTGTGAAGTGGAGAATCAACTCTATTCGTTGAGCGCCGCATTAGAAGCAATTGGAAACGCCTGCGAGAGAGGAGATATCGACGCGAGAGCCGTATCTTCTGCATCAACGCCCCTGAGATCAGAGGGGCAACCACGCAGCCAGAATATAATCGACAATATTCTTGAAAATTGCTTCCAGACATTGAAGCATCTTGAAAGCATTGTTAAAAAGTACAGCATAATAGGCATCCAGTCTACCCCAACACCGACCACCTCCAGGTTAGAAATATGGAACCAGTTTGTGATTAGAAACTGGAGAAAGATCGAATGGACAACAGAAAAGGGGGACCTAGATGCTCTCCGAAGTCAAATAATGATACACACCAACAGCCTAAATTTGCTGATTGGGATTACCGCCAGGTATATTGTGTTATGTTTAAGTTGCCGAGGCATTGATGCTAACCTGCATCAGTTCCCAGTCGACCAGTATCCGGAAATCCGTCGAAAAGACTTCTGATATGGTCAAAGAGCTATACGAATGGTACGAAGATAATCTAAAGGGTGCGATGGGTATCAAGAACGGCGATACCATGACGAAAATAAGTCTAGCGGACAACTCATCGGATGGCAGGGCCATTCATACACATAATTCTTATCACACATTTCAACTTGCCATTGGAACAAATAAAGGAAGAGAAATCCTTTGCCCTAAGGCATATCTCAACCGCGGCGACAATCAAACTTTCACATCTATGTCTGCGAGCCCAACGGTTAAGCCAATGTTCGGCTGTTCCTGTCAGAGTCAAGGGGGCTCTAGTTCACATCAAACTATGGTCCAAAGATATGAGCGTCAGTTCACCTGATACTGGATCAAGATAAACAGAGGCTAATTAGTTCGCAGTGTCTCATTTGACCTTCCCTGTCCGACTTGCGGCAGCAGAAAGATCCTGGATCATCTATAAGGCGAGCAACAGAGCTACTAACCAGCTCGTCATACTTTACATCATCAACATCAACCCGGAGTGTCAGTGAATATTCTCTTCATCATTTCATCGGTTTCATTACTAAAGATATTGAAGATATTCGAATTTTGGAAGAAGTTATCCTACAAGATCTAGCAATTAGACGAGCGGATATGATTCTAAACCAAAGTTCCGGCAATAGTCTCACGTATATATCAGCTGATACGGAAGAAGAGCGCATCCTTGCTTCAATTGGGTATGCATTCTAGCTTCATAAGCTCGAGGATATATCTTCTAACGTTAGGAATTAATCTTCTAGAGAGCTCAAAATTGCGCAGAGATCGGTCGAGTCGGTTACTTTCAACCATGGTGGCAGGTCTCACTCCCGTAAATGGATCGAAAACATTCAGATCTTGCAGTACCAGACCCTGAACCTGAGTTCGGCGATGAGGACGGGCCAGGCAGAGCCGCTACATCCCTTGGAATATGCGGAGGTCTTGATTTCATATGATCAGCAGGACGAAGAGGGACAGGATGACGTGCTTAGCAACACTCTACACTGTGAGTCTGAAAGCACGAATTCTAGACAAAAGTATGATCTAATCTTGATAAATAGTGCGGCGTAATACGATCTTAAAGCTAGAGGAGAACAATGCACTCCTACGAATAGAATCGATCGATACAACAGGTACTTTTGAAGATGAACGTACAGTTAGCTTGGATTGCGTGGGCGTCACTATTCAACTCACAAGCAGAGAAGGTATATGTCGAAAAGTGATTACCCTTGGATGAGGCCAGAAGCTAACAGTATCAAAATGAAAGCTGCAAGAGAGCTGCACAAGAAGCTAGAGGACATGCGAATGGAACTGTTCATCAGAAGCCTCCAGTACCCAAGGTCAGACGAGATGGCAGCATTTCGCTTGTGAGTCTCCCCAATACATAATGATGTCGAATAGATCTTGTCTAATGTGTTCTTTGTTAGACGAGTTGCCAGAGTTGAATGTGACAACATATACATCTCCGATGCTGACGTAACAGTGACCACCAATACTCAGGGGCGACACCGGCTGATCATCGAGAGTCGCAATAAATGCACTGTCGTTAGCCAAGTCTTGATCGAAGATTTCTTCGACTCGCCTTCAGGCAAGCTGGACTACTCAGGGCCCACGTACGTGGTTCAGATTGAGGAGAATGGGAAACGCAATGTTTACAAGTATGAGCGTGGATTCAGATATCTGAACCTCAGCAATGCACAAGGTAAGTTATAATCCATCCGGCTGACCTTAACTTCGTCATAGCTTACTGAGTTCTGTAAAGCCGACCGAATGTTTAAGCTAGCCTGGAACACCATGTCGACGAACTCGCGACAAGAATCCGATTCACCGGGACCGGCCGGGGTGTAATGGTGCGATGCAGAGACTCAAAATAACAGACAGGTCGCTCAACATATCTGAGTTCCCACTATGTATTAGAAATTTAATATGTAGAGCACATTCTTGGCGTGCGATATTTTCTCCTTTTCGACTCTGTTCTTGTACAATCGATACTCGAGTTTCCGCAGGTGTCTGAGAAATTGCTTCTCACGGTATTTCAGATGACATGTAAGCCCACGCGAACATCGCCAGACAGGTCAGATGCACTATCAAATGCAACAGAGGGCCGCCCAATGTAGGCTGCTCTTTGCCCGATACCCCTGTGTCATGGCGAATGCGAATGTAGGCACGATAGCACGGCCAAACGTGGTAAGTCCCCAGTGCCGCTGCGAAGAGCCTAGTCACATCGGTGAAGCCGGGCTCGAAGAGAATGATGATGCATATCAGATTAGTTGATAACAGCAGGCCGCCATACTGGCGCAGAATGAGCTTCGCAGCAGTATTGCATCCGGGAAGCTGCTTGTCAGGGCTGAGAATGAATGATACGGCCGCAGCTGTTTCAATTAGAGCGTGTGCGGCGAACGGCAATTTGGCCAAAATCATTGCGTGCGATGGATTCAATGACTTGTTAGCGATTATAACCTAGCAGAAAGATGCTGCGACGTCCGACAGGTTCCTGCTGAGATGAAGTGTTGTTCAGACCAGATGATGGAGAGATGCGAGGAGGGTAAAAAAAAAAATTAGGTAATAGGGGTAAAATCTAGACTGAAGCTGACGGCCCGTAACATCTC
This sequence comes from Hypoxylon rubiginosum, assembly GCA_902806565.1. Taxonomy (NCBI): domain Eukaryota; kingdom Fungi; phylum Ascomycota; class Sordariomycetes; order Xylariales; family Hypoxylaceae; genus Hypoxylon; species Hypoxylon rubiginosum. The sequence continues at coordinate 1,539,684 of CADCXA010000030.1, read as the reverse complement.
GAAACGAGTAAAAAAGCACGTGCAAATAACCTACAGACGAGGGGCTTTGGCATGGGGGCCAGGGGTCGTGCGCGAACCCCTGCCCCTTGCATAGAATCCATGTCAGATTGAGCTCCTGGTGAAAACTGTGCTGAAATGTCACCGAATACGACACTTTAAGCATATTTAGGCGAGATAAGGCAAAAGGAAGAACCCTTCAAGTAGACCAACAGAACAGAAGGTGATCGAATATAGGTGCTTGAGGCTTAGCTAGGCCACGTAACTATGTACCTAAACTGAGCTATTAACGCTAGGAATCGAACCTGAGCTCCCTATTAAACCATCCGAGTAAACGGCCTAAACAACTGGATCGGCTGGTTCATAAGGCGCTCGTGCTACTGGTCTGCTAGTGTTACTGTATGCTCGATCAGGATTCCAATTTGGTAAGACGAGTAGCGGCTATGATGATTCATGATTTCAGGGATAGTGGAATTATCACCACTAAGCCACGTCTGGCGGGCATTGCAGTAGATCAGATAGATGACGGGTGACGAGACAATCTACCCGGAACGAGTCTTCCATTTCTGTGTACATGGAGGTACATCAGACGATAGCGGGGTATGCATCTAAGGCACCGCCTGTTTCCTGCAGCCATAGCACTCTTCGCCCCTGAATACAGCAGGTAAGCTGCCGGGTGCCTGAGCTGAACCGCACTAACATCCACTAGCTCATAGCACAGATCAGGCAGGTGATGTACCCCTAAGTATCTGGTAACGGTGCGCCTTGAGCTTGCCATGACCTGTGTCATAATTGTTTCATGATCAACAACTACTACCATAATTCCCACCACCGCGTACGATGGGCTTATCTTGTAGCATCCGCTCCGACGAAACGCCAAACGCTTGAACTTTGCCTATATTGGGCAACTTACCAAGTGGTCGGCTCCCTCTCAGCTTCTTGTTCCTCGGTCCACGGCACCCCGGCCTCGTCGTTAAATGTCTTGGCATCTCTCTTTCTCTCCTTTCTTCACTTATTAGTTTTGCCCAACCAGAAATAACCTATCAGAATTACGCTCTCATTACACACTCAAGTAATACCAACCGTTGTCTTGAGCTGATATTTTCGGGAGCTCTCTATTCCATTCACTCTCTGCCGTTTGCTGCTAGCCACAAAGCTCACTGAAGGGATCCCGACGGCTAAGATACGTAAAAACTCGGTACGCTGCTCTATAGGATGGCGTCACCCAACACGTTTGAAGAGCTGGGTCTCTCAGTCATCGGCTTGGGAGCTCAATATCCCCCGAATTCTCTCAAGCCAGACGAGTTACATAAGCTGGCCACTAGATATCATCCCGACTCTCCTGCGTAGGTACCTAACTTTATCATGCTTCTCGCCTCATGTACTAATGAGTACTGGCTTTAGCATGCAGAAGGTACTCTCAATAAACAGGTTCACAGGTATCGACACTCGCTCATCTGTTGGTACCTCGGATCATGACGTGGTAAACCACCCCGAACCACCGTCAATAGCGGAACTTCACAGGTTATTCATATCAGACGGGGTTCCCCTAGCTGTCGAGGCCTCTCGGAAAGCTATCGCCGAAGCTGGGATCGATATTTCGCAGATCACTCACATAGTTTCCACGACATGCACCGATAGCGCCAACCCGGGATTTGATCATTTCGTCGCAAAAGGGTTGGGCATTACCCATCAAGTAGAGAAGGTGTTATTGCATGGGGTCGGCTGTGCGGGTGGGTTGGCGACACTGCGTACGGCCGCAAATTTAGCTCTGGGCCATTCCATGAGGAGAAAACCTGCGAGGATCTTGTGTGTTACACTCGAAGTGAGTACGACGATGGTCCGCAGCGAACTGAGCAGTATCGACGAGCTGCAAGAAACGCGCATCGGAGCTTGCCTCTTCTCAGATTGTGCCTCTGCCTTGGTGCTTAGTAACGGAATCGGGCTTCCGACGGCTGAGCCAATTTACGAATTGCTCGGGTGGGAACACAAGATCATCCCCGATACTGAGACCGACCTGGGGTTTGACGTGGATCCGGTTGGCTGGAAAGTGGTGCTCTCACCTCGAGTCCCGAAGCTAGCGACCGAAATTCTTAAACCAAGCTTCATCGAGTTATTAGAAAGCGTCCCGGGCCTGCCTGCTGAATACCAAGAGGCGCATGACTTCGACTGGGCGATGCACCCAGGTGGCCTGACTATCTTAACTGGCGCCGAGAGGGTGATGGGTATCTCACCAGAGCATATGCGCGCCAGCTACGACCGATACATGAACCACGGAAATTCGAGCTCGGCGACTATTTTCAGTGTAATGGACCGGCTCCGGAGTAAAGATATGGACGCAGTGGCACCTGAGGGTCGCGTCCGGGATTACGTGGTTGGATGCGCTTTCGGTCCAGGTATCGCCATTGAGATGTGCATGCTGAAACGCTGCGCGGGGCGTCGTGGAATGCAAACTCCTCCTGAGACCGACAGTGAGGCTAGTAGGAGCGAAGTTGGCGAAGAAGATGTGGATTGGGCGAGTGTCGAATCTCGGGAGTCGATCCCGGGAACGCCTGGGTCCACGAACACTCAAGGTGAAGGAGGACTGACCCTAAACGACGTGTTCATCAACGAAGCGCTTGCCAACGTGGAACTAGACTGAGTGCGAGGACATTAGACGAACAAGATGTATTATAAATTACCTAATACCCACGTTGCATTTTCAGTACTTACATCCAATACACCGAACTATGAGGCTCGCTGCTGAAATCAAACGATGTACAGCTACCTATTTCAATCGTAAAACGACGCTGAAATCAAGCTTGCTTCTTAGTAATGCTTGGATGGTTCCCTGTGGGGAAATAAATTCCAGGGTGATTTTTTCCCAGCTGCCTGGGCGGGTTAGGAACATACCTGATACCACCCCATCAACCATCAACAACAAAATGATAAGGAATTGGAGAAAGCTTGGCTTCTGGTTCTGGAACGACGATATCAACTGCGACTTATGTTGACCGACCATGTTCCAATGTCGAAGACTTCTTCTTCCCACCGGGTCACGCCATTCACCAGACCTCGGTATCTCATCTCCATAGTGTTCTTTTTCATTGTCATCATGGCGCACCTTTGGGACCTCCGGTTAACTCCGCTCATCCTTTGGCTGTCAACGTCAATTGTCGCGAGCAATGCAAACGACACTAGCAACTCGCCGGGGCTACCAATGGTCATCAACACGTGGGGTGGCCCGTTTACCGCTGCTACAGATGCCGCGTACCTGTCTTTGCTAAAGCCCGAAACGTCGGCTCTCGATGCCGTTGAGATTGGATGTTCTACCTGCGAGGCCAACCAGTGCGACGGGAGCGTAGGCTACGGCGGCTCGCCAGATGAGAATTGTGAGGTGAGATAAACTCATCCAAAATACAAATACCGTCCAGGTACCTACAGAAATACTCAGTCCGCGTAGACCACACTCGACGCCATGATAATGGACGGCACGACCATGAAGTCGGGCGCGGTGGCCGCCCTCCGGCGCGTCAAAGACGCCGTCTCCGTCGCGCGGGCCGTGCTGGAGCACACCACGCACACGCTGCTGGCGGGCGACTTCGCGACCGACTTCGCGCTGTCGAACGGGTTCGCCGCGCAGAACCTGACGACGGAGGCCTCGGCCGCGTCGTGCGCGCAGTGGAAGGCCGGCGGCTGCCAGCCCAACTACCGCATCAACGTGGCGCCCGACCCGTCCAGCTCGTGCGGCCCGTACGCCCCGCAGACGGTCCTCGATCCGCAGGTGCATGACAGCAAGCCCGAGGGCCACGACACCATCTCCATGATCGCGCTGCACGCGTCGGGTGACTCGATGGCGGCCGGCACGTCGACGAACGGCGCCGGCCGCAAGGTGCCCGGGCGCGTGGGCGACGGGCCCATCACGGGCAGCGGGTCGTACGTCGACGGCGACGCGGGCGGATGCGGCGCCACGGGCGACGGCGACGTCATGATGCGCTTCCTGCCGTGCTACCAGGCCGTCGAGAATTTGCGTCAAGGCATGGCGCCCCGGGAGGCGGCCGAGGACGCCGTGCGCCGCATGCTGCGCAAGTACCCCGACGTCCAGAGCGGGATCGTCGTCGTGAACAATAAGGGGGACCACGGGGGCGCGGGGTCCGGGTGGACGTTTACGTATGCGTATCGCGGCGGCGGGATGAATGAGACGGTTGTCGTGAGCGTGCCGCCTATCGCCGACGCGGCGGCGGATTTACGATGAAGCTTCCGTTAATGCAGGAATAGATTTGTATAACACATCGATAGCGCTTCGACCTACCTACATGTTTTGATAAACCCCTCCCGCCCTCACACGTGGTTTACCTTCATTGGCAGGTATTAGTGCATCGCCCTGTGGCAATATGCAAATATGTAGGCTCAGCTCAGCCTACTACGTGTAAGCCCTCAGAATTTCAGCCACCTACTTCTATTAAATCGCACAGATGGCACGTTTGTTCTCTGCATCAACTCCATTATACTCCTTTTTACTCCTCTTACCCTAATCTAAGACTCTTGGTTGTACTGTGGTGCCGACACTACGATAATGGAGGCGTGCAAGGTATGTCAGCGTCTGTGTCTGCTTGCCTCGTGGCGGGGAAACCGTCCAATGCACAATTCATGGGCGTCATTCAACGCTTCTATTGAGGCGAAGTGTCCCATCTGTATTACAGCTTGGCGTAGCATACGTCCTTCTATTGTAACGCTCGGTCAGAGCACTATCATAAGAGGGGCACATTTAGGTGGACGCTTGGTTATCATATTCCATGATCCAGATGCCGAATTTCGTAATACCCAAGACTGCCAAGCTATTGTTGAGATCGGTGTCACCAAATGGATGAAGTCGACACATTTAGGAGATTATTATTTTCGAGGTATAATGTTATTCGCTGATGAGACACACTATATCTACCTGGTACTAATGTAAATACTTTAGCTGAATCTGGACCTATTAGGACAGCGCACCTCAGTGATAATCCGATGTCTGAAGCTTCTATCGCACAGATTAATCATTGGTCAGAGAACTGTATGCGCTCCCATCCGGCCTGTTTGGCTCGCCAGGAAGCAATGGCCAAGGCTGGTGTAAAATCGCCTACAAGGCTCATCGATCTGCACGATCGGCAGGCGAAGACATGGAATATAGTCATTACGACTGGCACATCCACCAGATACCAATATGTTGCTCTAAGCCACCGCTGGACTCCTGTCGTTCCCAAGCTCAAACAGAAAACTCTCGGTCAGCTTCAAGCCGCCCAACCCGACAATATGTTACCTATGGATTATCAGCATGTCATATCTCTCTGTCGCGCATTGTCCATCCGTTATCTCTGGGTTGATTCGCTGTGCATATTGCAGGATTCGGTCCAAGACTTTCACCGTGAGGCTGCCACCATGGTTGACGTTTACATGGGAGCACTATTCACGATGAGCATTTGCTGGCCTTCCGAATCTGGTGGCCTGCCAATAAGGGATCCTTCCACCATGATACCGAAATTATTGTTACCAACGATTAATGGTAGCGACCGACAAGTTGTGCTGGCATATAATAAAGACGAGTGGCTAGATTGTGTGTCAAGAGCGCCTATAAACCGAAGAGGATGGGTCTTTCAAGAACGAATCCTATCGTCACGAATCTTATACCTTTCAAAAGAGCAATTCTACTGGGAATGCGATGATATGAGAGCATGCGAGGTCTATCCTCATGGTATGCCACCTGACAGCGCGGGATCCAGGATGAATATAACGGATATGACTCTATCCAACGGCACGTTAAACAATATATGGGACAGGATCGTTGAGGACTACACCCTTAGTTCCCTGACATTCCAGAAAGACAAACTCATCGCACTCTCGGGTGTCGCACGGCAAGTCGCCTCGATGAATGGGGACAAGTACATCGCTGGACTATGGAAGAGCCGTCTTATTTTAGACTTGCTCTGGCACGTTGATACAACCTACCCTCATGCCAGGTCTGGGAAGTGGCAGAGCGACTGCTACGTACCATCGTGGTCGTGGGCGTCGACAATCTACCCTATACGCATGTCCCTACCATTTAAAAAACTGATGTCTCATAGTAGTGCCAGTGATATCACCTCATTCACTAAACCTTTCGCAAAACCACTAGCGCGGATCGAAAATGCCTCGGTACTTTCTTCCGGCCCGGACGAGTTTGGGGATATCAGTAGCGCCAGCATCTATCTCAGGTGTCTCATATTCTTAGCAGATATTCAAGAACACGCCGAACAAATTAGTATCGGCTTCCAGCGCGTGCACCACACATCTAGCCACATTGGTTCCAAGCCGCTTGTGCCACGGTCGCTCGATCGGGAACAGCCTGAACTGAATCAATCGGCAGTGCACTTTGTGGGAGGAAAACATCGTGTAGTACTTGATGGACCATTCGACAAGTCCCTTCCGACTTTCTTCATACCCCTTATGTGCATTGACAGAGAAAAGTACGCGGACACTACGGAAATATATGGTTTGGTTATTCAATCCCTGCAGCAGGCCGGCCAACCCCAGGCGGAAATATGCAAAAAGGAAGAATTCAGACGCATCGGGATGGTCGCTATGCGCCGGTACTCAGAGATATTCCCGGACGACGGGGGCTACCTCCTACTGAGACCACTTATCCTGAACACGTTTCTACAACGAATCCCTAAACATCATGAAACAGAGAATATCGATGGAGGAGCTAGTGATGAGAGGAAACGGGAAGAGCAGCATCTCATATTTGAGTCTAGGCTACGGACTTCTATTCACACAGCAAAGGCCAGTGATCCCCAAGTATATACTAAGGATTACCTAGATGCGAGATGGTCTAGTATTAGACTTGTTTGATCAAAATTTCAAGAAGCTACCTACCTAGGTACGTAAGGTAGGTAATTCTGGGTATATGTATCTTCAGAAAACCACCCTATGATCTTAAGGAAAGCACTTGGTAAATCCTCTTTGCCATATCAACCACGAGCTTCTTATAATGGAAAATATGAATAGTATAAAAGGATATCGCCCCCCAGATATTCATCGTCTGTGAGCCAAGTTCCTTCTCGAGTAACCTCAGCAAGTTGATGCTGAGTTGGCGCCTAAAAGGATACTGCCCCATTCCTGCTTCTTTTATCTGGTAGCACTAAGCAAGTTCAATCTCCCGATCCGCGTCTCTCTCTTGCCAGGTCCATCCATTCCTCCCATACAGCCGCATAGCACGCCGAACTAGATCCCAAAGAATCATCAAAAGGATACATAGAGCGGTTCCAGCACCTCCAAGGCCCACCATAGCCAGGAAAAAGGGCCACAATGTGTCACCGAGTCGAATCTGATCGATTGGTTGAAATCCCTTGCGCTCGTTTCTCTCTGAGTCCTTCATCATGTACCAAAACCCTTCAAAGCCGAGCCCCCCAACTATGCAGGCGGTACAGAAGAGGGTCAGGTTCGCCTGTAGGGAGGAGGACGTATACGTCAATGTCGACGCCACCAGCCTGGAGCCGAGGCGCCGCGAGCGCCACGGACCACGGTACTCCAGCGTGCTGAAGAACCACTGAACACGGAGAAACAGCTGCCGCAATACTCGCGATCCGTGCTCGATCTCCGCGCAGAAAAGCAGCGTGAACCAGACGACATATAGGAAACCGTCCTCGCCTTCTGACCAGCCATAGAGGGGAATCGCCAAAGCTACCAGGATGGCGAGATCGAATATGATGACGTACCAGGGCGTGACGAATGGGATTCGAGAGAGCGTTTCCTGGGCACCCGCCACGTCCCAGAAGCTTAGGGACCAGTAGTAGCGCGCGCGCCTGTTTTGCGCAAAGTACACGTGCAGCCAGAACAGGACGGCTAGGCAAATTCGCACCACCGCGACTGCTAACGTTAGTATAACGACGCCTAGAACCCGTGATATTCGTGTCAATGGACCGCCATCCCATACGAGAGCAGCCATGAAGAGTGCAACCAAGGGACCACCTAAGCCCGCGATCTGTGGGAACAGGACACTCCAGTCGGACCATCGGAAGGCTTGAGCGAGAAGATGCCGATAGGGGTAGACATTGAACCTCGACCAGGCAAGAGGTGGCCAGTGTTCCGTTGCTAATGATTGTTTGCATGTCAGCACATTTGTTGTCCGTGTACCCTAGATATGTGGTATCTTACCCATCTCAATCAGGATGGAAGAGGTCGGATCTACAGGCAACCAGTCCCTTGTCTCGCAGACCAGATCTTCCTCTGAATCGAGCCAAGGTCGCCACGTGATGGCATTGCTGACGAGCTGTACTCGCAGCGCACGCTCGTTCTCGCCCGTGATTTTGAACAATATGCCGCAGTTTTCAGACAACGACCCTAAAACTCTCTTACGTAGCAGGATGATAAGGTGAGATTCGTCAGATTCCGCATGCCTGCTTTTGCCCTTGTACGACGCGCTCGGCCCATACGGCTCTCTCAGGTCTACCAGAACAGAGTCCAAATAAGCGTCGTGCAGGATGACATGACCACCTGTCCTCGGGAGGCCCTCGGGACATATCAATGCGCGCGTCGATGCGTGTTGTGCCCGCAGGATGAAGCCAGTAGGAACGCGCTTCATGAGGCCGAAATTTGTATCTAACGACAGGACCGGCTTGTTTGAGCCGGGGAGCCTGGGTTTCCAGTGCGGAAGCTCTGAGTCGAGCTCGACACATAAAATGTCCAAAGGCAAAGAGTCGACGAACTCGAGAAGACCCCAGACGCGACGGCCTGGCTCAATGGCCAAGATCTTGCCGGCGCTCTGGTGAAGGAGGGCGGCGAAAATGGCTGGGACATCTTCCGCGTAAGACGTCGTCCGTTTGGCGAGCAGATTCCAGACCTTGACGAACTCGGCGCCCGGCGTGCGGGCAAGAGCCTTGGCGCTGACGGAAGTGTAGTCGTTCCACTGCGCGAAGGAAAACCACTGAAGACGATCCACGTCAGCTTCTTGGTTCGGGATGGCATCCAACGTGGCGCTTATGCCTAGAAGTGTACTATCGAAGCCACCGCAATCGTCAGCAAACTGGACGTAAAGCGTGGAGGCAAGGACGGCCTCCTGGAGAGGCCAGCTCCTAGACATCCAAGGGGATGCCTGGACGACCATCTTTGCGCCGCTCTCGCCTAACTGGCGGTAGTTGACGCCACTCAATGTTGGATCCAAGACCAACACGGAGACAGCACCTGCATAAATTCTGCCCATAGAGTTGATGGCCTCTTTCCTCTCCGCAGGGTGGTTGTTTGGTATGCAGAGCGTGTCCATCCAATAGTAACAAGTGGTCGGGGTAAGCCAAGACGCGAATGACGATGCGTATCTGGAGTGCAGCGCTTTCAAAAAGTCGGGGCCCTGTTCAATATCGAGAACATAGTCCCTGAATAAGTCCCTGTATAAGGAGACCGTCGTACGACAAACATCTCGGTGAATACCCTCGAGTTGACAGGTTGGAAGCTGGTTCCTTTCGAAATTACCCAATCCGCCGGCCCAAACATGCGATATAGCCGTATAATCTATGCCTTTGGTCATCTTCTCAACGCGAATACTGAGATGGCCGTGGCGATCCATGGTACTTTTTATGACAGGCACTTGGTCCTTCCGTATTAGGTCTACCAACTTCAGTTCATCAATTTCCAGACCATCGCACATAACGCAGTCTGTAACATGCCGCGTACGATACGTCGTTTGGTTGACGTTGAAGCAGCTGCAGAACATCTCACTACATTGCCGGTGATCTTGGGAGTCCGAACTGGCTGGAAGCGACATCAGTTGGTAAATCTCGGAAGAGGTAAGGTCGAGGCGACGTGCAAGACTGCCGCATTTTCCGGCACGAAGCAGACTTCGGGCCACGCCACTTGTCAGTTTTGGCAAGACAGAGCCTGACGACAGAATGTCTTTGGCCACGTCTTTGGCAAGTTCTTCCGCGACAGATGAAGATTCGGAGCTGGTAGATTGCCCCGAGATACTTGACTGCTCAGGGGTCGTAGACCGCTCGGGGATAGCAGACTGCTCTGCAGTTTCGGGCCAATCTGTAGGATTTGACTCTGTGGTCGTGTCTGATTGATGATGACTGCTGGATTGTGCTAATGTGTGGGATTGTTCAAAGATGCTAGATTGTTCGGAAACATTGGATTGTTCAGAGATGCTCAGCTCTTCCACAGTGGTTGTTGACCTTTGCGAGAAGCTTAACCTTCTCAAAGCACTCAAGTCTTCTGTGAAGGACTCTCTGATTCGCTGCTTCATCGTGTCTAGAAGGACGTCGACACTGAATAGAATGGCAAGAGGCTTCGAGTTCCACAGGTCAAGCGGGTCTATGGCCTCATAATAGCGAAGAAGAGGAATAACTTCCTCCATCATGACCTCCGTAGCAGAAGAGACAGCGAAGGTGAGATCCAAGTAGAGCTCGTATGCATCCTCGGGATGAACCTCGTTAGACGGCCAAAGATCCGGGAGCATCTTAGTGTTGATGAACTCTTCCGGTCCATCGCGCTCAACGAGGGCGTCGGCAGACACGTGGATAGCGGAGAGGAGCCCGAAGAACAGCCATGCCTGTACTCGAACCGCGAGTTGGGCAAGAGATTCCGAGTCGCCGAGCTCCCAGCCCTGCGTCTGAGGGAAGTTGGTAAACTCATCACCACTCCCGGCACAACGGGGTATTTGGCCACAGACGTAGGGCACCTTGACGGGTTGGAGGGTCGCTGATTTGTACCACGGTAGATGATCCATTGTCCTCCGAGGACGATCGGCGTGGGCGTGGGCGTACAACAGTAGGGCTGACTCTAGAGAAGTGGTCCCGTAATACCTTGGGCTGCATTAGGGCGCGGGCGCTAATACTAACCGACCTTACAAAAATGCGGGGTTGAAGCTACACGACTTATCTCCATATCTCCGAACGGAGGTAGCATTGGCTGCTTTACCACAAAATAGGGGGTGGCGGTCATCGCTGCGCCACTAGGGTTAACCCCTTAAGATACTTCTGCAGCTCCCCCCTTCCACTCATCCAGCGTGATCCACACTATCAAGCAGAGCCTTGGGCAATATGTGCACTCGGCAATTCAAGAGGCAGACTAAAAATAATATCAAATAATCGGCACGGCCATGTCTGATGACCTACCCGGCCGCCTCCTGTGTTATGAGCGCCCCATTCTCCGTCTGTAGTGGGGCCAGACGACCGACTTTGAAACGGAATCTAGCCCGAGTCTACGGTAATACATTGCTACTCACTTTGAATGGATCCGAACAGCCTAATAATTTGGCGACGCGTCGAATATGTGCAAGACATTTCCTCACTATACATTAGGAAATAGCTATCACGCGTTACCATTAGGTGAGGGCAAAGAGGACAAATATTAAAGGGGGGACAATGGACAAGCCACTCTAAGACCAGACCAAGTGAACCAATATTGGAAAGATGCAATATAGGAAACGTATTTCATTGCAGATTGATTGATTGATTAATACACCAATTAACGGTATATTCTATCGAAATATTGGCCACTGGTCCTCCAACGTTTTGAGGAAAATGGAACAGAACAGCACTCAAATCATGTAGTCCTTGGTCATATATCCACTGATTCCATACAGGTGGTTGACCATAGTCATTCCCAAGCATAATTAGAGAGTTGAAAGGCTCGCCGTAAGGTGAGAGCTCCATCCATGTGGCTTGAGATGGGGATCCGACAAGCACGACGGTCTCAAAAGGCTCTAGGGCCATTTCAATCTCCTCAGCTAAACAGAACATGTTAGCATCTAGTATCACGAATAAAGCCACGCCGTTAAACCTACTTATCGATTCTGGTGTCAACGTTGAAGCTGTTGTCTCGAGGCAGCTCCGCAAACCTGACCAGCCTTTGCTCTGAATAAGGAGGTTACACCAAAGATGTTGTCTTCGAGGTATACACGATCACTGCACAGCTGTCTCCCGTGCAGGTCGTGTTTTTCGTCCCTGTCGTTCTTGAAAAACCACTCCGTATGCAGATTCCTGGCAAGGATCGTAATGGTGAGGAGCTTATGGGCCCGGGCGAACAGCTTGCACTTGATGTATACGTCTGGGCTAAGAGATGCCGCACTAGCTGCCCGCCGGGCCTCCTCCGCCATCTTCTCCTGCAGCTTGTAGAAGGAGTAAAGTGACCTTTCTTGGTGATGGTGCGTGGTGCAGTAGTCGCAAAGGCGGTATGGATACTCGTCATATTTGTGTTGCGACTTGGCACAGGGCTGATCCGATACATAAGCCTGCAGTCAAGTTAGAGCTGAAGTCTTCGGAATATAATGCGATTAAAAGGTAGGTACATACCTTACAAACGTCATCCGTCTTGTTGAATGTGTCGCGAAGATGATTTATGTTCTGTGAGGATGGTGTTGTGAATGTGAATCTCAGACTCGAGATTGATAAACGAAGAAGACTAGACTTGGGGAGAGGCACGGAGCCCATAACAGTACAGTAGTCGAAGCATGATTATAAGACTGGTAACTGAGAATGCGAATGAAACAAACACAATTGCTTAGTGGTCAATTGGCCAGAGGCTAACTGGTGGAGAGGAGGACAATTGAGAATACGACGAATTATTAGCAATAGACATTGATGCCTTGACAATAGACCAAAGTGAAAATACATATAGCTAAGACTAAGGTTACCAAGGTAATTTATAATGCATGTGAGTGGTTGCTCTGGCACCTAACATGGAACCGCGATGCGTCTTATTTAACTCTCAGGGGAAGGTACCTATTCCTAGCTTTAGGTTAGGTACCTCCTAACCGAATCTAAAGTGGCAACATACATGTACATAATCTTAGGCATTTCCAAACCTTCCTCGAATTACTACCTACATATTTACACAGCAACTTCCTTAACATCGCCCTCGAGATACTTCCTCAACTCCCCCTTCCACTCGTCCAGCGTGATCCACCTCTTGCCCTTATCCGCGCTGTCGGGCAGGGGCACGCAAGCCCTAGGCATGCCTTCGATTAGACTCGCGTCCCACTTGGGTACTTCGACGAAGACGTGCCCCTTCTTGCACTTGAACCCCTTCTTCTTCTTCAGCTCGCCCCTGACGAGCTGCCCGTGGCAGTCTTGGCACAGCTGCGTCGTGCCCACGCAGTCCGCGCACGTGTATAACGGTGCATCCATTACGGCCCACTGCTTATCGCAGCCCGCGCACGCCGCAAACCATGTCGGTTTCACCGGGCTGTCGCCAACCGACACCGCGTCAGCTTCTTTGGTCGGGCTGGTGCCACCAATCGGCTGAGGTGCGGTTTGGACGGACTCTCCGGCAGAGCCGTTAGTGACGTCGTGCTCTTTCGTGTTTACGTCACCATTTGCGGTAAGCTGTCCGTCCGCAGAGCTCTGGCCGGCCGTTATCCAGTTCTGCCACTTGACCTGGGCCTCGTACTGGATCATGTTGCGCAGCGTCCAGATGATCCGGGTGTTCCTGGTGTCCTCGACGGTCGTCAACAGCCGCGCGAGTATCTCGTATGCGAAATCGTCGTTCTCCTCGTCCTCGTCGGACAGAAGCTCGATGCTGGCCCGCACGATCCTCCGCAACCATTCTTTAGCTACGGGCGACCTGTTCTTGCGCTTGTGGTGGTACCGTACGAGGCAGCACGCCGTGACGCTGTACGCCCATACGTCCAAGACGGCGCTCGTGTCCGGCAAAAGGTTTGCGATGAGCGACCCATAAGAATTAATCTTATCGATCGGTAGGTTGGGCTGGAATGCCTTGTCAAGGTATGTCTCAGCAAGGGAGTTGGTCATCGCGTCTACCGTATGTCGGGATAAGATGTCGCTTCGATGCAGCTTGATGTTTTGAAGCGCAGTCTCTTGGATTTCGACGACCTTGTCTCTTTGGGCCTCATCGGCAGCGCTCGCAAGCGTCTTCGCAAACCCGTCTCGGAGGAGGAAGAGTAAGGCGTGGGCCTCCTGCTGAGTCCCGAAGTCGATGGCTAGGTTGAAGAATTCTTCGATTACATTCCAACGCCCGGTCGCATCCGCCGCCTGAGCAAGCATATCAGACCTTCGGACACTTACTAGGTCCACGATGAACTCGTTGACTAGCTCGTCGAAGAATGCCTTCCAGGTTGGACTCGTCTCGTTCAGCATCTCGATAAACGCGATGAACTCGGCCCACGCCTCGTGCTTCTGGTACCGAGTAAGAACGTCGGTGTAGTTGACGAAGTGGACGTAGTTGTACTTGAGGGATTCCCTGTGGATCCTCGCGGCTAGCGAGTAGTCCTTGCCAAGCTCCCATAGACGGTCCCCTAGGTCCAGCGTGATACGAGCAAGTAACGCGGAGTTGGAAGAATTTCGGATCCATGCTTCATCGCCGTGGCTGAGTTCGTCGACGGCCTGCTTAGCCCGGCTAAGCAGCCGTACTGCTTCCTCATTGTCGGTATTTGGCTGCTTAGCAATGAAATGGCACGCGTGCCAGTTCTTGGGGTTGAGCTCGATGGCCTTTCGAGCACGTCCTTGGTAGATATCAATGGATCCCTCCTCGGCACGACATAGCTGGAATATAATAAGTGCGCCGTGTATTTCCCAGCTTGATTTTTCGACTGGCGTGTAGTTCGTCTTGTCGAGCACTAACTCCGCCCAAGCCTCAATCTCTCGCAATTCCTCAAGTCGGAATGCTCGATTCTCAAATTTACGGAATTCGGGCGTGTCATCGAGGTTATATGCAGAAGGTTCGCTTGGCATCTGGGCTGCTTTCTCTGGGTTGAGCTAGATAAAGATATCAGCGAAATCGGGGCAAGTAGACGTCAGTACTAATGATAGACTCACCCGATCTAAGTATCCACGAATAAACATGCACCCGCACCAGAAATGACGGGGAGTAAAGTCCATGCGGCGGAACAAGTGGTGTGCCATTGTTTTTGCAGCGAAGGACAGCACTGCTTCGTGTAGGTTGGCCGACGACACCTTCACGGCCGACACAAAAGAGACGCCTGGTTCGGTATTGATGTGTTTCGTCACAGAAGAGTCGTGTAGCCAACGGGAGACCTGCTCTACACCAGCCATAGAGTAGACCCATTCGCCGCGAATCTCGCGCAAGAGTGCGTATTCGCCCTGGTCCCAAGTCTTTAAGCTCACGTTCAAATCGAATGGCCAGAACATGGAATCAATTCCACATTCGCCCGTAAACAGCTTGACGAGGAGTGGGCCAACCCGGGCTTTCAAATCGCGATCGGCAGCTGAAAGGTCAACCTTCTCTAGGTGATCCATTAACCAATAACCAGCATATTCACGAAGGCTTTCGTTGTTTCTTAGATCCACCTCAGTAAGAATTATCAGACAGGTTAGCACAATTCTAATATCGGCATTCTCGGGATCGAGACAGATGTATTCCTTCTGCCTGGCGCCGAGTTTGGCGTTGAAGAACTGCTCGAACTCGAACCGAGTGTAGAGGTCGGGAGGGCACACATTGTTGAGAAAATGTTTGACAATGGAAATCTCCGATTCCTGGAGGATCTGCGGGCCCGACGCCGTCGAATGAAACATGGCGTCCCCGGAGTCCTTTGACGGGATTCGGTCTTTGATCTCGGGAGACCGCCAGTCGATGACACTCGAGTCTGTGACGGAGAAAATGGGGTATTTATCTGCTAGCTTCTGGCTGAAGGGGAGCAGTGATATGGTCAGAGCAGCTGTCGCCGCCTCCTCTTCCTCTTCCATCTCCTGAGGAGGCGTTCCAGGGGTTGACGAACCCGTCTTGCGCCTCGAAAGTACCGGAACGGGAGTGCGAGCTTGCACGACGGGGATGTTCTTATATTTTACGGAGAGGAGATCCTCCATCATCTCGAGAGAAAACCAACGTCGGCCGTTTTCGATCCACATTATAATCTCGTTTATCTCTTGGATCTCCTTGATGGTGCGGTTATTGTTGAGTTGTCGGATCTCGGCGTCGATCTGGTCCGTTCGAGTCTTATCGGCGTCTGCCAGCACTTCTTTGATGTCTTCGACAAGATCGACCTTCGCTAGAGCGTTGAGGCTGGAGTTCAACTTGAAGTAATCACCGTCGCACTTTTCCCGCAGCGTTTTCAATATCTTGTCTCGCCATTCTGAAATACCTGAGCGGCTAGGATCTTTGAGGATAGGCATGTTGTTCATCCGATCATTAATGTACATGTCAACATCGTCGCCGTTATACTCGGAAATTGGAATAACGTCGAACTTGATTCCGTCCACGGGCTCGAGCGATTCTGAGGCCACCTGCGGCCGAGCGGTCAAAAATATGCGAGCCTTCTTGTTGTCGGGTACAGAAGTAAGCCTCTGGATTAGTGGGATGATTGTCTTGTCAATGCCGTCGATAAAGAGGAAGAACGTGGTGTCTGAGTTCATGCGCTCCTTATTGTTGATAAATAACTGTTGCCAGAGGTCGACCGAGTTATCAAAGTTAGGAGAGCGCTCAACAATTTGAAACACGGACTTGGTCATCGCCTCGTAGGAGGTGGCGATTTGCCACAATAACGTCCGCGATACCAGTTCTACCACGCTGCTAGCATCTTCTTCCTCGGGTTTTCTCTTCTCGCCCTCCAAAAAGAAGTAAGCAGTGACGGCCCGAGAGGTAGGCCCTGCTCGGTCCATCTTCCTGAGATACTTCACAGTGTTGGCCAACATCGACGTCTTGCCCGAGCCATTTTTGCCTCCTAGGACGACGACGGGCTTGGCTGGGGACGTTGAAGTCGTCCACTCTAGGAACATCTCATCTTTCAAGATCCACTTGCCAGTCCCCTCGACGAGCGTATTCTTACGAGCGTCAAAGGCTTTTTGCCAATTGGGGATTGGCTCGCCATCGTTATCCAGCATCGTGCTAGGGAAGCTAAGCGCTTTTGCAATGGTCCTTCGCCATTTCTTTGCTTCCTCTTCTTTCTTCTGTTCCTTCTGCCCGTCGAGGATCAATTTGATATCCCCAGCACTATCGCTCACCAGCTTATAGGTCTGGGCAGTAACTAACAAGGACTCCTTGTTATTAAGCCGGTCCATGATGCCAAGTAGGTCCTGGATACCATTGTCGTTGAGGAACAGCTGCTTCGTGAAGGCGATGAATCTGGTATGCTTCCTACGTAGCTTGATGGTGCGGTCACATATCTCCACGAACAGTCGAAGATTTTGAACCGCAACGCGCGTGAGTCTCTTGTCCATCCGCCCCTCGTAGGACTCGAGCCGCTCAAGGAATTCGGTGCATTTCTCAAGCAGCTCGGCAAGGTTCTCGAATATGCCTTCGTAGCCCTGCCAGGCCTGTATGACGAAGGTAAGTGCATTATAACACATGCCTGCTGGCGCGAAGACCTATATTGGCGTGTCAGCAAGCCATACAGGATACCTGTTTCAATCGACGAGAAACACGATGTTCCCCCTTCATTCACGAACTTACAGTCGAGGCGCCTTCAGCGACTATTCCTCCAACAGTGTTGATGCATTGTAAGGTCCTGCCCACGATGCTCTTAAACGTGCCGAACTTCTCCGACTTCTTCTTGTCCGATGCTTGCACGTTGTCGACGTATTTGAGCACAGCATTGATGTCGAGAGTCTTCTGAACCTTGTTGGGGTCTCCGCCAGCGAGCTCGACGACTTTGTTATTGACTTCTCTCCAGATTGCTTCGATCTCCATTTGTTCGGATAGTTCCGCCGCCTTCTCGGCGGTGGAGCCGGCAGCACTACCCGATGATTGCAACGTCGGAGGCGCCATTCTAGCACGTGTTGAATGTCTCGCGAATTGACGTGCCACCTTTCAAGCTTCATTCAACCGCAAGCTGTCAATAGGAAACTTATTCTCGTTGCTTTCGGGTTGTTTATATTATCGGTTCCATTGTTCTTAGGTTCTCCAACTCCAAGCGCAGAGAGCTCGAGGGTCTTTTGAAGGAATTCGGCAAGGGTTTCAACCCAAGCGGCTCTTCAGCTACTCGTTGCTGACATAGCCCCCAGGGGTCATTTTCAGCTTCGTTCAGCCACCAGCCAACTTCTATTTCTGCCCAATTCAGTGGGAAATTCTGACTGCTAGTTAGTGGGTCATAGCAGGGGGTAGCTGTGATTGGTACGGCACGGTAACGGCGCTTTCGTGCAGTCAGGCAGTTTGAACCCCTGCTCAACGAGGCATTCTACCCCACAGCACCAGGTCGATGCGCCTTAACAGCTAATAGTCGTACAAGGACACGTAACGCGGAGGATCTCATCGAGGTTCAGCTCCTGTGTCAAAAGGCTTCCTACATATTTGAAAGGGTGATGAAGTCAAATCTTCGTAAACGTCTGCCGCTCTTTGCGAGTCAAGTTCTGATTTTCGAAGACTGCCAACCGAGACGCCCGAGCCAGCCTCAGCAGGGATGGGATCGACGAATGCGGAGACATGCAGGATCAAGAGAGAAACGGTTAATGAAACAGCGGGTTGAACGGCTGACTACAGCCCCTGGAATCGGGTTACGGCACAGTACAGGCGAAGCTAACAGTGAGCTGACAGTGCATAAGCCTCTATATCCTCCGCGGCGAATTGCACGGTAAATGCTGAGGTAGGTCAAGCTTGTTTACATCATCATTACAGACCTCCTACATACTGCCGGTGTCCATGGCAGGCATCGATTGGATTGCGCTTGAAGGTAAAATCATATGCTGTGTAGTGGTAAACGAAACTCCAACATTACTGCGGTCTAGACCCATGAACAGTTCGGCGACCTTGAGCTCGAGAACATTGCCCTAACCAACCAACTTCACGCATCCCTATTTTCAGCTTACGGTTTTCAACGCCCGCAGCCGATCTTGCATATCTTGCATTGGTCGAACGTAGCATTGCAGAGAAATATTGAATATGCTGTCAACATTTAGGACTTCCTAGCGGTTTCTCCATTCGCTCACATTTCGGCATAATCGAGAGGGACTGGAGTTTTCAATGATTTATCAAGCCGCTATAGACTTATAAGACTGAATGCATGAGACAAGATACATCCGCCACCAATCCAGCACGCACTTCTCATAGGTACGACTAACGAGCGCACTAGGATCGGCCGGTAACTATTGCCCATCTCCAATTCGCTTAGCACTGGATCACGGGGACGTTACCAGGAGCGTTGTACGCCTTGCCGGCGTTGTCGGGCTGGCCGGTGAGGCCGTAGATGCTGACGACGATGCTCGGGTCGTTGGCCTGGTAGGCGCCAGGGAAGCTCACGGTCTGGCTGGGCGAGAAGCTGCCGCTGCCGCCGACCTTGATCTGGGCGCACGACATGTAGAACTGGGCGCCGCCGGCCTTGGTCGCGCTGTGGAGGGCCAGGATCTCGACGCGCATGAGGTACTCGCCGGGCGCGATGCACTGCGGCAGCGCGAAGTTGACCCAGCCCTGGTTGGCGATCATGTGGTCCACGCCCCACTGCTTGCTCGACGTGTCGAACGTGTCCTCCCAGATCTTGAACCACTTGAGCCCCGTCTTGCTCGCCGACGCCGCGCTGTCCACCTTGGCGAGCCAGGCCGTCACGGGTCCCTTGTGGGACTTCGCGATCGGGTTGTCGGGGTCGTTGGCGAACTGCGCGCCGCCGATGACGTGGCCGAAGTACGCACCCAGCTGGTCGCCGGGGTTGACCGAGATGACCTGGCTAGAAGTGGTTCCCTGCTTTTGGCAGATGATGTCTGCGGAACGCGAGGTCAGTATCTCCCTTTCGGGGAGGTATACATCTATAGTGAAATCTCAAGCCGAAGGAGGCGGCTTCGTTGATTCTTACCTTGCGAGGTCACATCGTAGACGGGGTTGTTGTCGGACGGAGCCCGGAGACCGACGAGCGAACCCTGCTTTGCTCCGTTGACTGAGACTTCCTATATGCGTCGTGAGTCATTATATTTCGTAAATGGCACTGTAACTGAGGCTTACTTGGAAAATGCAGTGAGCCTCAGCTGACAGGGCGAATGCCGCAGCCGCAACTAAAGAGAACTTCATCTTGTCTGTACTAGGGGTAGCCTGTATGCTATGAGGTTCGGTAGACTGACCAGGCTTGGGGTAGTAAGGTTCTCTGCTGCTCCCAGTGTTCCATCGCGCGTATATATAGATGATGTGGTATTGCTATGTACACTGAGAATCACCTATATGCCGAACATAATAAAGTAGGGGCAAGCGGTGCCGATACTAGCAGCCCCTTTCACTCTATGTCCGTAACGCAGTAAGGCACCTAAGCCCGTATCAAACCTAGCAAGCCGCACCAGAGAAATTCTCCGGGACAGATTAGATCAAGGTCAAACTCCTTTCGGATAGTGGTCGACGTCTCTGTATGGCCGCAGCGTCCCCGGTGGATCTGGGGTAATATAGCCGGTAAAGCCAGAATTCATATACGCGCCAGGGCTAATTGGCTGCGAGGCCACTCGCTTCTAATTTGAACAGTTCCGTGCCATGGTATTCGAAGGATTAGGAACCGATTAGACAAGAAGTATGGGGAAATTTCATCTATATGCGCAGCGAATCCGGGGCGCATTGCAGTGAAGCGGATAGTAGCCCCTAGATTCCGCTTGCCAAGCGAGTCCGCCTAGCCATATGACAAGGACAGAGATGAAGTATGACGACGCTCTGCATCTTTTATGAAGCGGTATTGGTGCGGGAGACGCACAAGCATGATTGTTAAGGGATACACGGTCATCTCGCTAACTAAACACCACGTCCATATACTCGAGGATTAAACTTATTCCAGTCGCAGCATCATCTTCGTCATGTGCATCTATTGTAGAAGGGCCGATTATATTTGGAATTCCGGGCTCTACGGCATCCTTATTTCAACATTGCTGACAAGAGCGTGCCTTACCTAACACTATTTCGTTCCACAGTACTTGAAATAATATTGGACGGAGTATATGTAGGAGATTCTTCAAACAGTAATGTAGTAAAATCTACACCAGTTATAACGAGTCTATCCCAAGCACTCCTCTCTTATATTTCGTTTCCAATGCTGATTAGTATATCCCACTCTAAACTTTGCTAACAACTAAGCCATTCCTAGGCTTGTGTGGCTTCAGTAGCCTTGCCGTGTAACTAATCAGTGTTGAATAATTCAAGAAAAACGTCACTTGGGGTGTGACACATCTGCATATAAACTCTAATGCTCTAGATATTCTCTAAAAATGCTGCGAAGTGACGTGCCATATCAGGCGAAATGCTAACGCACCCCATATGGCATGATCCTCTGCCCGGTGGGAGAGTAACGGTTAATTGAATACTGAGATGCCATTCATTAACAGCAACTCCTCAAGATAAACTCCCTACAATTTGGCAAAGTTTTTCACCATCTATTTCCATCACGGGTACTCGGTATGTGCCCAAGGACTCATGTTCAGCGTTTTACCGACGAGGAGGCAATAGGAATACCTTGAGACCAGCGATAGCAAGACATGTAACTCCATAATTTATCTAGTATTGCAAGCTTACCAGCATATAATAATACGGAATAAAGAATTATGGTATTATACATAGAAGGAATTCGTGAAAACTCGGCAAAATCTTGCCGGATTGTTCATGATTACTTCCTCCGTAAACCCCTCCTAATTTGACACAGTCCCAAAACCTAGAAGATGAGAAGTGCAACGTATAGATTACGAATGTTGCCTTAGGTAGGTAGATATCTGCCTTCTAACTGTCAGCTCCTGACAAGTATTATTCTTTCATCATACTGCAGACCGAAGTTAAGGGCACGTATTAGTCATCTAATCCCCTGACCAGAGTGCCGAGCACTAGTTATTGAATGGATTTTGGTAGGCTGGGTCGGTTTCTGCCGGCATAGACTTGCCAGCTACCTAGTCTTAGTAGGATTATGCGACTGCAAGCACTCCATTATTATTATTTTTTTGGGATAGTGGCATTGTAGTTACCCAGGATGGGCATCGGAACGATATAAGTCTGCCCCAAGTCCTCTTAAGCCTCGCTACAGTACTTGAGTAGGTAGCGGTCAAACCTGTTACTTATAAGAGTTGATGGGGAAATGGGGATGTAGTAATGCTGTTACATATTGGAGACCAAGTCGTCCGCCGAGGTGAGCTCCGAGCTCCACGTCAACCATCTCAGTTTATAAAGTGGTTGAGCTATCTCAAAAATACACCCATGAAACCCAACCAAAGTCTCCATTTCACAAAGATCTGAATAGCTGGTGCTCTTATTGTGTAGGAGGTAGTTTCGATAATGTGCAAGTGATATCAGGTAGAGAAATGCTGGACGCTGACCCAACTCTCATACGCACGTCGTACTACTACACACACATTTTCCCACCATAGGATCAAACCCTCTTATTCTTGTCTTGAATGGCATGTAGAATGCGGCAGTTCCGTATTCGTGTTACCCGTGGAGAAAAGTACAATGCTTTGTCATTGGAATTGACGAATGTTGGTTTCTTAGACTACCTAGGTAGATATCTGTGCTGTCAGTTATCATCCTCCTACGAAAGCTTTTAGAGCACCGGGAATAACTCGACCAGGCGTTCTGGGCCAATGGATGCCTCCGCCTCTGAATGGGATTACTAACATGTGCCACCAAGGGTGCGGTGCGTCGCACCACATACGTACTACCGCCGTACCCCTTGCATTGGCGTTAGCGAATGCAGGTCAAACTGCATTGTGCTCTAGGAAGGATTCATACTGCAGGGTAAGTTAAGTACGTATGTATTCTCTGTAATTGCCTACTAATATACCTAGGTAGGTAACTTAGGGAGACCAAGTCTTCGGGATCAAGTGTTTGCTGCTCACTGTGAGTCAGCACGCATAAATATAATTGCAAGAAAGGCAGACATAAACCTGAATGGTAATTCTGGTAGCTGGGATGCTATGCGTCTTTACTGTATTTGTTGATAACGGCTATCTGATGGGTATATTCTAGATGGCATCAAGCAACGGCCTCTCTTGGTTCGTCGATAGGGAGTACCTATAAGATTTGTTTCTCGTTTTATCATATGACACCCGGCGCTCAACGTACCAGCTTTACATTCATCTAAGAAGAGACGAAGCTGCATGAAGTTGTGCTGTATTTCGGGTGACTTGGTTAGGTAAGCTCAAGAAGTCTAAGGTACCTATGGTTATGGTCCAAATGAGAATTCCGCTTTGGGGAAATCTTGCGAATTTGATGCCATGTTCTTCTTGTATCCACAGTTATCAACTGCGTCTTGGTACTGACATTTTCTATGTGCTATTGCTCTTGTGCTCTCAGGGAGTCACGCAGCTGAGGCTTGGTGTTGATAGAGGATTATACGGCAGAGTAATAGCCGCGCCAAAAATAGTCGGGGCTTATCATCTTTTGGTCTAGAAGATGGAAGCTAACGATAGCTGAAGACAAGCTGCCTTGTTAGGTCATCTTTTCGCTTCACGATCCCTGCTGGAGCACGTCTTATCGGAATCGGATCCGATGCGGCCAATGGCTACCTCACTACTATTGTATGGCCCCGTTATACTCCCGCCTATTAAAAGTAATCTTAATCAAATCCTTCGAATCCTTTACCTAGTCTTATATACATAATAAAGCAGATAAGTCACAAAAGTCAAAAGGAGAAATAGAAGCGAAACTGAATACCTGGTTGAAAAAATTCGGGGTCTTTTCATGCTGCAAGAATGTTATTGGTCAGCCCTCTGCCGCCGATCTCATGCACGGCGCCACGGTACTTCCGCAATTGCTAGACACGAGGACGGCAGGACGGCCGAGTTATTAGTTATTTCAGGTTTGTATCGGGTCGGTAGCCATTCAGCCCTGTTCCTCTTGGATCCTCCTTGGCCGCTAGGCTGCTAGGTAGGCACTAATTTCTCATTCTATGAATTAGTCCCATGTGTATGAATTAGTCCTATGTGGGATTAAACGTGCGGTGGGTCAATTAGAAGCTCACGAACAAAGGAAAACAACAGGAAAGCAAATATCTGGCTAGCATTATTAGGGGCTATGTAAGGGGTGAGTCCGCGGTGAGCAATTCGGTAGCTCGAGACGCACCTACACTGCTACATCTTACATCTGCGGCACACGAATGCGAAGAATTGGAGTTGTATTCGTTTTCGTATACGTGTTGTGCATTAGGGAGGTACCTAAGCGTTACCCATGTAGGTCCAGGGCCGAATTGGAATTGCGTTACATTTTATTGGGCCATCGTCAACTACATATCATCCACCCGTCGCCCACTCTCTTCCATCTCACAGTTACCTTCTGCGCTTTTCCGCATACTTATTTTGATCTGTCGGGAAGCAATGGATCAGGTTGCAGCTCTACTCGAGGAGCGAGGGCCCGTGCTGGCGTCTATCGCCGTGGTCTTCACCACCGTACTCGTCGCCACACTCCTATTCGGAAGCAATCATGTGTCGCATCTACCGCTGGTCGGCAGCGAATACGGAAGCACGGATAAGCGAAGGAAAGCGTTCATCACGAACGGCATAGACTTTTACAAGAAAGGATATGAAATGTTCAAGTCTAAGGCGTACAGGCTGACCGCTTTGGATGGTACGAAGAGACATCTTCCACGCGGTCCGTGCTCTAACATGGATGGTACACTGATACTACCGGTTAGGTGACCGCATCGTGATACCCCGACACCTTATGGAGGAAGTGAGACAACTTCCGGACGATGTCATCAACATCAACAAGGCTTTCGATATAGTACGTTTACCGCCGCAAGCTGGGGAATAACTGGTGGTTAGGACAGTTCCGACAAATCTAACCTGATTTCTAGATTAACGAGCATAAGCATCTGCAAATGGGAAATCCGAAGCTGACGGCATTCATGATCCACATCATTCGAGGCGACTTGACTCGCGGCTTGAGTGAGTTTGCTGCCACGTGCTGATCTCATAACGACCTATTAAGCTGACACTCCCTGGAGCGCGCATCAACCCGCGACTGTCGGCAGAGACGGACCAGACGATCCGAGAGGAGCTACCGCCGTGCGACGACTGGACGTCGGTGGTAGTATATCAGACGATTCTGCGCATGGTGGCCAAAATATCGGGTGCGATCTTTATCGGGCCGGAGCTGTGCCGCTCGGAGGACTACTTGAACGCCAGCATCGGGTACACGCTGGACTTCCTCAACGCCGTCACGAAGCTGAAGCAATGGAGCAAGCGATGGAGGTGGATCGGCCGGTACTTCACGCCCGAGGTCGACAAGCTGTTATCCGAGCGCAAAAAGGCGCATAACTTTCTAGGCCCCGTCATCGAGCAGAGGCGCGCGGCTATGAAGGCTGGAAATGATATGCCTGACGATGCCCTACAGTGGATGCTGAATAAGATCGACGAGTTCGGGCTCTCTGACGAGGTCCTTGCTGAGACACAGCTGAATCTTAGCATGGCTGCCATCCACACCACGACGCTGACGGTGACAATGATGTGAGCACTCGAGCCAACTCACGTTCCTCATAAATCCAAAACTCGATACTGACGTTTCTTCCTAGCCTGTACGATCTCGTAGTGCGACCCGACGTAATTGAAGAGGTGCGAGAAGAGATCCGAAGCGTCCTTGCCGCCCACGACGGCGTCATGACGAGCCACGCCCTATTCGAAATGAAGCTTCTGGACAGCGTCATGAAGGAATCGCAGCGAGTGAATCCGGGTAGTCTGGTCCGATTCCAGCGATACGTCGACAAGCCCGTCACGCTAAGCGACGGCACACACCTGCCCGCCGGCTACATGATCGAGACGCCGCACGCGCTCGCCGTGCAAGACCCGACCGTGTACCAGAACCCCGAGGTAAGCGTTCCCGAGACAGTCACCAAGACTTTCCAATGCAGGTGCTGGTACGAGACATGTATTAACTAGCCTATCTCGTAACAGACATTCGACGCGCGCCGGTTCCTGAACCTCCGCAACGGCACGACGGAGGACCTGCTCAAGTACAAGAACAAGGAGCAGCACCAGTTCGTGACGGTGACCAAGGACTTCCTGCACTTCGGGTACGGCCGCCACGCGTGCCCGGGCCGCTTCTTCGCCGCCAACGAGATCAAGCTGATCCTCGCGCGCATCCTGCTCGACTACGACATCCGCATGCCCGACGGCCTGACCGAGCGCTACGCCAACATCAACATGGGCACCGACGCCTTCCCCGACCCGACCAAGGAGATTCTTTTCAAGAGGGTCAAGACGGCTGCGTAGTGGATTGGTATCGGCTACCTATTTTGTTATGTTTTCTAGGATCTACCTCACCGCAGGTACATCACGTAGTTTTACCGTTCCAAGACATCTCCTATATCCAAACCTTAGGTATCTAAACAAGAACACATTTTACCGCATTTGAACTGTATATAGACTGTAGCAGCAATCCAAATGTCAAATCAAAAGGTTTCGCGGAATGAGATGCGAACAGGACGGAGATAGCCTTCCGCTGCTGTCGTAATCAAGGCTTCCATCTCCAGCCAGGGTGTTTCCACTCGAGACACTCAATCTGCGCCTGCGTCAGGCCCTCCAGCTCCTTACCCACGTCGAGCGTGTCGCGCCTCTTGTTGTCCGCGTTCATCCAGAGCAGGGTGACCGTAGCCACGATCAGGGTCACAGTCGAGGCGGCCAGGTTGAGCCCGTTGCCGATGGGGTAGTCGGGCCCGTCCCAGCTGAGGTACGACCAGGTAGCCACGAGCCCCCCGACGTTGCCGAACATGACGTTGGTGGCCAGGGACATGCTGCGGGCCGAGTCGCTGATGACCTGGGCCGAGGCCTGCGCGTTGGTCAGCGGTCCGGCCGCGAAGCAGCTGATGGCCGTGAAGAAGGCCGCCGCGTACCGCACCCGGGTGTCGGCGCTGGCCAGGAACATGATGTAGCCCATCATCGTCAGGAGCGCGACCGGGATGAAGAAGATCTGCCGCTTGTCCAGCCGCCAGCTCAGCAGCGCGAGGAGGAGCTCGAACACGGCCCCGACCACGTACGGCGGTACCGTGTAGAGCTGCTTCTGCACGGTGGAGTACGTTGGGAAGATGCTGGCTACGATGGTGGGCGCGAAGAACGCTAGACCTTGGACGGTGATGCTAAATACCTCGAATTAGTATGAGGTGACTTGTAGAAACCCTAGGAACAGCGTCTTAACTGCGGTAGTGTATCGGGAGGGCGTCTATCTCGGAATAGTCCAGGCTCTCCGACGTAAAATGGCTGCGAATGAAACTGGAGTGTAGGTACGTACTTGTTGAATAAGAAGATAAGACTTGTGGCTAAGACGACAGGGTTCCAGAAACCTAGCCAGACTTTCTTACGGCTCGTCTTGTCGAGGACAGCAGTTTGCCCGAGCATCTCCGACTTGACACGAGCGATTGCCAGGGTCTTCTCTTCTTCCGTAAGCCACCGTGCGGTCTCAGGCCGGTCGGTGAGCGTAATAAACGCGATGAGTGAAAGTCCCATTGTGATGATTCCCTCGACCAAGAAAATCATGCGCCACTCGCGGACGCTGCCGATGTTGGACAGAGTTAAGATACTGTGACACTTTAGTACTTTTCCTCACCATTTGCAGTTAGAGAAAGGTCGTACACACCCCGAGGCAATCAGTCCTCCAAACGCACCGGCTAGGGGAGCCATGACGATAAATAGAGCTATCCGGAAGATCAATTCGGAGCGTCGGTACCACCGTGACAAGTAGTAGGAAATGCCAGGCATCATGCCCGCTTCGAAGGCGCCGAGAAGGAAACGAACGCCGCAAGCTGCCGGCATATCCCAAACGAAAGCCATCCCCAGCGAACAGACGCCGAATCCGAGTGAGATGAAGGGGATAAACCAGCCGGGGCCGATCCACTTGCAAGCCAGGTTACACGGAACTTCGAAGACGATGTAGCTGATGAAGAAGATGGACAAGAGCACGTTGTAGTCGTTACCTGACATGCCCAGGTCTGACTCGAGCCCAGCCAGTCTCGCATTTCCTAGCACTGGTTGGCACAATCACAAAGAGAAGTTGGGAATATATAGCGGAGGGAACATACCGATGTTGGAACGATCAATGAAGCAGAAGAGGTACAGCAGAGATACCGTCGGCACGACCATGTAGTCGATCTTAAGTCGAAGCCTTCTCTCCGCTAATCTATCAAACTCGAAAATAGGCACGCCGTGGCTATGGTAAAAATAATCCGATTTAGTATACGTCTTCCATTGTGCGGCTCTAGAGCTCCTTACCTGTCTGTGGCCGCATATCCTTCCTCGGCAGCGAGGTGAACATCTTTTTCGATACGCTGTTCATAAGCCGAGGATTCAGGCAGAACCTCATTCGTTTCGGACTTGGATATGTCGTCGGACGCCGTCATTTTGGATCTAGTTTCAAGCTTGTCTCCTACCTGTGCAACAAAGAGATGGAGAGATCTTGACCTTTTTCAACAGCAACTGAAGACGTCCAGTATTTTCGCTTACGAGTCGGCTGCAGGGTTTATCGGGAGCGCATTTCGGTAATACAACACCTACTCCAAGCGGTGATAGGTAATACAACGTAGGCACGAACCCTGGGTTTATGTAGGCAACCTACATGTATGTAGTGTTGGATCGGAAAATTCGACTTGCGTAATCAAGCAGCACTGGGCGTCTTTGTCCAACGCGAGGCAGGGCTATGATAGGACGCCAATTCATGACCGCTTTTGTTCCTTCGAACAAATAACGCCGATTGTGATAGGTCTTACCTCCCACCTCCCACCTCCAAACGCCCCCACACACAATAGCTAGAGCTCTGCTGGGAAAGAACGCGGGGAAAGCTGGGAAGATGGCGTTCCCCGGAGCTATCGCGGGCTTGATTCTTACGGGCATACGGGGTAACGCCGTCGAATCAAGGGAGGCTGACCGAGACATGGCACAACGCTTGTTTGCGTGGCGTTGGGGGGATGTTGACCAGGGATAGTACTGTATGGTAGCAATCGACGCTGGTACCGTAGCATAGAATGCTACAGCAACTCCCGAGAAACATTCCGATTCCTACAACTTGTGGTCGAGGATTACATGGCCAGATGTGATAACACTACCAACCTACATCTAAGAAGTATGCGATACAAGGTTCCGCATTTTAAAGGGTGCAATCCACTGCGGCCCGTGGCTTTGCCAAGAGTAAGAAGCTTAGGAGTCAGGGGTTCGGGTTGGATCCGGATCTCATAAGGGAAATCGATCCCCCACGCCCCTTGATGCTTGGCGACGACGATTCCTTCAAGACTTCGAGAGAACAAAAAGCTGTTCTCTACCATATTCAGGGTGTCGGTGAATACATAAGATAGGAGTTACTTTACGCTTTCGCCGAAGAGAGGAGGATGCAGGCCGTGAAAAGTACTCATACTAGTACATACCAGCTCCACACTTAGTATGAGTATTACTCGAGTAAATACTCGTACTCATACTAGTATGAGTATGGAGCTAGTGGCTTTCTTTCGCAGGGCCTGGATGTATGTATGTATGCATGCATGCTGATGCTTTACAATTCCAATGTTACCATGGGTCGGTAGTGATGGCCGGCTCGAACCTCTTCTGTAACAGCCCCTGGCCGCATGCATATTTCCACGGAGAAACTAATAAAGCTGCCAGTCTCAATTTAGCCGTGTTCGCGTCCCGTCCTACTGAGCAGTCGCTTACTTGCAGCGTTCCGAGCCGTTTTCCACGTGGTGCCCCTGAGGTTATGTAAATACGAACCTCATCCCGACTGGATGATAGAAACTAACCCTCGAGGTTGTAGATTGGGTACTTTACTCCTCCACCCCCGGAATGATATCGCGGGAGGTACAAGCCCTATTAGACATGCCGAAAGTCACCCACTGTATGGATAAGGACTGGCTTTAAATAGCAAACCAAGTGCCTTTTTCCAGACTATATCCGTGCCGAATTTCGCGCTTCGGGTACGATAGACGGCTCTACGGATTATGAGCACAGTGAGAACGAGTACAGCTACTCAGGCGCCTTACTCAACACCTTCCCATGACACCGACGGCCCAGGAGCGATTTCCATATTCAAGTGTCAAGTCGTCTCAGCAGCACCAGCAGCACCATAGTCACTCCCCCTTAACCCCACCACCGGCTCGAACGTTCTAACCGCGAACGTAAACATCTGCTTCTGCTCCGCCCTCCGGCCACCGTTCTTCTTCTTCGTCTCTGCCTCCACCTCCTCCCCCCTAACCTCCTCTCTCGGCTCCCACTCGAGTATCTCAATATCCGGGTACCGCCGCATCCAGTGCACAATCCACTGCTTCCCGAGCCCGCGGTCGACCCCGGCCCCAGCCCCCTCCTGCTGCTGCTGCTGCTGCTTCCTCAGCGCCCGTCCCGCGAGCCGGAACACCTCGTCCTTAGTCGGCGGGCACCCCAGCGCCCCCTGCGCCGCCGCCCACTCCGCCAGCAGCCCCTCCTGCCGCAGCGACAGCCTCGACACCTCGCTCCGCAGGTCCCTCGGCGCCCTCCCCCGCGTCCGCGCGTTCAGCTGACTAGCCGGCACGCCGAACCGCCGCGCCGCGTCCCCGGTCTTGTCGCCGCCCCGCACGGCCTCGACGGCGCTCGCCATGTCCGCCTCGCTCCAGCGGTACCGCGTGCGCTGCCTGTTCTCCCCGTCGGCCTTGCGGGGCCGCGGCTTGGGTCTCCTGTCGCCGAGCCGCTCCGCCAGCGTGGTTTTCGGCACGTTGAACCGGACGGACGCTTGCCGCAGCGACGTGCCTTCTTCGGTGATGGCCTCCTCGGCCCGAGCCATGTCCTCCTCCGTGTACGCGCGGTACTTGGCGCCGGTGCGCGGGTGAGGCGTTACGTTGGACGGCGGAATGAAGGTAGGTAATTGCATGGCAGATGTGTCTGGTAGATCCATGGTCTACTCCGTAGGTTATCCGTTTTTAGCAGTTTCTTAGTTAACTATTTTCCTCTTCTAGCAAAATGCTGATGAGTGTCCCAATTCTCGGTATTCCGGTGGCGGGGCGAAGCCTCAATGCGGGGATCGTTTTGCCCAGTAGAAGCCGTCCGGACACGTGAATTCTATGCCGTGTGATCGACATATGTTTGTACATAACTGTAGTATTCATGTCGATCTTGCCTTCAATGCTGCTACAAGTTGGTAGACCGTCCCTCAGATCTCTAGGAAAGGCAGTAGATGTTGGGCTGGAATTAGGGGTGCACTAGATGTAAATAATGGTAATAACAGTTTCAGATGTTATGATATTATTCATTCAACGCTATATGCTTTTGTAGGCAGACGGTCGGGCCGTATGCCTTCAGCATCACCTCTACCCGATCATGCCTCTTTGTCGCCTTTTCTTGTGACTACAGTCGAACTTCAGACCGAACGCAAATCTATGAACTCGTTGGCCGTTTAGTATATTACGCAATGACTTGCCAAATCTGAATGCGGTCTGGGAGTTCTTCACTTCGCCGCTATCTCGTCTGACAAACGACTGATGGTGGAATATCTTGACAATCCGACTGCGTCTTCACGATACGCCTGCTACTTTGCCCAAGCTGCCAGATCCCCGACTGCTAAAGATGCTCATGATACCGAAGCCGACGTAGAATAGCATCAAGGGGTACGCTACTAAGGCTCGCATTTGTCTCATTCTTCCCACCGCGCAGAACATGCCACTGGCGCTTGTCGTGCACCAAACAATCGCGGCGCTCGTTAAGATATAGCCGAGAGGTCCGTCCATGGGCAAGACAATCCCTACAAGGCTCGTCAGGACTAGGGGTAGGAGGCAGTAGCCAAGCACACTTGCGCTCCTCGTAAATGTAAGAGTGCTACTCAGATTCCCCTTCGAATCGTCCCTTCCTCCAGCGTTAGGATCGCCAGGGTAGCCGGGACCAGAAGGATACGCAGGCGCCGCAAGAGCTGGGGATGGTGAGCCGGGCCCGTCGGTGGACATG
This sequence comes from Hypoxylon rubiginosum, assembly GCA_902806565.1. Classification (NCBI taxonomy): domain Eukaryota; kingdom Fungi; phylum Ascomycota; class Sordariomycetes; order Xylariales; family Hypoxylaceae; genus Hypoxylon; species Hypoxylon rubiginosum. The sequence goes on along the minus strand of CADCXA010000030.1, from coordinate 1,507,969 downwards.
AGGGATAAAATCGTGTGTAGCGCAATGGAGCCCATCAGTGCCAATCCGTAGATGTAGCCGAAGTGCACCTTGCCGCTAAGGAGTAGGAACGTGCCGAACAGAAGAAAGAAGATTATCGGACCGCCTAGGTCGGAGTCGTCCATGATGTGTTGATCTATACGTCCGAAGGGATTGAGAACTGCCAAAGTCTGAAGTACAAGTTAGCACTATTACTAAATATGTAGGCGATGCAAGCAGGCAACAGGAAAGCTTACCTTCATCTGGATGTGCCCAAAGTTTACTCCCAACTCTTCTAGCAGAGGAGGCTCCCCATCGTATCCTTCCGTCGAGAAAGCCGCGAGCCAGCCTGTCCGCAAGCCACCTTGTTCGCCCATCCTCCCGCTTACGCCCGGTGTGCCGCCGAAACCTCCATACCCGCTGGGTCCAGGCGCCGGTGCGCCATAGTTGTATGATTGTGACGGAGCTCCTTGGCTAGGGACGCCAGGTGAGTAAGACGAAGGGTAGAATTGGAGGTTGGCGGCCGCGCCGCCCGCGTACTGGTTGGGAGGAGGCGCGCCGTAATATTGTGACATATTTCGCGGGCGAATTATCGAAAACTGTTGCGACTTGTCGATGGGTAGAGTTGTCTAGTAGTAAAGGTGGGTGTCAAACAAAAGGAGTCTAGGAAGGTGGTATTATCTTAGGCAGACACAAAGGATGTAAGAATTTCAAGAGAGAAGAGAGTAGTCAGAAGGTTATACGTTGTTGTGGTAGGTGTACGAAAGGTGTCGCGAGATGCTGTGATTTCAGGGATTATTGAATTCACAAGGTCGCAAAAAAATGAATCTGTCTTCACCGATGTGGCACCGTAGCACCGCGAAATCCAGCTAAAAGATCAGGTACGTAACTGCTGTAGCTTCCCCTGCATTGTGGCTAGTGCCATGTTGTGGCTACGTGGCTGCGTGGCTGGAAGACTTGTGGCCCCACTTGAGATCAACCCCGGAGCTCCGGAGCAGCAAACCCGACGTGCAATCCTAATCGCCGTTATCGCGACAATTTTCGAGCCATGACGATTTCTTTCTCATATTCAACGTGAAAGAAAACAACCCCGTCGCCATTGATCGCCAACCCCGATCTAGTGCTCTACGTGTCCCTTGGGCATACAGGTTCCTGTGGTTGTGCTTTTATTAAGCTGCGAAGATGGTATGTTTGAGAATACCTCTTCCGATTTTCCCGTGCATTGGTGAATGAGCCGATGCGCCACGCACAATTCCAACTAACAATATGTCCAGGCGCACCGCATCATAACGCAGATCGTCGTAGTAGGCAGCCGAGTCCTCGGCCGCGCCTTCACCGAAGCCTACAAGCAAGCCCAAGCATCCTCCAACTACGCCCGAGCGCAAGCCAAGCTCAACCCGAACGCAGCATCGGCACGAGCGAGCCTTTCAAGTGGTATGACCCTTGACGAAGCATGCAAGATCCTGAACGTCAAGCCGCCCCAGGGAGGACAGGCGAACATGGAGGAGGTCATGTCGCGGTTCAAGAAGCTGTTCGACCAGAACGACCCGCAAAAGGGGGGCAGTTTCTACCTCCAAAGCAAAATCCTAAGAGCGAGAGAACGCATAGAGGCCGAGGTGAGGCCCGCCATGGAGAAGGCAGCGCAAGAGGCTGAAGTAAAAGAGGGTTGGAAACCCAAGGTATACAAGGACCGGTAGTGACTCTGGATCTAGGAGGATCCAAGAGTTTGATTTAAGCAGGGGAGGATAAGTGTCATCAACATATCGGGCACCCGTTATACCCAGCATCATCCAGAAAAAGGCATCTTCACTCGACTGCAGCATAGCCCGGCGTTCTTAAGGAGTTTCTCAATGATTAGGGAGCGGTTCGTTCCTAGTTGGAGTTGGACAAGGGGCAAGACCGCATGTACTACTGTAATCCTTGTATACTATCAGCCAAAAAGGGGGCAGCAAGACGTGGCAGTTCGTCCTTTAGCAATAGGCGATACGGACCGGACCAAAATGAAAACATTACAATCCACATTACTACACCTTTACCGTAGACCTTTGGTAGTGTACCTCTCGATCGTTATCAGAGTTACCTCTGTCATGAGCCGATCATCACGTCTCAATTCCTCCAGCTTTCGTCAACCTCACCTCCTGAGAGGTACTCGCCTATTTACTATCTCCTGCTACGAAATAGATAAACCGAATGATGCTAGGAACATTGCACTAATATATATTCCCAAAGATCAGATAACATCTTTATAACGTTCTAGACTCACAGACTTGTCACTGAAACCCCAATGACTAGAAAGTCACGGCCACTAGTAAAGGAACTCCAATTGCTATCTGCCATCTCGTCTCAATCCTGGTGGCGTTTTTCTGCAAAATGATGGTTATGAGCCTGCCCGACTATGTATCTCCAGCATTTCCTCTGGACGCATTCCACTTTTCGACGTATGAAGAGAGTACCTCTACCACGTCTGGCCACTCTTTGTTTCCTCTCGCAGGACAAAGTTCGGATTTTGCAAAGTCCAACGGCGTGTAGCCATCGACAGTAACCAAGGGGTCCACCATGTTACTTGCGAGAAGCTGACGCATACTTTCTATCCTTTTATACCTTCTATCATATGGCCGATGCTTTATGATGTGCCATATCGGTGTCCATCCATGATTATCTTTGGCATTAACATCGACCTTTCCACTCCCTAGTAACTGTTTAATTTTTTTATAGGACAACTCTTCACAAGCGTACATCAGGGGTGTCTTCCCCCCGAAGTCTGGCTCATCAGGGTCTACAGATGTCATCTTTAATAGCAGAGCGAGTGAGCCTTCACCACTTCTATATGGGTCAGCATGAGAAATCACTGTTCTCCCTTCTTTGCATTTTATTGTTGGATCAATTCGCGCATCTTTCAGTAATAACAGAAGAATGTCGGTAAAATCCCAGAATGCTACTCGTGATAGCGGGGTCAGACCGTTGATATCTGCGTAGTTGGGATCAGTTGAGGGCTGATCTAGAAGAGCTTTTACAGTTTCTGCCACTGCGCCATCAGATCCTGCCGTATCGATAGTATGAAATATAGGCGTCCGGCCGAGGTTGTCTGGGAGATTTGGTTGAGCACCAAGCTTGAGTAAGTATTGTACTACCTCCGTGCGGTTGGCTCGTGCAGCATGTGAGAGTGGTGTACGGCCCTCATTGTCTGCTAAGTCTATGACAGTCTCGTCACAATTGAGCAAGAATCGCAGACTTTCAATTAAACCAGACTCAGCAGCAATTGATAACGGAGTTCTCCCACTGCGCGTTGTTGTGTCAATCAGAATGCCCATTTCACCCAGAGCATACTCCATCAGTGGTAGAGCGTCAGGTGTTTTCCTTTCTGCTAAGCAATGCAAAAAACTCCCGTCGTCTGGGAAAATATCATATGGATTAGCACCATGTTGATATAGAGTTCTTGCCATTTCAACGGACTTTGCATAGTACAGTGGTGCATTCCTCTCCATGTCTTTGAGGTTTGGATCGGCATTTTGTGACAGAAAGTATTCGGCCAATTCCACAGTATCAGTTTTTGCTGCATTAGTTAAAGCAGAGCCCTCGTCAACGATATCGTTTACAAAACCCTGATAGCATATCAGGCGTTTAGCAAAGTCCACCGAGGGGAAATTCCTGAGCAGATTTATACAACTACGAGTATCATCTCGAAGAGAGAGCATGGACGTATCCCACAAGGCATCAACAAGAGAAATGCTCCCCAACAGTGTGATGGATGTTTGGGCATCAAGGTCTTTCCATTGATCACCGTTTCGATTAGATTTGAAGCGACTTAGATCAGTCAATTCTGCTCTTATTTTACTCATCAAGGCATCGCCACCAGGACCGATGCTATGTTTAGCTGCCTCGATCGCCAGCATGCGAATTGCGTCATGATTTCCCAAGGCTAGCGCGGCGCCAATAGGAAGCCTGTATCGCTCAGACTTGGCTGACAGTGTCAGCCCAAGATGCCGCTCTGGGTGAAGTTGAATGAGGTTTGCCGAGTTATGTTCGGCAAGCAAATAGATCAAGGGTGCATCGCTGTCGTGCCGACGTGTTTGATGTTTTTGTAGAAGGTTATCAAATGTGATCCAGCGTTCACGAGAAAACGTAGACAGAAAGCCGGTCTGGTCAATTCCACACTTCTGTGCCGAGTCTGCATGGCTAAGGACATGGTTGACGGCATATTCAAGAAACGGGAACTTGGCCTTGGTTTCTTCTCGTAATGTCGCTGCCTCGTGAGAGGATGCCTTGGGTAATTCGCCTGGAAAGGGAACTTTGGATTCTATCTGGCTCTTCAGCTGAGCCAGACAGCATTCCTTCAAAGTTTCATTGCTGATACCTTCTGCGTTCCCTGTCGTTTTTTTGCTGCGCCCCAACATATCTCGTAGTCCGTCTTCACGCAACAGGTAGTCGCGCACAGATTCGTGTATGAACTGGACGGTTGGGTTTTTCCTCTTGGTAACTTCTGCAAGTCCTTTTGACACGTTCAAATTAAAACGGCCTATCGTGTCGCTTCCAGTATGATCTCGATCCCAGAACGACGAGTTTGCAGGATCTAGACCAAGTTTCACTGCAAAGTAAAGCTCTTCCGGACGAAGAGGTCGCTTCGCGAACAAGATCCATTGTAAACACAGCACAAGTTCATCCATATTCTCGTTATCCCGGGTTAGGATATCCTCGAATAAGCGATGCAACCCATCAGGTATTTGCTTCAACCTCTTCAATGTGGGATCCAGCCCCTTGTCATATTCTTTGTTCAGAATGTCGACGACTAATGCTGCCCATAGAAAGATGTTCGCGGATCGTTCGAGGACTTCAGTTTCAATTTTTTGCTTCTTGTCTTGCTCTTTGATCTTGAGCTTCGATTGTATGTATTGGCGGATATCATTGGTGTGATCAGGCTCGGCCTCTAGCGTAAGTTGCAGCCCCTTTCGAATGGTTATGTGAGGATAATGGCGACTCGAAAAACACACGCGGAATATAAAATTGGATCCCAACGCTTGCTCTCCAATATCCTCAAAGAAATAGATCATCTCGCGGACCTCATCCTCGGAACATTCATCCAAAGCGTCAATATAGCAACACAGGGATATAGTACCAGCCTGTGATATTACTGATTCAAAGGCTGACTTGAGTGCTTCAATAGGCCACGGGCTATCTTCCGGCATAGCGAGTAACGGAACTAGAGCTCCGGCGTCAAGGGGATTTCCTGAAAGACTCTGTAGAAGCTGGATTAATAGCGACCGGTATAGTCCCTCAGTTGACTTCTCAAGTTTATCGCCCCGTGCATTGAAGAAGAAAGATATGACGAGACTCCCAGTCATCATTCTTTTAGCTTTCTGGAGTAGCTAGAACACGTCAGTACTTCGGAACTACATATGAATCTACCGGTTAAGTAACACGGTGTGATTCTTGACCCCCCTTTCACTAGGAGGTATCTACCTGGGTAGGTAGGCATATATTCACAGGAAGTATATGTTGGTTACTTACTGCGTATAAGTCAGTATGATGATTATAATTAATTCAAGACATCTACTTACCAAATTTCATCATTATGGACTTTCCGGCTCCGGGCTTCCCTTTTATCCACAAGAATCCATGATGCTCAGCTAGTTTCGTTGCATCCTGCCACGCTTTGTATGTTTTGCTCTTTGGAAGCCATTGGCAGGTTTTTGTCTGAGCTGCTCTGAGAGACACATACCTAGAGTCAACCGCATCGAACTTCAGCTTGTCCAAGATCTTTTCCTTCTGTTCCGGCGTTAGACTAGTCTGTAGACTCGGTGATGCACTCCCAGCCAAATGATGATCATCAAGTGTGCTGGTTACAAGCGCTGATCTTTCCCGCACAGAGTTGTGCATAAATTGAAGAGCCGCTTGGACTTTGCGAAATTCGGGATCTTCGAGACCATCAAACCTACACATATCCACGTGGTTCGCTTGGATATGAGCTGTCCTCTCGTACTTGCGGTCATTGATACGAGATGAGGAATCTTCTACAACCTAACAGGTGGTCAGCGAAATATAGAGGATTAATCAAGAGATCGTCCATGAATAACCATCCTATAATTTTATCTTTCAATGTAAAGAATTGAAGTCATACCTTCTTGCCGAATAACCCAGTCTGTAGGAACTCTTCCTGAAAGCTATGAATCTGCCAGCACCGTGCATGTACCATACTGAGAAATTCTTCGCTTAGCATGACTAGTCGCTCCGCATTGGGCATAAGTGTCTGAACGACTTGATCATTCACTCTCCATCCCAAGGCCTTGACTAATCGAACGAGGGAGTGATGTATGCCATTTAAGGGGTCGGCTCCAGCATGGGGAGTGCCGAAGAAAATAATACCGGCCGTTCTTAGATATATCAATGCTCGGTCGGGTTGCTCTTGCTCATAACTCTTGGATTGTCTCAGTGTCTCCTTGACAACGAGCCCACCTAAACTATGCGCAATGAACAGCAAGGGGCGCGATGGATCTAAGCGTCGACAATCCTCGAGGGCGCAGAGGAAATCACCACCGTGGTCTATGAGTCGGTTCTGGCTCGGTGGGCGAGAGACTGAATGTCGAATATGGGTATCGTAGCCGAAGGTGAGCACACGAGCATCTGGGATAATCTGCGGAACCAGATCTTTGCCCGTTCAATTAGCTATGATTTCCATATACATCGTGGATCATGAACTACAAGTGCCAATATGCATGAAATGCGGCTCACCTCTTGGCCAGCATAGGTATTCTCCCGTCGCAGTCGTCCGTTCTGCGCTACTGCTCTCGCGACTGCTACTTGTTTGTGAGCTAAGTAGGGAGCCAAATAGCTTTCGCTTCGATGGGGTATCTGAGACAGACTCGCTAGGAGCCTGTCGCTTTGATCGCTTCTTAGATCGCCAAGTAAGCTCTGGGTGCCCAGTGAACCCGTGGACGAAGCACACACTATTGGACACAGGGTCAGCTTGCCCTTGAGTTGCAAATGAAACGGTATCTATTCAGGTAGCTCTTCGTCTACTAAAGTCTATAAACCTGGAGCGACTTACTCAAGAACTGGAGAGTCAGGGACGTATAGTTCAGTGATGCCAGTAGAATGAATCTGCCCGAGATGCCTCGAGCCGGATTCCGATGACGAGGCGTACGCCATGAGAGATTTCGTTCGTCAGGCTACAGCCTTATGTACCTGCAGAGTGACAAATATCATGAGGAATTCAGCAGTATTCTGATAGCTGGAGAAGACATAGACATGCAAGCCCAGATCTATGAAGAATCTACGTCTGAAATATTCTGGGCGAAGAAAAGGTTAGCGAAGAGATTAATGAGGGGAATGATGTAGAAATCTTCAAGCGGCCTCAGGCTGAGCCAGTTCTCGTTGTGGCGAAGTTACCTGCATAAGATACACCGCCTCGGGGTACGCCCATATGTCGGGTGCGGCCTGTCGGGCGTTCAATCGCCATAGGTGTGCATTGTCAGCCTAACATCCAGCCCAAGCTGAAGGCAGTGCTTTAACTGATATGTTAGTGGCGAAGGATAGCCGCAATGGAGTAGTGCATCTACGCCATAAATTCCTTTTACGTTGAGGCATAGAATTGGTGAGTGCCTAGGTTGTTAGGAGGTAGGTATGAACTTCGAAGACTGGGGGCATGTGTCGAGCTATTGAATACCCCTCATGACTACGGTCCGGTCGGGACTGGTAAAGGTTATATCGGAAGGTTGTCGCGACACGAATGTAAAAGAATATAACAGACTATGCTTATTTTCATAATTTTAGAACTAATTGGAATATTTTGCCAAGAAATAGTAGTTGTCGAGATAGTGTCAGAGTAGGTATCGAAATCGTATCTGCTGGCGATTGACGATCTTGGAGTGCCATGCGGAGGGTATCGGCTTCGCTACTCACCGCCTAGCGGACTTAGATTTTCCTCTTCACCAAGCCCCTGAAGAAATCGAAGCTGTTCTCATCACTCTGAAGCGCCCAGATCTTCCCAGTCGGCCGATCGCCGCTCCCTAATTCCTCAGCCCTCAGCATGCCCCAGTCTCTCGTGATGCCTACAATACGAGCCTTTACTCCGCCCTCGGCCTCGAGATTGACGATCTGGCGGCCGTGGAGCCAGTGGGTGTAGTACGCATCTTCCATGTCCCTCGTGAACCCCCGCCGGACGAACGTCTTGTACAGGGCTTCCATGCGAGTCAGGATTCCCGCTACGAGCTTCTCGATCCGGAACGGCGCAAGGTGCGAGGGGAGGAGGGCGTCGAGGGACGTCGTAGGACGTCCGTTCGTCGCGTTGATTCCGATCCCGAGGACGATCTGGTACGACCCCGACGAGTAAGAGCAGTTGGATAAGATGCCACCGATTTTTACATAAGACGGTGGCGACGACGAAGGCTGTCTTGGATCCCGTGCGTAAATGTCGTTTGGCCATTTCAGCTTTACGGGCACCTCGTCGTAACCTCGGTCGTAGGACTTGACCGCCTGTACGATCGCGATGGCGGCTAGATACTGGATGAAGACGATGGGTCGGCTCGGCGCAATATGAGCTGGGTGGTTGATGACGGTGGACATGATCAGAGATCCAGCTGGAGATACCCAGACATTGTTTCCACGTCCGCGGCCCGCGACCTGGGTCGTCGCTGTGAGCGTAAACCCGGACGGTAGTTTATAAAGTAGCTTGAAGTTCTTCTCTAGTAGCGTATTCGTGCTCGTCACGACTTCTCCGTACATCAGAAAGTCACCCCATTCTTCCGACTCTGGTTCCGACCGTCGGTATTCTTGTAAACTCGAGTAAAACGCGTTGTGGTTGAAATAAGGTGTGGCTCTGGCCTCAGGCCAGGCATTCTCATGGGTCACGATACGTTTGATAATGGTGCTGTAGTCGATCATGGCTTCGCTCGTATCGGAGGACTTTTGATCCAGACTTTCATTTGGCAACGCTTCTTTTAAGCCGCTAACAGACCACATGGTTTCGGGCTTCTGTAGATGGAACGTGTCGTTCTCGGCTTTGATGTACTCTTCGCCCTCTTCTTTGGTGATAATATCTTCCCATGAATGTAATAGATCATCGACGTCGCTGTTAGATATGGATGATAGGTGAAGTCGAGATAAGGACGGTACGGTTGATGTCTCTTGATTGACTTCAAGTCCAAGCTTCGCTAAGCATGCCTTTAGAAAGCTTGTCCTCGCATCATCATCGGCTTTAAGGGCAGCGATTAGATCATCATATCCTGCAACGTCGTGATGCGGGTTTAGGTTTGCCGCAGCGAATTCAGGATGAAGCCCTGAGAGAACCGCAGCACCATGGCCAACTTTGCAGTATACCAGAGCCGCCTTTTCGCGGCCTCCGTCAACATCGAGATCGCTCGCGTAGCTTGCCAAAATCTCGACGTCACCATTTTCACCTACACCATCAACGAAAACGCCGCCACCATTATAATAGGATGTGAAAACTTCGGGAACTAGGCCCGAACCCCTGAATGCGTCCTTCACGACGTTCACGCGCACTGCACGGGCACCGCCCTCGCTGTGATACTGGAATCCCTTAAACGCGCCACCTCGACAAGTTCCAGGGAAGAATGCCAACTCTCTCGACCCGATAACTTCCATGGCCTTATTGCCAACTTCGAACTCGCATCTCTTGGATCCGTAGTAGCCGCCCGCACAGAAACCCAAATACGAACCGCCCCGGCGCACGTACTGGGATATAATTGAATTGCCTTCGCCATTGAGCACGCGGCAGTACCCGAGGTCAGCACCACCTGGAAAAACGAGCAGTGCGCAAGTAGGCGCCCATGGTTCTTTCAATAAAACTGTCTCAGTAATAGGGATGACTGCGTAATTTGGCGAGAGAAGTCGGCGGAGTGAGTATATCGCGTGCTTTACTGATTCAACCGTAGATCCAGTGCCCGTATACACCAACACGTTAAGTTTGCGTGGGGCCATTTTGGATGAGAAGGTGTTTGATAGGAGTTGTTGGTAGCCAAAACGTCTCTCGGCTTTTTGCGTGACTCGCCCCGAGGGTACTGAAGTGAGGCAATTCCAGCGTCGTTCGGATCCCTGAATTTCCACCTTTACACCGCCCACTAGCGGAATTTAGCCCCTTGAACGACAGCACCAAATCGCGAGAACTTAACCAAACCAAAACACGGTACCACAACGCGGGCTCTGAGCTTTCCTACACACCGTACACAATGTCCAAAGAAGAAAATACAACTCAGCAGAGTAATCCTACTCAAGAGGACGATGAGCCGGACGATTGGTATGGCTGACTGAATTTCCCAAGCGATTATGAATCCTTCGAAAGCTGACTGTTTGACGCTGATGTTTTAGGGATAAGCGAATCTTTAGCACTGGCTGTGCAGGTAAGCAGGTTCCAGAATCGATTGTTCTTGCTGAATATTAGAGCGCTGATTGAACGGATCAGATGAGAATGCTAAGCTGACAGACTGCTATTTCGACAAGAAAGATTGGCGAGCTTGCAAAAAGGAGGTAAGCAGCGAGAGTTGCTTCTTTTATCAGCCCAGCTAATAGATGTCACCAACGATAGATGGAGATTTTCAGGGCCTGCTGGAAAAAGCATAACAACGACACGAGGACCTCGACAAAAGATGCATGACGAAAAGATGAACTTAAGATTCAGCTATGAGGGAATGGCCGCCCTTTGTAAGATTATAACAAGCTAGAGTTAATAAGCTGAGGTATTAATATTAACCTCACGATAATCCCACTCGGAAGTCATGGTCTCTTAATATTACAAAAGAATCCCTACGATTCTTAGCGCCCTCAGATGAAATTGTAGGCCTATGATTTACGTACGTACAGCACCCTAGCTGCTATGAGCGGGCCTTATCGATACCTAACTTCCGGCGACCTACCCCGGTCTAGACTAGAGCTTTTCCCACTTAGAAAAGTCGGTGTTATATCTTGCAACTCGTACACAATAAATCAACATCAGGATCTTCAAGATAGCAATGGCACCACGAACATTAATACCGCTGCGAGCGGCTTCTAGACGGCTACACGCATCGAAAATACCCCAAAGCTGGGTCCAATGCCCCGTTCGAACTCTCGTCAGCGCCTCCAAACCGAAGCAATACGTACAACCCTCCACCGCTTCTCGATATTCCCCCTCGACCTCGAAAACCACCACACAACCGCCGCCCTCCACTAAGCCCACCACCACCACCACCTCCACCTCCACCACCTCCACCTCAGCAGCTACAGCACCGCGGACGCGCGTCCCCGCCGTCTCAGGCACGCCGCTCCCCGACGTACCCTCAACCCCGTCTTCTTCCCACCCCGCAGTCGAGACCGACGGCAACAGCAGCGGCGCGCCGATCGACTGGACGCAGTCGTACCACGGCCTCGGCACGTCGGCGTTCGCGCCGGAGACGGCGGCCCTGCTGCAGGCCCCCGTCGACCCGGGCGACGTCGAGGTCAAGCCCGACGGCATCATCTACCTGCCCGAGATCAAGTACCGGCGCATCCTGAACGCCGCCTTCGGCCCGGGCGCCTGGGGCCTCGCGCCCCGGGGCCCGCTCGCCGTGCACGAGAAGCTGGTCACGAGGGAGTACGCGCTGGTTGTGCATGGGAGGTTAGTTTTAATTTGTGGCATACCTTTTGATTCATTGCCCCCTCTCGGAGTCTACGAGTAGGAAAATATAGGCACAGACAGCTTGTTTGGGTTAGTTGGGTAAATAAAAAATTGCTAATATACTCGGGATCACAGGTTCGTAGCGCAGGCTCGAGGTGAACAACAGTACTTCAGCGAAGAAGGCGTCTCGACGGCGGCCGAGGGATGCAAGTCTAACGCGCTTATGAGGTGCTGCAAGGATCTGGGCATAGCATCCGAGCTGTGGGACCCGCGCTACATCCGCACGTTTATGAAGGAGCACGTCATGCAGCAGTGGGTTGAGCACGTTACCACCAAGAAGAGGAAGCAGATCTGGCTACGCAAGGACGACGAGGTTAGGTACCCGTTCAAGAAGACGTGATGACGTGGGAGATTTACGCTGCTCGGTGTACGATACGGAAAGGCGTGTGGGATATACCCCCAAAGACTTTGCTTGTACATATACTAGACGAGGGCAAGGGGTAACCTGGCAGCTCTAAGCCGCGAACTCGTTCTAGCAACATACAGATGCTTGTAGTGTCAAGACATTTGCAAGAATAGAGGAGCAGCAGAAGAATATGATGATACAAGGCTACGCATAGAGCGCGGCTTCTCAACTCCAGAGTCTATGCTCCAGACAAGAGTTGAATCCTATCCTCTAACTCCCGAGCGACCCTCCCCACCTTCTACCCGTTCCTCCGTAGAATGCTAGATGACCAGAACAATAAGACCGAATAACTCCATGCGACCGAACCTGACAACGGGCGGAAGCTACGTTTGAACTCCAGAGCTGTGCCCGCTGTCCGGCTCCGGCTGTGGCTCCGGCTGTAGCTGCGGCTGCGGCTGCGGGGTCCCAGTGGTGACGGTGCCCCAGCCCAGGAAGCTCCAACCGCTTCTGGCGGCGGCGGCGCTCGGTTCGGCAGCCGCCGTCCTTCTGCGCAGGCTGCTGTCGTCCTCTTCAGCACCGCTCTCGGCGTCGATCTTCTCAAAGTCCACCTCGCTCCGGCTCTTGCTCAGCCCGCTCAGCCCGCTCCACACGCTGTGGCCGCTCGGCGGCCGCGACAGCTCCTGCCCGTCCAGGCTCATGCTGCCGGGCCGCAGCTCCCTCCTCGCCTGCTCCGCCGCCTTGCGCTCCTCCTCGGACCGCTCGAGCTGCCGGGCCTCCTTGTCCAGCGCGCCCATCATGAACGCCAGCCGCTCTTTCTGCGCGGCGATGAAGTGGATCTTGTCCTCGGCGCCGCCGACGCTCTCGGGGATCAGGGTCGCGGTGCTGTCCGCCGATGCCGACGCCGATGCCGACGTCGCGGACGCGCCCTTGGAACCGGTGGCGGCTCCGACAGCCCCGGCCAGTATGCTGAAGAAGTCCTGGCCGGCGGTCCCAGCATTATCGGCGGCCCACCGCGCGGCCGGCACGCTGAACCGGGCGAGCAGGGCCTGCGTGTAGCCCTGAGGCGCGGCGGCGGCGCGGGTCTCCTCCTCCTCCTCGCGCGGGGGCATGCCGAGGACCTGGGTGCGCAGCATCTCAATGGCGCGCTTGAGGTAGGCCATGCCGGCGGCCTTGAGGCGGTCGTGGGCGCTCGCGATGAAGTCCTCGATCGCGGCCTCGTTCTCCTCGAGGTAGGGGTGCAGGTAGGCCTCGTAGAGCAGGCGGGCGCCCTGGGTCTGGGGCAGGACGAGGTAGAGGAGGAAGAAGAGGCGGAGGTACGAGTAGAAGGGGACCCAGACGAGGACGAACTCGGTCCAGGACTCGACGAGGAGGGCGCACGAGAGCACCGACCAGTACATCAGCCATGGCGTTAGCTGCGCCGGGTCCGAGGTCTTGAGGGCTTTGTAGGAGGCGAAGAGGGGGAAGAGGAAGGACGCTACCGAGCTGTTGCGTTGTTAGCGAAGCGACGCCATAGGGTTAGTCACGATGTTCTGCCTAGTGGTAGATCACGGAGCTAAGAGCGCTGTAGACGTACGATAGCAGCTTTGGGATTAAATCGAACATGGTGAGCCTCTTTTTGATTGGTAGATGGGAATTTGTTGTTAGGAGACTCGTTCTGCTCTCGAGTTCAATCGTGGGAATACAAAGATGAGTCGAGGCCGCACTCGAGGATGGTGTAATGGTTAAGCTTGGCGACAGGTAAGATAGTGAGTGTGTCGGAGGAGGAGGACGAGGGACAAAGAAGTTGAAGAAAGGAGGCCGGCAACTCCGGCAAAGGCGCGTTGCAAAGCTGCCTTGGGTATAGATATGTTACGTAGTTTAGGTTATGTAGGTACTCTGGAATAATTCGCGACGGTAAGTTAGGTAGTTTTTCAACCTATCTCATCTAAGTTAGAGTAGAGTGGTGAATGACGATTGAAAGAGATCACGACGGGTGACCCCACCAGACGTCACAAGCGATACTGATACTGAAAGCAATCACCTGCACTGCGCCGCTGGGCCGCTAAAGTTCCTCAAAAAAAGGCAGATGGGGTAGGCCGGTCGCTGGCAGGCGGGCAGGCTGGTACTAAAGCGTTGGTGCCTTATTTAGTCGCGCGGGGCTTGCGTGCGGGGCTGACTTCGAGCTATGTCTTGGGCTGGCACTATGGCACTTGGGTTTTGCGGGACACGGAGCTGTCACTTGCCGGCAGACCTTAATTTAGGTGCGCCAATTAGTGGTTGCAGCTGAACCGTGCACAGCTGCAAAGTGTTACCACTCAGCTGGAATATACATTGGTACTTACAACGTACAACTTGAAGATTTTGGGTTCTAGAAGAGAAGAGAATTGGGCGCAAAGTAGATTAGGTATAAGATGATGTGTAAACCTAGGCAATGCCGTAGTGTCAGTATTGAACTCTTTAATAGGTATTGGAGCCCCTAGCAAACACGTAGCAACATCACCGTCATTTCTCTTATCCTCTATCGTTTCCTCTCTCTAGTCCTGTTATGACGCGTCCCATCGCAATCTATTTGACTGCCTAACTCAGTTGCATGACTGACTGATACGTAGAAAACACATATCCTTATCCTAGATTCAAAATGCTGACTACGGAAGTTTCTTGCAATCTATTCAATGGAAGCCTAAAGGTTGTCTAAGTTCGTAAGAGATGTCGGTGTTCTGGCCTTTTGGTTCTTGATCTCTTGGACGGTAAGTGGTTAAGGGGCCCTGGTCCGGAGGCCAAACAGCCTCAACGCTTAGGTTAAGTATGTATAGACATAGCCCTTTGCTATTAAGGTCATGGCTCCACGCAGCATAATATTATTTTTCCGCGCTTTTTAGTTTGGTTTGGGTTGTTATAGCACAGGTTTTTCTCGATTCACCTTCTTACCGAGACTATTCGGAAAGCGTCCAACCCTAACTAGATAATCCGGGTTAATAGCGCACATAAGAATGCCAACGTTATTGTACCTGTAGCACTATCGGAAGTTTATGGCTAAGCCCCTTGTCTCGCCTTGCCTTATTATTATAGAAGCTCGTTGCTTACCTACCTAGGTACCTAAGGGGTAGGCAACAAGGCATGATTGTCCTTTTGAAAACCTGGAAGGGACACAAGGCCATAACGTCCGATGGTGTTATATGAACAAGTGAAGATATATTCGTCAAGTCTTAAAGCTCACTATGATGGCGGTTGTAGCCTTGATGTACATTAGAGCGTTAGCACTCGTTGCATTAATGCTATTAGAATTCACCAAGTCCAACTACCGGAGATAAACTATACCCCCAAGGCATTCGATCAGACTCACATCAAGTATTAGAATATCTGTCGAGAATGCGACTTTAGCCCTAGGGCCTATGTATGAGAGATTAGACACGCTGCCCGAATAGGGGCTAAGATAGGGGCCTAGAAGCTTCTTCATGTAGAGCCATTGCTAAGAGCTTTTTGTAAAACAACAAGATTACTTACGCACCGCTCAGTTCGTAGCGTGATAGCATTTGTTTTCAATGATTGATTTAATTTAATACTAATTATATTGGTTATACAAGTGCCTTAGGTACCGAGCTGATTAGAAATTTCAGAATCCTTACCAAATTTTGTCTGAACATCGGCGGCCCTGAATATCTACTATCACAACTCAAAGGGTGGTTGGACTTGTTTACCGTGCAACATATAATGTAATCATATAAAAGTAAAAGGTTATGGGGTAAGTTTACACTAAATGAAATGCAGTTGTTGACAATCGTACCATAAAGTCAAGGGGTCGTTAAGAGATCGAGTAAGGGTTTGTGTAATGAAATTCTATAATGTCATTCCTCCTCTAAAGATCCCGAGATATCCCTATATATACAGAATGTCCGTACCCAATCCCAGAATTACATAATACCGCACTCAACTCGCAGAAAAGTCGTCTCCGGGATCATTAAAAGAGAAGAAGTCTGGCGGTGACACATATGCCCCGGCATCACCGCCCTGACCTTGACCCGAACTTCCTCCCTTGTTGGGCGAAGAGGATTTTTCCTTGCTTGGAGACTATACTCAGTTAGACTCTGTATGGGGCTTTAAAACGAGAGTGGCGGTACCTTTGAGGATCGTTTCTTGGTGTCTTTGGACGACTTCTTCTTCGAGCTAGCCTTCTTCTCTTGGATCTAGTTAGCATCGATCGTAGGATGCGGCTTTTGGTAATTCTCACTTGCTGCTTCCCCTGAGGGGCCCCCGGAAGCCATGGTTCTTGTAAGGCTGAAGGCTCTCTTCCCGGTATTGTCTAAAAATGAGCTGCTAGGGAGCATGTCCATTTTCCTTAACGGATCACCGACCTTATCATCTCTTTATATAGTCTGTTCCGCGTCCCCTATCTTTAGTATACACTTTTCGTCCGCCGCGGTGGCTATTCTGTCCCATCCCTGGACTCGTAGCGTGATGCGCCGTACTAGTTAGACCACTCACTATCACTCGCCGGTGTAATACGTGGGTCTCGTTGGTATAGCTAAGCGGCTCACATGCCGGGAACTGAAGCCATCTTGAAAATCCTAAGTTAATCAAATTGAGTCAACCTGCGCCATAGTTCGGTTCCCCCGTTTCGTTCATGGTCAGCGACAGCCGAGGAATGACGTCCTGATTGGGAATGTTGGCTTGCGAGCCTCCCCCTTAAACCCCCCTTACCTAATTACTGGATTGCAATCGGGCTCGGGCTCGGGCTCGTAGGATTTCTGGTGTTTCTCGCGGCTGGTTGTTGCATGTAGGCCCTAGTGAGTCGATTGCTGGGCCGCACGGCACCGCGACGAATGCGGACTAGAGATGCGAGCTGCCGAAAGAACCATGCCGCTTTGAGCGGCGCGGACCTAGGATGGACCAACGAGGTCGACTTTTGGTACTGATGCGTCTTCCTTAAGGCTGACTATACTACCTTGACCACTCTTAGCCCCATTTGACCTGTCGGTGTGTAGCATCAGAGGTAGGCTAGATATATAGGTAGATCGATGGTGTGCACATTCCGTTGCACTGCAGCGAATTGACCTATTTATGGCGACACTCTCTCCCATACGAGCACCAGCGACACCTGCATGCACATTGGTCATTTTCTTTGGAATCAACTTAGGTATAGCCACCGGGGCTGAACGTTTGACCTTGATCCATCGAGCCGTCTTTCTTCACTCGGAGTCCGAGTTCGCGATACCTATTACCCGCACAGCGGCCACGAATGGTTTAGGTCAATAAACACGTGGCAAACTTATCTAGCGTGCTCCTATTTCCAAGTTTCAGTTTGTATCATTCGTATTATAATACTCCGATTTGCAGACGTTTCTATATATGTCTTAAACGGACCAGTCAAGTTGATTTCTCTCTATAAAACGGCTTACAAAACTCTGCCTAGGTAATAATTCACTAGACTATTAATCACCTGATTACTACAACAGAGTCGCATTTTCTCAGAGATAGGAGGCAACGGGTATGGATTCCTTCAGAGCATCGGGCGGTGCGCCGTCAATTATATTAAAATCGGAACCGTCGGAGCCAAGAAGCTGAACAATTGGACCCGAGCTACACGCTCATAGAACTTCTGTGAGGAGTATTGAGAAAATCCATCCGGGAGGTAGGTTTGAGATGCTGCAACTTGAAGCAAATCAGCTAACTCGTTTCTTGACCGACCGGTGACACTAACATTGTAGCATTTTATGATATCAAGTAGAGAGTCACCGCGTACCAGTAAGGAAAGGAGCTGCTTCCCCTCACTATCGCAGCTAGCGTTCTAAATATAAACTCGTATTTCTACTGAGATTATTCAACGACTCGGTATACATTCGCTGTTTCTTAACCTAGTATACCCCTGAAATGTTAAAACTACAACACAGCCCACGGTATCTCCAACGATAGTATTAAAGGGGCTGTTAGGGGATTTGCAGCTGTCCAGCTCTAATATAGCTACCGAGCCCCTTACTATGAGTATCAATGAGACTATCAGAGCCGACGCTATCACTGAGTTTTCGGTATACCACCAAGTGAAGTGGCCCAATACCGAGCGTATTGAATCTTTGCATTTGCCGCTTGTCTCCGGAATGGGCGAGCACTACCTGCCCCAAGCGGTGCTCCGCCTGTTTGAACTGTAATACTGTCATCAACCCAAGTAGCTATCTTCCAGGAAAAGTAGATTACGAAGAGATTCGTCACGATCATCTACAATGGATGCCTCGTATTACCACATACAACGAAAAAAAAAAGAGCGGCCTCATTAATCAAGGCGGACATGACCGAAGGCAACTAAACTCATCGGTGGCGTCTTTCATAAGTCCTAGATTGTGCAGAATTGGAAAGCCTCCGATAATCATTCCTTGATAGCTACCTCAACGGCAAGATGAAGCGTCGAATCTGCACATAAGCATCCTTTTGCGAGGCGCGATCTCCGGAAAGGATCCGGTTGTGTCGATGGCAATCTTATTAAAGGGAGATACTCAAAGCCGCGTAAGAATCAACTGTCTTTGCAGGACGCTATCCCCTTAATGTCAAGGCTGACAGGATACATCAAGAATTCAGCCTTATGCCCCCAAATATTTAGTTGACGGAAGAGTTTAGCTCTTGACGCTGGACACTGCTAACCAATAAGTGCTGAGGGTGTGGATTGGGATGTTTCCCATGGGGGAGCTGAGCATTAAGGGGTAACCGTCGCGACAGTATGGTAAAAGTGCTCCATCCATGAGCCACCCCGTTCTGCTTCGGAAACGATCTGGCAGACCTTGTGCGAGTTTAGAAGCGCTGAAGCTACCGCCGGCAGTGTAGGAACGTACTTTGGAACAAGTCCTACACTCAAAAGACCAGCGATCCTACCACACCAAGTGACCCTTCGTGCTACCATCATCGTAGTTTAACAAGAATTCTCTCAGCAGGTAACATCAATTCCCCAAATGGGCATTCTAATCGTGTTGAGTGCGTCATGGCGAGTGGCACGTTACAGCGTTTACAGAAGATGGTAATATGCTGCGGTTTTCAAAGTCTCCTGGGTATTCCCTATAGCAACACAAGCGTTGGCAAATGGTAGGTACCTGCTAAGGTACACAAGTCAGATTTGATGCCTGCCTAATACGCGTCGGCTACTCAAAGGGGTTCTTGCTACTTCGGATAAGCTTGCCTACCATGTACCTAAGGTAATCATTCTATCACATTGACTTAAGCTATTTCGATAACGTGCAGACTTTGTTTCATTTCGGTGTTTACGAATACCCATCCTCTAATAATTCACACAGAGGAGGGAAAGGATCGGCAATTGGGTATGACTTTATTCAGCTGTGTGCCTTCAGATCAAGTGAGTCAACTTTCCTTTCTTGTAACCCAGGCTCGGGAGGACCCCCAAAACTTTGAAGCTTTCTATGAAATGCTGGTTTGCCTATTCCATGAAAAATTAGCCCATTTGGCTAAGCATCACGAATAGCACCAGATCACTTCTCAATACTCACCAGAGCTTGACCTGAAGATATCCTAAAATTTATCGTCTGCTCAAGTGGTACCAATTTCTAATATTAACTAATTTATCTGCCGTTGTAGACAAACAAGATGACTCCTTTTAATAGAGGAAAGGGGTTGAGCTAGCGGTGGAATGGATATTGAATGCTTGCAGTTGTAATAAAGGGTTGGTTCTTATGGGGTTATGTAAGCCGTCCGGATACTAACTCCTGTTTCCGAGCAGATATGGATTCGATTCAAATGATTGCTAGTTCGAAAAGGTCTTTCTTAAGACCCGCCCCTTTTCGGATATAGCAAGTTTTGACTATAACTAGAATCTCCCTGGTTAGTCCATACACAAATCTACACTCGTCTTTAATACAATTTATACCAAGTTGTGCCATGGATATAATATACGTCGGACTTTATCGGACTTTATTCCCAGCTTTTCTTATTCACACGTATCCCTTTGGTCGGCTACCTAAGTTAATCCGAGTGTAAGAGTACCTAGCTAGGCATCCACATAGGGTGAGCCATCACTTATCTAAGGTACCTATACATATGTCGCCGGCCGCGTCCAAAGGGATGATCCACCTAAATTAGGTAGTTACTCTGCGGTCTAATTACTCCTCTCGCGGCGACTTGTCAAATGGACGGGACCTCAATCGACTCACCGCCTTCTATTCTACTTCATTTTACTCCATTCTACATTAATACGATATAAAGACCAGAATTTTCATCAAACCGCCAATTGCTCAGACTCCACTGTAACTATGGCGCCTGCAGCTTACTCGGTGCCTCACGAAGCTCGAAGAGTTTTTGAAGATGGCATCCTTAAGAATCCTCTAATAAAAGACTTACCACAAGAATTGGGTTCATTGGGCAAATATGTTCGATTCGAAGGGTCATCTAACCCGAGTATACCCGTCAATTGGCGGTTCGCTGAGAGCATCTCAGCCCTAAAAGCCTTCGAAGCGACAATGCTCAACTACCTCATCACTCGCAAGTACAAGGTGGAGCCGGTCGATGTCACCATTAACACGTAAGTTCTATCTTCAAGTGCATATACAATCCAGGTACTCTATGGAGCACATGTTGGACGAGTCAAACTAATATTGCGTCAGTGATCATGCATCGCTATTCTTCATGTCACCCATGATTGTACGTATCGTCAAGGACGACAAGCCAGTACCTATTGATCCGTTCGCAAAAGAAACACTGGATTCTTTTCCCAACAAGGATCTACATCGCTCCCAGGCTTCACTGCACAGAGCGCTTGCCACAAACATCTATAAAACGAAAGATGGTCGGTTTTACCACACCCACGGTAAGCTTGACCTCATATGGCCCACGCAACTAGCAATTTCTTATAAGGAGTATGGCGTTTAGCAAGCATGAACCCCGATCCCACACTTACAGCGTTGGGATTGCCGTTGGATGGGGAAGAGAATGATACCTACGACTCGGTAACAGAGAGGATCCAAGCGAAAGTTTCGCAGTTCGATTCGGCAACACTTGACAAGCTTATAAATGAGCAGTACCACCAAGCGGGTACAATTACCCGGAGTTCGGAAGAGTATTTTTCTAGCGAGCATGGTCGAAGCTGTGGGCAGGTCGGACTCTACGAGACTTCCAAAGACCCCAGCTCATCCCAACCACCTGCATGGTGGCCGGAAAACGAGAGTTTTCCATCATCTCCTAAACGACCACTTGCAGGTCTCAAGGTCATTGACCTATCCAGAGTCATCGCTGCCCCGGCGATCACTCGATCGCTTGCGGAAATGGGAGCGAGCGTGATGAGGGTAACGTCCCCCAATGTCACTGACATTTACCAACTTCACCAGGACCTCAATTGGGGCAAATGGAATTGCTCGCTAGATTTGAAGAGGGAAGAAGACAAGGAAAAGCTTCGAAGTTTAATCCGAGAGGCGGACGTCGTTGTTGATGGATATCGTCCGGGGGTCATGGAGCGTCTCGGGTTTGGCCGCCAGGCCATCTTCGATCTGGTAAAAGACCGGTCTTATGGTATCATCGTCGTGCGAGAAAACTGTTACGGGTGGCACGATCCCTGGGCGCACAGAAGTGGCTGGCAACAGATTAGTGACGCGGTAAGATGGCATGGTGACTCGGGGTCTAAAGTTCTGGTGAAGTTAACATCAAGACCTAGTGCTGTGGTGTTTCTATGTCGTACGGTAGAGCAATGGGGAATGACGAACCAGTAACACCAGTCTTCCCTAATTCTGACTACTGGTAGGCTCATCATCACACTCCCAGACCCTTCGAAGTTAAACTGACCTATCTTCATAGCACTGGAGTCTGTGGTAGCATAGCCATCTTAGATGCGTTGGTTCGACGGGCTGAGAAAGGAGGTAGCTATGGTGTTGATGTAAGCAAACCTCATTCTTCCAATTCTTTGAGAGATATTCATCCGACTTACCAATGACTTTTCCGCTGCAGGTAGCGCTCAACTACTATTCTCAATGGTTAATCCGTTCCTGCGGGACTTACGATGATAAGACTTGGAATGAGCTATGGTCTCGACACGGGTCGCCAGTATTTCACCACTACCACGCCATGCAGTATCTGCTGCCTGCTGTGTTGAAACTCCTCTACCAGTACGATGCCGAGACGCTTTTCAACCCGGCTTTCTTTGAAGAGCGCGAAGCAAGAAACCTAGGGGTTACGTTCGTTCAGGTCAAGCCTATTGCCGGGTTCTCAAACGATATGGTTGACCTAGGGTACCATATCGGCACACGTGGAAACGGTGTCGATGCACCTGTGTGGCCAAAAGACTTGCGAGTCGAAGTTGTACGGGAGGAGGAGTGATGGGTCGTAGGAACTCTACAGTGATGACAATTTTCTAGAACGACGATTATGTTGAATATGTGACATACTCGGTATAAGAAATGGAAAAGAAAAATCTTAGTTACATCCCTTTGACGCAACACCCGGGCAGTTGGAGTAAATGTAGGAGATATATAGGTGACCACTGATTAAGTAAACAGAAACTCTCCAAGCTCTCGTTACGTAACATGAATCCCACTAGGTACATCGTCTATTATTTAGCGCCTGCCCGACTGATAATTGTTTCTCGATGATTTTCTCAAATTTGATTCGTTACCGATTAATTCACGGTTATGCGCCGGATCAGGGTACCGGCGTTTCGAAGAAGGGTGATCCCTGATGCCGGAAGTTTGGTGTAACACTTCCTAATTGGGTATTCGAGACTAGCGTTGATTGGCCTGGAGAGTTCTTGTGTCCCGTGAGAACGGACGCCGTCTATGTATGGCGTAATAATGGGCTCTTATAAGTCACAAGACATCAGATAACGAGGTAGTAATTGCATTAAATGAGCCTAGGGTAGATAGCAATTGATCTGAAAGCCTTGTTTGTCAGAATTAGCACAGGATAGCCTGAAATTTCATGGTATCAATCCAGGTACTTTGTGTGCAACCATTGGCCAACACGTCTGTTAGATAGGCCATGCTGGTAACAAGGTACCTTAGGCAGGTTTGCATTCAGACTACAATGGTAAGGAAATGCCTGAGTATCTCACTAACAATGGACTCTACTGTGCCTTAAAGTTGCTGGAGGGACCTTCCAACATCCAACATATAATCACGTCAGCAATAACCTATAAAATTCGTACCTCGTCTACGCTGTCCTGGACACAACCTACTTAGCTCCCCCCAACTTCCCCAACTCTTCCATCAACAACACTCACCAACTACCTGCCTACCTGGGTACCTTCATTACTACAGAATAACATACCCATCCCCAACCGTAACACTACATCTCTGCTATACACTCCTGCTATGTCTGTCCCTTCTACTTGCACCGTCCTCATCGTAGGCGGTGGTCCTGCGGGATCCTACTCCGCTGCCGCTCTCGCCCTTGAAGGGTTTGACGTTGTCGTGCTGGAGGCTGAGAAGTTCCCTCGGTAAGAAAAGGAAATTCTCTACATCGTCACACCAATTCCCCGCGTGTCTTTATGACCTTGTCTAATCTTTCACATCATGCTGGTAGATACCATATTGGTGAGAGTATGCTTCCCTCTATTCGACATTTCTTGAAGCTCATCGACGGCCTCGAGAAATGGACTGCGCACGGGTTTCAGACCAAGGTAATCCTATCACGTGTAACAACGCAAAATATTACTGTCGTACTAATAAATTACTATAGAATGGTGGTGCATTCAAACTAGATCATTCACATCCCGATACGTGTAAGTTCCTTTTCTTTTTCGAAAGCCTCAGTCGGCATTGTTTATTGACAATGTTCTCAAGACACCGACTTCCTCGCTTCTGGCGGAGCTGATGGCTACGCTTGGAATGTCATTCGCTCCGAGGCCGATGAGCTGCTGTTCAAGCATGCTGGTAGCTGCGGTGCCAAGATCTTCGATGCTACGAAGGTCAATAGCATTGAGTTTGCTCCTGTCACTACTCCTACCACCGGCGAAGCATCGCAACTCGATCAGTCTGGTCTTGGGCGCCCTGTTTCCGCAAAGTGGACCCAGAAGGATGGTACCACCGGGGAAATCACCTTCCAATACCTTATCGATGCCAGTGGCCGACAGGGCATTCTCAGTACCAAGTACATGAAGAACCGTACCTTCAACCAGGGCCTCAAGAATGTGGCTAGCTGGGGATACTGGAAGGGCGGTGGTGTCTACGGTCCTGGCACCTACAAGGAGGGTTCGCCCTTTTTCGAGGCTTTGACAGGTGGGTAAAAGCGGGACAAGCATTGAACGAATGTAAATAACTGACTAATTGTCTGTGAAGATGGTAGCGGTTGGTGCTGGTTCATTCCCCTCCATAATGGTACACACTCTGTAGGTATAGTCCGGAATCAGGAGATTGCCACCGCAAAGAAGCGAGCCGCAAGCTCCCCTTCTAGCAAGGACTTCTACATGCAATCGCTTGAGCTCCTGCCCGGAATCAAGGGACTACTCTCGAAGGGTGAGCTGATCTCCGAGATTAAATCCGGATCCGATTGGTCGTATAGTGCCTCAAGCTATGCACTGCCGTATGCGCGCATTGTCGGGGATGCGGGAAGCTTCATCGACCCGTTTTTCTCTTCTGGTGTGCACTTAGCCCTCAATGGTGGTCTCTCGGCCGCCCTTACGATTGCTGCTTCTATACGCGGAGACTGTGACGAAGAAGCTGCCGCCTCCTGGCACTCCAAGAGAATTACGGAGAGTTATACACGTTTTCTGTTGGTTATCCTCAGTGCCACCAAACAGATCCAGCATCAGAATGCTCCCATCATCCATGACTTTGATGAGGAGACGTTTGAGAGAGCTTTCGAGCTCTATCTGCCCGGTAAGTAATGAGTGTAAATTCCTACCATACTCTTTACTAACCACGACAATATCTAGTCATCCAGGGCACGGTGGACGCTGACGTCAAGGGAAAGTTGACGCAAGAGGATATCTCCAAGGTGGTGGAATTCTCTTTCAATGCCTATGCCGATATTCCTCCGGAGCAGAGAGATTCCCTCGTCCAGAAGCTCAAGAGCCTTGGAATAGAAGACCACTACGACAAGGAGAAGATCGGCCTCACCATTGAAGAGATGAAGGAAAACATCACCGTCGAGGAGTCCCGAATCTTGGACGTTCTTCGTAGCCAGCGCATGCTCCGACATGAGGATACGATTAACATTAGAAATTTCAAGCTCGACTCTATCGACGGCTTGGCTCCCAACCTGGAGCGTGGCAAGTTTGGCCTGGTCAAGGCCACTCCTACCAAGGTCGACCCTACACAGTTGTTCTCCGTCAACTACTTGCGCGCAGAACGTCCGAATATCCGCACGCAGAGAGAACATCCGAACTCCAAGGCTGATGTACATGCGAATGAAGATACGGAGACTGGCCATTAACACCCACTCAACTGCTTGACTAGTTGACCCTGGGCGAACTCGGTGATTTCTCGAGAATATACGGTGTTGCGTCGTTTTTCATGGCATGCCTTAGGTACCTCCTTAGGTAGGCATTGAGGCATATTGGGAATTCGCCTGGCCGGGGTTTGGCTAACACCTCTTGGTAACAAGCTGATCCCCAATTGCCCCAATTGTGCCCCCTTTTATGCCCTTTTTATAGCGGGACCGTTAGTCGTGAATAAAAAAAGGGGTCTCATGCCCAATCTAAGTCTCAATCGAAAGGTGCTAATATGCCCCGCAATAATAGGGGGGTTAGTTCCTCTTATTCTGCTGCCTGATTTCAGGGGTTACATATACCCATCAACATCTTTACTTGATGCGTTGAATTCTTCAGCGTCATTTACCGTGCTACTTCAAGATGTCGGCCAGGAACACCCAAACTAAACTCAGTGTCTATGTGCGGTGGCGTCCCCCGACACAGTCCGAATCTGTTGATGGTCTTATCGAACAGCAAAGTTGTGCTGCAAATACGGGGTCATTGCTGTCCGTCTCCGTTAAACAAAATGTAGGGAACGGACGACCATGGACGAGCCCTCCCGCGTACAAGGGCATTTTCCGTCAGGACGACGACAATGCAACGGTCTACAGCGCTACTGTAGCTCCCGCTATTCCGCAGGTTCTTGCTGGTGGCAACTGCAACTTCTTCGCGTACGGCCACTCGGGTAGCGGGAAAACCCATACCATCATCGGCTATGAGTTCAAGAACGAAAGAAGCCACGGCTTGTGTCTAGCGGCCAGCCGCGAACTGTTTGAAGCTTTGGAGTCTTTAAACGAGGCCGGCGATGAACTTGGGCTTGGCATCGGTTTCAGTCTCTTCGAGCTGCGCAAGAACACCGCGTTCGACCTGTTGAACGGGCGAACGGAGTGTCATATCCGGCAGGGTCCAGACGGGAAGACTCACATTCGCGGCTAGACTGAGATTCTCGAAGGAGGCAAGGTCCGCGTGCGCTCCTTGTCGCAACGCGCGTGCTGGACATTCGAGTCTTTCCGCGAAGAACTACGACACGGTCTCGGCAAACGTGCCGTCGGGTCATCTAGCGTCCACGACCAGAGCTCGAGAACGCACGCGGTGCTGCGGCTCGAGATTGTCAACAGGCAGCTCATGGAGGCGCGAGACGCTCTGGTCGATCGCGAATCGGAGCTGGTACCCGTCGGCAAGCGCGCGACCGACGTTAGCATCGAAGAACAGACCAAGGCGGTCATGCGTAGCGCCGAGGGGGGCTGGATTCCCAACCCAGACTACAGGGTGAACCAGGATCGTATCGACAAGGCCGAGGCGGAGAAAGCCGAGTACGAGGCGCGCGTCGCGGCTGCCGAAGAAGACATCAACGCCATCTTGTCGTCTAGCAAGACAAAGTGCCTGGGCGCGAATATGGTGTTCGTCGACCTCGCAGGAGCAGAATACCACCAAGAAAAGGGGGCCCAAGCACCCCTCGCGAAGCAAACGCCCCAAGACCGGCAGGAGGGACGCCAGATCAACACCGACCTGCTCGCTCTGAAACAAGTCATCCGCGCGTGGTCGTCGGACCAGCCGAGAGTACCCTTCCGATCGTCTCCGCTGACCATGGTTCTCCGCGAGCACTTCCTTGGCGGCGAGGGCGGGGCTTCGGCTATGATAGTTACGGTCTCGCCTGCGGATCGGCAGTATTCTGCGACGTTGAATTCGCTCAAGTATGGTAGTTTGGTGGGTGTGGCCAGCTCTTAAGGGGCTGATTTTATATCTTTGAATAACTACCCAATTAATATGCGCACAGATTCAAAGAAAAAAGGATTAGATAGATATAATCTTGTGCTTTAGAATAACAGATATAAAATCTATATACTCGAATAAGCTAGCGCGAAATGCACTATTAAAATGGTTATTAAGAGATATAGAATGTATGAGAAATGTATGAGAAATGTAAGAATTGCATTGTCGCGCACGGATGCCTCCAGAATACCTACTCGGTCGGGTACGTTGATTCAGCTTCCAGATAGATATACCAATTATTTAATCAATTTCCTTCGTACCTAAATTAAGTATACAATTTGATGATATTTATTAAATTATATTTGGCCTTGTAAAATAGGTAGGTTCTGCCTCGTAGGTCTGGTCCATGGGTAACAGAGCGTCTATAGCTGACAAGCTATTCGCTAGACTGTTGCATCAGGATTAAGAGCTACCCTGGGAATATAGATACGCCTTTCAAATCATACCTAGCGGCTGTGACGACCTACCTAGGTCTTAGGTAGCCATCCTTCACGGACTAATAGGCTCACATGCCAGAAGGTTGGAGCTTTGGCATCGAGAAGCAGAGGTTGGACAGGTACAATAAGCGATGAAAATGTTGCGAATAGCTGCAAATAATCAATACTACAAGAAGGAGGAGAAGGAGAAGGAGAAACTACCGAAGCATATGGAGTGACATTGCTACTTGTCACAAAAGCACTCTTTGAAGCCTATTTTTAATAGCATGCGTAAAAGGGGCTGTATGAAATTTGTTCATTTTTTGATTATTATATTTCAAAAAGGTGATCTCGTCCTATTCAAGCTGTTGGAATATCAAATAAGCTCTATAGTCTGATCATAAATAAATAATTCTATTAAACGTGTGGTATTCGTGCACGAAAAGTTCTCAACAGATTCACCTGTGATTTATATGTGTACATGCTAGCCAATTTCCTCGTGCATATTTGGATGCAAAAATAACGGTACCTTTAATTGAAAAAAATTCTTATATATCGAGGATAGGCCTTAAGCTCAAACTTGAAAACTGCATCTTTTTTGCTATTATATTGAACTAACTGGGAATATCTGAAAATTGATAATCTATATAGAAAAGGGCGGCAGGGCGTGGCAGGGAGGGAGGCCGAGCAATTTTCTACCCAGGGTCTGTCAGATTTCGGTAATTGGTATTGATATTATCTTGCCTTAGACTTGGTGCTTTTCGTTATTACACAATCTTCATGGTCTCTTCGATGTTACATTATGATGTGGCTGTGCATGCAGGTAGGGGTATAGCCAGGGGTAATGACAGCTGACTGCATACCCTCGCTTAGCTACGCCACACCCTCCCAATCTGCCCATTATAAGATCCTGTATCGAAGGTAAGGCTGGGCTGCTTCGATTTTCATTCTTCATGGCTACGCCAAGTCTTGTATATCTGTTGCTCTTCCCATTGAAGGCCTTTCCTACGCGCCTCCCCCTATTTCAGCCGATATGAATACGCCGAAGAACATTAATGAGATATTTTGACCTTTGCTACTGTCACTATCAAGTCCTAGGAATAGGATGCTTTGCGAGCATCGGATCTCGGAATGGACCCTCTATCGGTCATTGCCGGCATCACGGGCATCATAGGCTTCACGACGAAAGCCATCCAGGAAGTGATCCAGATTATATCTGATATGAAAGATGCACCTACTGAGATCAGCCAACTAAAAGGGGAACTGGAAAACCTGAAAATGGTTCTCCAATCAGCCCAGACCGTATTTCACAGGCAAAACTTCAAGCCAAAGGATGTGATTTTGCTTCATAGCGTTCAGCAGTGCATGGACAGTTGCAAGGAAAATGTTAGTGCACTGCTGTCCGCTTTGAAACAGATTGCCGCGCTTCCGTTCGGTGGCGGTAAAAGAGACAAGGCGTTGACTATATGGCGTTGGATGCAGCGGAAGACACAGATTCGTGCTCAACAAGGTAGACTTCGCGAAGCGAAAGCTAGCTTGAACTTGAGTATTACGGTTTGCAATGGGTGCGTCCTATTCCCCACTATCCTGTCCCCCGTACTGTGTATTAATGCTTCTGTAGGTATCTAACCGGGAAGGGTTTTACTGATATACAAGAAGAGATTGAGAATATGTTTGAGCAGCACAGGAAAGACTTCATGAGCCCAAACGGAGCCCGCGGCTTTCGGCGGAAGCTTGAGAATGATCTACGTAGTGTCACCACTGTCAGTCAGCCATCTAGTGCTACTGGACAAACAGATGGTGGTTATGCCTTGAAGCGCTTCATGGACGATCTGAGCGAGGCAGAGCCCCCTGTTGAAGCTCCAATAATATACTCCGCGTAAGCAATGGTTTCTACCTCTATATAGAACAGACTAACTTTCTGCTGAGTAGTCCAACCGAACACACGCCCTTACTCAATGCGGTTTCTATCGGAGATTTAAAACGAGTACTTGAACTCGCATCTACAGGCGCATCCTTTTTAGAGCGGTACGATAACGGGTTAACCATACTTCATCACTGTGCATTATACAATGAGCCTCAGATCGCAGCCATTGCCTTAGACCACGGTGCCAACATCAATTCAAAAGACATCCAGGAGCGTTTGACCCCGTTCCAACTAGCCATGCGAGAAGAATCTTGGAACGTCGCCGAGTTACTCATTACCCGGGGTTGTACTCTCGGGGGTTTTGATGATGAACAACTACTTGGATTCTTGAGACATCATTCTGGCGATCTGGCATCCCCCAAGGATGTGATCAAAGGTCTGAATGAACGCCTCAGAAATAGCGTCAATGGCCATAATATAGTTAGTAAACTGGTGGACAGAAATGACATCCAAACGCTGCAGCTTCTTCTGGAGGCAGGATTCAGCCCCAATGAAGCTGAACAGAAAACGAGTAAGATGGAAATGCTAAAGTACTTGACAATCTCTAACTATTGCGTTTCCATACAGATATTATGCCATTACATCGGGCAATTTTATTCAAGCATATATATTGCCTAAGGCTTCTTATCGAGCACGGCGCAGATACTAATGCTTTCCTCCCTCCCTCCTCGCACCAATTTCTTCAGCGAGGCGACAGGTGCCACGACGAAATAAGAGAGTTGTCATTATCCAAGGGTATAACACCGCTCTCTCTTGCTACGAACGGCGACGATGAAGTCAATGTCATCGCGATGAAGATGTTACTGGAAAACGGAGCAGACCCGAATTACTTCTTCGAAGAACGTGGTGAGCATTTATGTCGTGATTGGACCATAAAAAGGAGAGAATCTGATACCAAGCTAGGCTCCACGCTCCTCACATCTGTTTGCGCTCCCTATTATTGGAGCTTCGCAAAGGCGCTTATCGAGGCCGGGGCCAACGTCAACGTGGTGGCAAAGACGGATAACACGAATCCCCTATACTGGGCGGTCCGCTGCAGCAATCTTACGATGTTAACCTCCCTGCTAGACCACGGCGCGGACCCGAATCTTCCCAGTCCATCACATTGTCTTCATACCGCAATTTTGCAAGGAAGCGAAGAGATGGCAATTGAGCTCGCGAATAGGGGCTCGGACCTGAACGCAAAGGATGGTCAAGGGAGAACGCCGTTGCAACGTGCGGAACAATGTGGTCTTCTTCTAGTTGTGGAAGCGATACGGATACTAAGCAGTCTATCAACGTAGTGGGTACGGCTTCTGGGAGCGATGTGAAGTGGAGTTCTCATCCTGCTGCGTTCGTTAGCTACCTAAGGTACACCTTGATGGATATGGTACTTGGTACCACGGGTGAAGACAGTCGTTCGCCATACGCAGGACATTAACGAATGCATTGCCGAGGCCGCTAACGGCATTGGGATATAATACCCTCTCCCCTACCAGATGAGATCGCGGGGAAGCTTTAGCAGTATCTACCCCCTCTCCCAGCTACGTGTTATAATCCCATACTCTTGATTTAATTAATTCCTAATTTCAAACCTATTTCCCTTCCAGCCGAGCAACGCATCACCAACGCCAAGGAAGAACACCACATCAACGTTCAACAGACCTCCAAGCTTCCCGAGCAGCGAGAAAGATGACATCTCACACCAGCCCTGCCGCGCCGGTTATTGTGGAGCGGGCGACCGCATCCGACATCCCGGACATAATCGCCGTGTGGTGGGACTCGTTCAGCAGCGACTTCATCCGCCGCATCTACCCGCAGACCCCGGACGGCCGCCGCTGGCTCGAGCGCGCCTTCGCCAGAAACTTGGGGCCCGCTCCCGGTCCGGAGTACCCCAAAACCGAATCTCTCTTCGTGCGCAGCCCGGACACTGGTACGTATTGCCCAGGTACGTTTGATAGTAGCAGGTTGCTGACGCTTCGCCGGTGAGGTCTCCCCGTCGCAATGGCCGTGTACCACATCGTGCCGGACGGCTGCGACCCGGCGCTGCGGTCGTGGCGCGTGCGGTGGCCCGCCTTCGACGATCTGCCGGATATACGCGAGGACGTGCTGGCGGGGTTCTTCGAGCCCATGGAGAAGACGCAGACGTATCTACTCGGAGATCGTGGCCATGTCTGTAAGTGCTCGTGCAACCTAGTTCCTATTGAGTTGAGTTTGGAACCATAGAAAAGGAATGCATACATGAGTCTTAATGAGAGAGGAAGATGTCAATGTGAGCCGATTTCTAATGGAAGGTAGATCTTGAAGCGTTGGGCACGATGGAGGCGCATCGGAAAAGGGGCTACGCTACTGCACTGGTTAAGTGGGGCAATGACCTCGCAGACGAATTAGGGGTTGAGTGCTATTTGGACGCCAGCTCTGAGGGAAGGCCACTCTACGAGAAGAATGGCTATATAGGACAAGACGTGTCAGATGTCATAGAGAAACCATCAGGGGTATCAATGGTACGGCCGACGAAAAGTCGTAATTGAGTGACTTGCGGGGTCAGCTGCCTCTTTATTGGGGAAAACGATAGGATATCTATAATATTCTTAGAAAGATCAGTAAAATGTCACAGTTTAGATTGCATATCCCAGCTGTGCAGGTAGCAACGAGATATCTATGCCAAATTATCAGGATTGTAACCATCTGAGGCCGAAATCGCCTTCTGAACTATTCAAGACAAATGAAACAAGATAGCAGCGGATGATGTCAAGTAAGTTGCTCATTCAAACCTGCTAATTCGGCAATGAAATCTCTACACGCTATGTGGCCGTTTTTTTCTGCCAGTTTCATTGCCCTTCGACAATACACCTCCTCAAATCCCGTCTCGACGTTGCCTGGAAAGGGATAATTCTTTTTGGCCCTCCAGAGGTATTCAATCATGTCTAGCCGACCATGTTCAGCAGCTCCTTCGATAGGCCATCGCCCGTTTACTTTGGACGGCGGTGCGTATAAACATGCGCCATGACTGAGAAGTTCGGCCGCAATGTTGCAATTACCACTAATTGCAGCAAATTGGAGAGCCGTCCCACCGCTACGGACTGATGGGGCGGCGTCGACGTCAACGTCATGTGCTAAAAGAAGCTTGACGATTTCAAGGCTACCTATTTCCGCAGCTTGTTGCAACGGCGTTCGCTTCACCGTGAAGGCTGCCGGCGCGTGTACATCAGCCCCACGGCCTATCAGCAACCGAACGAGATCTTCGTCTCTCGTTTTAATAGCTAGAAGCAGAGCAGTAGAGGCGATAATTGGACCTTTCGGTCTTATAGTCTCGCTATGTGCGATTTTGTTGACATTACATCCAGAATCTAAGAGCCTTCTGACTATAATGTATCGTGGGTCCTTTCCTTTTCCATAGTGTTGAATTGCGGCGCCTAGTGGAGAGATATATTTTGGATTAGTTCGGTCCTGGCTCGCGCTGTTGCCTTCGAGATTCACCATGCCTGGCGAAAGAAGAAGATTCAACGTTTCTGGGCTTTGAAGACCTTCTTCAATCGCTACTCGTAGTACCCTTGCCCCAAATGGTAGTATTGCCGTGTCTCCTCGCTGCAAAAATGGATATAGCAGGGCTGGGTGCCCTTCTGTTGCCGATTCAAGAAATTCTCGGCGGGATGCATTTGCGGCTTCTTCGAGGAAAAAACGCGCTTTTATGTGGTTGTTCTGTTCCACTGCTGTCCGTAGGCAGTGTGAAAGTTGGTCTGCAGTCATTCCCCAGTGTGATAAAAAGGATTTTATCAAATCGAAATTCTCTGTTTCGGGAAAATCCGAAAGTGGTACAACATTTGATTCCTCGGTCCCCCAGAAATCGACGAGAGAGGTTTCCACCAGATCTTTGATGATCGAATTATCGCCCCAAATCAAAGCCTCTTTGAAAGTTCCAATGTCCGCCCCATGCGGTCCAATATCTGAATTCAAAATCGCATGCACAAGGCGCGTGTTTCTTTGCATGATGGCTTGGGTTAAAAATTTCTTTGGCAGTCCATTGTTAACATCGGCACCTGCGTCGAGAAGCTCGAAAGCAATGTCTTCATGACAATTCTCAATTGCGTATCCTAGTGCAGATTCTAGCCTAGGATTGTCCTCAGGCTCCTGAAACAGATAAGCGAGGTGTTTTCTCACATATCCAAGGTCACCAATCTCAGCAGCTAAGTCAAGGTAGTCGCTATGTTGAACAAGGGTTATGTCAACCTTGCTAGCTCTGGCTGCCTTGGCTAATAGAGACATCTTAGGATCTGCTAGACTTCGATCAGGATCCTCATAATGCTGATCGTGGATTGCAAAGGAGGTCGCATAATTCGGTGCTTCAACTGGTAGAGACGGACAAGGAGCGAAAAGTTTTCGAATGTATTCAACGTCTTGAACCTGGACAGCTGCAGCAAGAATGTCCTGGAATAGGTATCCTGTATTGCAATTGACGGATTTAAGTGCCCCAGCAATTTCTAGCTGATGAACCAGCACTTTATCCTTTGTCAAAATAGCAGCAGCAAGCGGTGTTCTTAATTTGTCTGAGACCAGCTGTGTTCCTTTGACCTCATCCAGCATTATTGATTTATCAGTGAAGAAATTGAAGCTCTTGATATGGGCTAGAGCAAAGGCTGTCAGGGCAGTTTGGTGGTAGCCGATTGAAAGACCCAGAACAACATTTGTCCATATGTCATCGCAGGAAGGGAGCAATAGAGCAACGAAGCCAAGGCGGTTATGCGTAGTGCCAATAGCAGCAGCCCTTCCAACCTCCATGGGGTATCGCTGCAGACAATTGCCGCAACCAGTTTGCTTGCAAGCCTGGATAATGCTACTAATTGCACCCGTAGCTTGTAGATCGTCCAAAGCCGATGGTATCTGCTCTAGAAATTTGATCTCGAACAGACAATAATGCTCGACGGGATTTAAAACTGTTGAAAGGCATAGTTGGATTGCGTCTGCGGTCCATTTCGCACCCTCAAATGCTGCAGTGTCGTGCCATCGGACCTCGATGTACGTAGGTTGTCGTTGCCAATATAAATTCCAGGTATGCAACCATTGTGCAGAGATGATTTGCACTTTATCCTTAGAAGCAAAGAAGTCGAAGAATGTTTTATTTAGGTTGGCGTTTGCTTTCAGCAAGTGTTCCACAATCTCCAAGTTTTGAAATTTCGCCGCATATTCAAGTGCTGTACAACTGCGCCCGGCCGCAACGAAATGTCTAGTGCGATTCACGTCAATATGCCCCGTGGTCAATATCCGACCTACCACGCCACCCTCTTCCGTTTCAATAGCGACCCGAAAAATGGTTTCCGCAAGGGATTTTGCAACTAAGCTCTTACTCGCCTTTAGAAACTGCATGAATAGCCCGTTTATGCTCCGAGAATCCGTAAGAAACTTGCCAATGCTCTTCATGGGAATATCCTCAAGGCCCGCCAAGCCGTTGGCCATCGAAAAGATGAGCAATCGGGTCAATTTCGAATCTATCGTCTCGTCAGCAGCCCAGGGGTATTCGCTGTTTCCACCCGCAGTCTCAAGAATATCGCCTGGCAATAAAGTGCTAAGCGGATTCAGTGCACTTCTCCAGTTCTTTCCGGCGGAATTCGATAGCAGGAACATTCGTATATCGTCATGGAATAGCCCAATTGTATTTTGACTGGCGCGGACTAAATTCGTTTCATTTTGTCTCAAAACCTCCTCACGTATGAAACTCTCGCAGGATAACGACTCAAGCCACTTGAATGGCATTGTCCACTTAAATGCCACGGCAGAGATTGGCAATGGGTGGTATATTTCCCCCCTTGGGTAAGCTGAGAAATTTATGCTAATATCGTCTGGTAAGAGCTGTGTATGTCGGCTTGATATTAGGGAATTGGATAGCTCTTTCTCCAAATTTGCAGGGCTGCTAGGACCTTGCCCGAAAGCAAAGTCGGGACTTCCTGGGATGTTCTCATCGAATGTGGGTAGTGTAAGATTATCCAAAGCCGTAGGGCTAGAGTACAATCTAGTAGTAGGATGAGCCAAGGTATCAGGTTGATCATCTTGCCGTACTTGATGGGTGCTATTGGATGGATCGACTAGCATAGGCGTGTGTGACTGGGCAGTCTCCGACCCCGACCGAGGTAGAGGTGAATGTGACGTAGGCTCCATGGAATCTGGAAGTCGGTGCCATGTGCCGCCTGGAGTGTTCACTTCGATATAGGCATCTGCCGATTCATTGCCTGGGGTTTCGTCGATGATATTATGCCTTTCGGGGACGGGTCTACTTTTCCAGTGTCGCCTCGCACGCCGGAGTTGTTGCTCTGGAACGGGTCTGCCAGATAACATGACTCGGCTCTTGGTGCCTGGGCGAAGACTGTCGAGCCGTTTGAAGATGGGTTCCCATTCTTGCGTTGTCAGTCTTTTACGAGCCCTCCAACCTCGAAGTTGTGCTTCATATTGTGAAATGCTGTGAGTGTATTTGTCAATACTCGGCATAAAATGTGAATAGGTAGGTATATGACTGCTATTCTTACGTTGCAATGAAGTGGTAATTGATTTTCATATACTCCGCGATCTCTTTCAGCGTGCGCTCGTTGAGCAGAAAAAGCTCTAGGATCGTATCCTTATGGCGGGCCCACTCGCTCTCAGGTATCTTTATTGTTCGAGGCTTGGAAGCCATTGCGACCGATAGGGAGGCACATTTGGCAGATTTAGGAGAACGGTACCTAAACATTACTGATGGACACGACAGCATAACCAAAAAAGGTAGGTAGGGAAACGACAATCATGCGCCCCGAAGACATTACCTGAAGTCATAGCCTGAGGACATAACCTGAGGACATAACCTGCAGACTCCGCCACCTAATGACTTTCGCATAATCTAAATTTCCGCACAATCTTCACTTACATGTGTACGTAATAAACTTTATCGTAGAATATAAGATTTATTATCGTACGCCTTAACGTATATACACGCATATAACCTAGTTTAATATGAATATTATATCTTCGTAAAGTTATAAATTCGATTAGTAACTTTTTTATTTGATTCCTTTTTTATTTTACAAATTTAAAATAATTTAAGTGGTTATTTTAAACTTGAAAAATAACCTTATTTTCACGTAGTACGACGGTTTCCATAAAAAAACGGTTTATTTAAAACCCCGTTTTCTGGATTTCAAAGCGAAGATCAGATTTGATTCTATTAATAGGAAACATAGCATCCATACCTAACCTTACATAATGTACCTAGGTACCTCTCTAGAAGTCCTTCGGGTCTCTTGTCCAATTGAAGAGCAGTGCTATTCGGACCAATAGCTAGGAATGAAAGCCGCGGCCCCTGGACCTTGAGGTACTCCTTGGGGTGGTTAATGTAATGGGCCAGCTTGTTGGGTTTCATTTTCGGCGAGTTGATCCATCTTTTTTTATATTACATGGCCAGTA
Organism: Hypoxylon rubiginosum; assembly: GCA_902806565.1. Lineage (NCBI taxonomy): Eukaryota > Fungi > Ascomycota > Sordariomycetes > Xylariales > Hypoxylaceae > Hypoxylon > Hypoxylon rubiginosum. Next base: position 1,471,096 of record CADCXA010000030.1, on the reverse strand, counting down.
ATAGTGTTGCTAGAAATGCTGAGCCAAAGCCCGACACATCCAAATCTGCCATATCCTGCGCTGCCAAAAGCTGGCTTCTGGATTGGACGCCATAGGACATCATACATATCTCTGGGAGGTGGCCACGTAAGACAGTGCCCGACAAGAAATACGGCATGAGAGCATTTGTCGCAAATTAAATACCGCAATGCCACCAATGACCTACATATCGCGCTCTCATGACATTTCCTGTCAGTCCAGAATACCCAGGTTATGTCGCATTTGCTACAAATACACCACCTTCGACAATGCCGGAGAATGCCATACCCTGGCCAACCAAGCTCAGGATATGGCCCTGCGCCATGATTCTGCAATGCACGAAAATCTCACTACGTGGGAGCTTCAAAAAAGATAAGAAAACAGGTTTTGGCTGGTTGAATGAAAGTAGAAGAGTCTGCCTAGCTGAGCATCTAAGCATGCCCGTCTACCTTATGAGGTACCTACCTACCTCCTAGGTAGGTATCTAGCATATATATCTTAGGTAGCCAAGTAAAATGGATGCCGGAAGATTTCGTGTTGTCTTTTACTCCATCGCAAAAAAGCTCACATGAAAAACTGTACTCTGAACCCAGATTAAACTAGAATCATCTCATCTTCGAAATACTCTCAAGCAAAAGTAGCTTAACATCCTCAACCATGACATCGCCTTCGAGGAACCGTGACTCCCAGGTGTCGGGAGGAGCTGCCAAGTATACGCCCCTGCTTGTCCCCGCACGCATCTGAAGCTGACCAACTTAGTAGCAGCCATTCCGACAATACGCCCTCCTTCTCCTCAGTACAAGAGTATGTTCGCGCCGAGCCCACCGAAACTGAACGACTCTCCGGCGCCGCCGGGGCGGACAACGTGGGGCGAGATGCCGAGGAGCGTCAAGAGCGCAAGGCTAGGGAAGCGTTGGAGGATTTCGACCGCAAGTTCGGTGGTGCCGGCAACTAGATTCTGACTTTCGATGCGTCTAATACCCTGAAACCTGAAAAGGGGTGGCGGGGTGGGGGGAGTTTCCCCTATCGGCTGGCCGTATGTGCTGCTTTCAGATCAAACTGTGTATCTAGCCTGAATATTAGGTGCACAGTATTTTATCTCTGTTTCCATCACCCCACTCAGATGCCTCACACTGTTTAAGTTATGACAACAAATGTTTCTCGCTTAACCTAGAGGCCAATCATTGTGGATGGATACCAAGTCCTCAATTAGATCCCTTCATTCTCTATATATACCCACCTAGTTTACTTTATACCTCGTTCCAGTGTGACGAGTATTGGTGGGCACGCATCTCGTAGTCCAGTCCATCCTGTTCGAGATGCTCCCGAACTAGCCTACGGTGTGCTTGCCGGCCCGTCCACCAGCCTGATGACAGCCGACAGCCACGTCTCGTAGTCCTGCAGCAAGTTCGGGTCCCCACCCCACCGAAGCACGCAGGCGAGCCAGCGGTAGTCTCCCGGGCCGAGCGAGTACTCGGTGCCATCGGGTAGGGCGGCCTCAACGCCCGTCCCTGACGGCCAGTTGAACGTAGATGGGGCCAGCAAGTCCGTAGAGTTGACTAGGGTGCCGTAGGAAGGTAGGCCGTATATCGACGTCGGCGGCGCCGTGGCCGAGGGCCTGTACTCGTACGGCTCGGCGGGGTCGAAGCCGTAGACGTCGGGCGTGATGCTGATGTTGGCGGGTACGACATCGACTGTGACATTTCGGGTCAGTGATTGCCATGTTGTATAAGTGAAACGTGTGAGATCGGTCATTGGAAATACGATATAACATGTTTTGTGAGATGTGAAGAATATCCGCGACTGATATGACAAAAAGGGGGTATTCGAGAAACTACTCACTTCGGTACCCGCGGGTGTACTGGTCACGGCCGATCAAGGATCGGTACGGCGACGAAGAGTTGATCTCGCGTAGCCCCGTAATGACCTCCCAAACATCGCCGAACTTGTATGATAGCTGTGGCTGCACGTTGGTGCTCGTGTTCACAACGTGCCAGTACTCGGCATTATATAAAGAATAAGGGGGTCCAGAGTATGGCACGCTGAACTCTTCATCGTCGCTAGTCACTTTGACGAAACCTCCAAACACGGGGATCCGCTCCGGCTTGACCCCGGAGCTTGGGGGGAGGATCTTAAAAGAGACGACGGCAGACTCGCCGGGCGCCACTTCTACGGTCGGCGACTCGAACTCGGCGGATCCGTAGATCGGAAGCTGGTTCTCTTGGGAATAGACTGGATTGTTTGGTGGGTTCGGCTCGGAATAGGAGGCACCTTGGTGGGATAGGGTGTAAGTTCTTGGTGAGTCCGAATGGTTCTCAATGGTAATGTTGACGGCCCCGTAGCTGGTGCGAGAGTTATCACTCACGAGGAGCTGGCCAGGAGACACGCGGCTTTGGTATGTGATTGCGTTATACACGTTCACTAACCCAGCACCTTGCTGAAATGTTCCTGCGATCATGGTATCGTTCCATGTCCACTTAATTGGGGTCGAAGTAGACTGAAGAAGAGACAGAATCTCCCCTACAGATAATTTGGGGAATTGAGATTTTACTAGAGCATAACAGCCGCTAATGAATGGGGTTGCCATGGATGTGCCCGATAGGATAGTGTAATACCCTTGCTCCCCCAAAGGCCAGGTAGAAAGGATGCCACCACCAGGGGCTGATATCTGGGGTTTCAAGTCGTAGGTTAGGTAGTTCGGTCCGAAGCTGGAATAATAGTCCATTTTACTGCCCACAAATTTGGTTGGGCTAGAATAAGATGAGTCGTTAAAGAAAAGCCTGTATTGGTCGGGTCCAGTTGCATTCATATTTGCTAGGAGGCGGGCGCTATCGTTTGCATTCACAGCGATATATTGAACAGATCCATCGCCAAAGAAGCCCGTGGAAGCAACCTCGTAGTCCACTTGGTAAGGGTCCGACGTACCCTCATAAAGCCCCATCATGTAATGTGGGCTGCGTCCAGAACAACATCCTCTTGCGCCGGTATAGCGGCACGTATCTGTGATCGGAAAAGCAATTATAGTCGTATTCAGCTTTCCTTGGTCCTCTAGCAGCGAAAGAACTTCTTCCCATTCGCTAGATGTAGAGCAGCCACTATCAAGCTGGCAGACTTCCAATCCCTCGGGAAACTCGATGGGCCAAAGTGACGCGTATGGTATCGTGGTACCTTGGGAGTCCGTAAATGTGTAGACAAGTGGGGTGTCTCTATTCGCAACAGAGCCGACGGAAATGACACTCGTGAGCTCGGCCGGTGTTGATGTACGATACAGCTGAGGGTCGTATTTGCTTCCAGATCCAGCATTGCCTTGCGCAACAATAACAGCAATGCCTGCATCAACAAGACGAGAGGCAACTTGCAACAGTGGATCGGCCCGGTCGTTCCATGACTCCTGAATGCTTAGTGACATGCTTATGATATCAACTCCATCCGCTTGAGCTCGTAACATTGCGGCCATGACTCGATCGGTTGTCTCTCCTTTGGTGCTGCAGTCAAACACTCTGTACATGTACAGTGTCGCTTCTGGAGCAACACCAGATATGTTTAGTGTTCTATTCCCATCTGAGAGCGGGTTCATGCCAATGATCCCTGGTATACGTGTTAGACAGTTGAAAAGGGGGCAGGAGAATGTTGATCACTTACCTGCTACGTGAGTACCATGGCCTCCACCGTAACATGTAGTTAGGAAATTGTCGCTGTCGACTGCAGTCCCGTTGTCGGCTAGCCAAGACCAGCCTCCGGCGATCTTGAAATCCGGGCCGAAACCACCGCCTAGTGCTGGATGTCGGTAGTCGACGCCAGTATCAACAATACCTATCTTGACCCCTCTGCCTTTAATTCCGAGCTTGTGTAGCTTTTCAACGCCAGCCATCTCCAATGTCGAAGCCAGATTCTCGCCCGGCTTCGGCACTGTAGCTGGCATGGCCGGAGGATCGGCATACGATAAAAAGGGGTTGGCTATACTTGTTGAATCATCTGGGAAATTTGGATCCGAAAGGAACATCTCGTATACGGGGTTCACCGATAAAACTCCGGGAAGACCTTTAAGCTGGTTCACTATGGTGTCGGTGTCGCCATTTCCAATAACCCGAATCGACAAGCCAACATAAGCGCCCGGAGACCGGTATTCATATGCGACCGTGTACCCAAAAGGCAGCCCCACTGTGTGCTTATAGAATACGGCATGCTGGTCTAGATCTCGAGGGTATATGTCATTGCCTGCAGCGGTATTGTCAGATAGCTCAACGATAAAGGCCCCGTCAACCAGTCTAGGATCTCTAGCGCCGGACACAAGGGCAACCAGGGGAGCGAAACAAAATAATCGCATCATAGCTTGAACCACAGCTAAGACACCGATATTTCTTCGAAGGACTATACCGTAATATGGTGGTCATGGTGCGGGAGATAGATTTATAGCTGTAGTCGCCATACCACTTTAGCCTATACCCCTACCTCTAGGAAGCACATTGACAGTGCTGGCTACAGTTTGGTATGATGAGATATCCCGAATGTAACTTAAACCAGGTTACCTTATTGCCAAGGTCGATCCTTTTTGGACCCCCATAACCTAATCGATGTCAAATGTCGTGACGTCGAACGCTTACCTAACATCTAGCCTAACTTGACTACGGCTGAGTCTTCTTGATCGATCAAGTTTCCTAGTAGCTGTTCGGATATGTCAGTTTTACATACCTAGTATCAACTCGCTAGAAAACTACCTTAGGTGCCTACCTAGGTACATTGAGTTGACACGCCGACCTGACGTTGAATTGTCTCGAGGGGATAATTCGGCCGTGCCTCCCGAAAACCCGGGGTGCGCCGTGTTCGCTAGGGTTTCGCTTGAGGTGAGCTGGATGACTTTAATCTGTCACGTCTTATACCTACCTTGTTATCACCTGTCATTCGAATATGAGAGACTTGACGAGTAGGAAAGCTAACCTAGCGTTTAATTTCGCCTCGAAACCATGGTCTTGGGGCTTTGTCGAAGCCAGACTTTTCGGTTTTCAATGATTTATATACGGAGAAACAAAACTATGGATTTGATTTCTTTTTCTTTTATCAGCTAGAAAGGAGGGTCTATCAGCTGCTTACCTAAGCAGCTGGCAGAAGGAGTGCGCTATAATTACAGGGGAGCTGGTGGGTAAGATATGCTATAAATAATTATTTAGTAGACCACTGTGCTATAGTAATTTTATTTATAAGGAGCTTAGTGGGTGTACCACGCTATAATTATAGGGGTGTTAGTGGATAAGGGCCCTAATCGATACTGTGCAGCTGTCAGACATGATGCCAGGATGCCCAGCCGGCAGCTGCTGCTAGACAGCTGAAAAAGCCCCTATGGAACCCCTTTTTAAAGCGACCTCCGTAATGCATATTGATATCCGGAAGCTGGCGCCGGGGACCCCTTGTCCAGCAACATTAAGATGCAGTCGGTAGCGACTAGTCATTATGGGGCCGGCCGGCGTTATTACATATGTCATAGCTCGTCCGTTCCGTCTATATAAGGACCTTCCCACTTCATAGGAAGACAGGCTTCTGTGAGCACACCGACAACTTTAACACGGATTCTAGGGGCGCAAGTAGGAATGAGTTTCAACAGACCAGGCGTAGTAAGGAAACAGGTCAAGCTAAGAAATCGGTGAGGTAATGCAGTCATGTCGCGCCCGGGGATTTCATCCATGTCCAAGCCACAAGGCGAGCTCTCAGCAGTCCGACCTGACGCCAGGCTCCACTTGTAAAAGTCATCAAGTGAGATCACTGCTTCGTTCGCGACGGCCCAGTACCCATCACCGGATACCACCCGCATGCCAGGCTTTGTACGTTGCGATGGCCTCTGGCTGGGTGGGTGCGGGGGTCCCACGCCGCTTGCGACAGTGGTGATGGGCGGCGTTGTTGCTGTTGAGGATGACGACATGGAGGTAGAAAGGACAATATCGGCAATGAAATCAGATGCCATGGTGCTTGGGTCCTCCCGTTGGACATTGTATCTCTTCCCTTTTCGAAGTAGAACTCGGCATTCAGGCTCCTGGCTCTGGCCCACGTTTTGCACGGACTAATATCCAGCACGTTGGCTACGGATCTCTCGTCTTACGCATCCTCGGACGGAAATTTCCCATCTTCAGGTCCCAGATGCCTGTCATTAAGGGCTAGAGATGCGAATTTTATTAATTTTTATTTTTATTTTATTTCGACATAAAGAGCGACGATATTCTAGTCTTGCAGCCCCGGCGAATCTCCTCCTAACTCATGGTGTCTCCCTAGGCCAGCAGCCTGCGTAGGAAGCTCAGCAGGAGGTCTCCATTGATAATTCACATCCAAATATTCCCCGCTGGGCAATTCCTGAGCTGGGGGTCGACGATGCCCTTTTCTTTTTTTAAGAAACAGTATTACGATCGCAGCTATCGTCCCCAGTACAACCGTCGTCGCTACCACGGCAATTCCGACCGCGCCGCCTGTGCTCAAACCCTCAGTAGTATTTTCGCTATCTAGGCTTGTGGCTGGTATTGTGGGTGCCGTAGTCGTCGACTCGATTCCGGAGGATATCTGATGTGACCTTAGTACTTCTAGCGCTGAATTCTCAGGGACTCAATGCTTACAGTTTCCGATGTGGTGGCAACAAAATCCGTCGACTGTACCCTTACTTGGATGCTATGAGCACCAACAGCTCCTACAAGCCCCGTAGTAGTAGGCACCAACGATGTTGAGCCGCTCGTTAAGACATACACTGACGTCAGAGTCCAAGTCGTGCCTGACGACAGCTCAGACTTGCATCCGCCGAAGCCTCCTGGTTTTCCCGATACTGTGGTCCGACAGGTGTATGGAAGACTAGTTGGACAGCAAGTGAAAATAGTCTCGGTTACGGATCCTATATGATTGAGCCTGCTACAAGCGGTGGAATATCCACTAGGGCAAAGCCCTGGGGAATAGAATTCGCTCTCCTGTCCTCCAAAGCCGCTCGGGAAGCAGCTTCCCAATGACACGGGACCTTGGGCAAAATACCAGCCGTTGTCGCTGCTGACGAAGTATATCCTCGAAAAGTCGGAGCTACAGGCGCTCGGGGGCGTGAAAGTCGTCGTTAGACTCCCTCGGAGTAATTCAGTCATTGATGACGACCTGGTATGGAGTTAAACCAGAGCACAGTAAGATTCGGAATAGGAGAAGGTAACCAGCAAGCCGGAAGCACTTGTTACCAAGAGGACAGATTGTTAAAACTTAGGTGCCGCCAGATAGTTAAGCGATGGGGATCCGGGCTGCTATATTTATCACAGCTCTACAGTAGGACTACCTCGTGTAACCTGTAATCTGTAACGAAAGTCAGCCTTGGGGTCCAAAAGTGGCGTTGAAAGGGGGATCGGAATGCCACGGGATGCCCAACAAGCACGCACCGTCCCCTATCATGAGTTTCACATATATTCCACTGCTACGCCAAAGTAATCGTAGGGGGAAAAATAGAAACGTTTGAAAAACAGGAGGACTTATGAGGGTGTGCTAGAAAAAGGTCTTCGAAATTAAGCCAGAAATCCACGTATCTTAGACAGCTGCTTAGGCGTTATGGAAGCTAAAGTCATCTGCCATAATAGAAATTACATTCTAGTGGGCTTGAAAGCAGCTTTACGTTTATTAGAGAGTATGCGCGACTGCGAAAGATGATAGAAAAGGAGAGGGTATCATGTACCAGGTAATGTTCGGTAAATTGATTATAGGGGATAAGCGCTATAATTATAGGGGTTTATAGCACTATGCTCCCTGTATACAGACTCCCTAAAGACCTAAACTCGTACGTTTGCCTCGTATGCAACTTCTTGTATGCGACTTTCTAGAATCCAGCCCCTTTATTTCATCCTCGCCCTTTGCGAATAGTGACACAGAAAGCCAGCCACTCTGTTAGTGGTGAGGCTCGTTGCCTTCCCCTTGAAGAATTCCCGACCATCCATTGGAATGATCTTTCCATAACCAGCACCGTCAACGAGCACACCGCCGTAGCTGCGTATTCCACTATATGCGAAGCTAACGAGTCGGAGTCGGAGTCGGAGCTGTAGTACGAGCTCCTCCTCTGTCTCTCGTTCCGTGGACTCTGACTTAGCCTACTTGCGCCACGTGGTCCTAATGGCGGATGCAGTTCCGGCTTAATAATTATTATCGGAGCCAGCATCAGCTCGAAACTCAGCACCGGAGCCGGCTCCGGCACCAGGTGCTTCAGTGCCGGAGCCCATAGGGTCCTTCGCGGCTTGTGCCGGAGTGCTTTGGCTCCTCGCTGCTTTTTCTGCCTCCAATATCTCGTCTCGCTGCGTGAAGCAGAGGTGCCGCCTCAAGGAAGGTTCGGATACATAGTCGCGTAACTAGCGGGCGCCCAGACCCCACTAGTTTACCAGATGGAGCTTTTCGATAGAAATAAAAACAGCGTCTTCGTGGACCCGAAGGTCGAAACGACAACGGCTCTGGTGGACATCTTAACGCACCCTAGTCGTCCAGCCGCAAGTTCTTCTCGTTGGTAAGCTTGGGCTTACTAACCTGGAAGATAACCTGCCCGTGTCACAGAGCAAAAGAGCTTGGTACCAATGCATAGATCGATATGATCTTACTATGGTAGAAAAGCCAAGCTGTTGTGCTCCATTGTAAAGCTCATTGTGGCTCGTCGCAACCATCAGGATTTGTGGCAAAGGAAACCACGTGTGTAAGGATAGATGCCCTACAATACGTGACAGCAGGTCGGATCCCAGCTCCCATTCGTAGGTGCCTTGGTGGCCCAAGCACTCGAACCAGTCCTCCCACGGAGTGGAGGGAGATAGGAGGTGATGGTACCTTTCGGAGTAGGATTCAGCTAAGGAGACGGGCCAGTCGCCGGTGGGATCTAAGAGATCCGGGCCATTGTGAATGGACGACAACACGCCCGAAGGCGGTCTAGCCGTAGCCGCTTGGTCATAAACCATTGAGAGTTACACTGTCTCTGGTTCGAATGTACCTCGATGCCGTGAACCGCTGTGCGTATGTTGTAGGCCTCAGGGACGTTTCTGCATCATGGCCACTGCCGCCAGCCCCGCCCCCCGGGGTAGTCAGGAGCTTGTTGGAGCTCCCCGTCTTGGGGACAGTCTCCGTCGTGAGAAGGTCCTTTGCAGTCCGTGCAAGTTTTGGCGCCGTAGTTATCGCAGGTAGCGGCCGTACTTGCCCATCTTTACTAGAAGCTGGTCCTGCAGAAGACTGTCCTGACTAAGGTGGCCTAACCGCTGAAGAAGTGGATGGGGAATTGCGGTACTTCAATATCCCTTCAATGAATCTTCCCACCCCCACCCCCCAATTGAAAGAGTGAGAGGCTTGAAGAATTGATCGGTAATCGTCATCGATTCGGATCTTAAGACATCCAGCAGGGACGCCGGCGTCAAGCCACTCTAGACCCATTGTAGCTTTGACGATGATGAGGTGCTGTAGTGTCATAGAGGTGGAGAGTAGGGGAGAGAAGTAAAGGATACCTAGGTGGTAGCTATGAACAAGAATGATAGAAAGTGGGCTCCCTCAGCCCAGAAAGCTGCTTCGTCCGCAACACGGTTTCAGCAGGTGCAGGTACCGCTGCTTATCGATGTCGCAGATGCCGTACACGTAAAAGTTGTGGCTAAGTTTTCGTTCTTGAACTGCCGACGAGCTCACCCTGGATAGCGATGATGCACCCTAGCCTCTCGAGCTAAAGGTGACTTAGAGGCACATACGGCGTGGGGATGGGCTTGCTAGCGGACTGGTTCCTCGTAGGCTTTGCACTACACGAAAGTGCTCTTCGGAAATTAGCAGACGACGCTAAGGTAGAAGGTAGCAACGTGTTCCTTGTGGCTCTAGGCCGGCTCGAAGGTATTCAAACAAGTCGGACAATCCATCTTGGCAGTAGTAAATTGATGGCAATCGGGAGATATGTGTGCGAGAGGCGTTTTAGAGATGTGCGTAAGAGACGAGAAGATGTTTCTAGAGGATAGGGGAAGTTAAAGAAGTTGAACTACCGGGAAAAGACGCGAAACATATTCTTACCATCATAGTCCTTTCTAGGAAGAACGTAGAGAGTCCAATGGACATGATTCTTGTGGATAGGTTTGTTGATGTGTTATATAGGTAGTGCGTATTAATTGTTCATGCCCTTGAACAAGCAATTGAACGCGAACCTGGGTGGTGGCTGTGAGAGGGATGAAAGTTTAGAGTAGGTAGTAGAAGAGGATAGTTGCCCATTCTTTCGCCGGATTCCAATAAGATCCGCTGAATTCGGCCTTCCAAGGTACAGAATAGGCCGCATGTATTGTTGAATGAGTGGCTGTACTAGGTTTATAGTCCTCCAGCTTATAGTCGCTGAGCGAGCAGTTGACTCTCGAGACTGTGTATATGTTCGTAGCCCTTCGCAATTAGGTTGTTTCTATGCCTTTAGATTCGAGTAGATGCCCGGCCTTGCGTCGAATATACGTTTGCTTGCATGGTACTGCTTTAACGCTGAACATATGTTCAAACGTCAGACACTTATTACCCTGTGCCGTTGTGCGGGTTCCTCTTTAACGATAGATGGAACACAACTTCTTTATTAAGGAAGGTTTGGGATTGTTATATCCTAGTTATATCAGCAAGTGTTTAATCCTAAAACATCAAAATACTATAATATCAGATGGTTTCATACTAACATGACCAAAGTAACATATATCGCCAAGTGTGCTAAAAAAAACATTTATATACCAGATTCTTAAGTGAAAAGCTATTGCTCAAATTCAGGGAAGGCAAAAGAAAACCCCAAACATGTCTTGACTCAGCGAAAATTACTTACTAGAGTTGTCGTGACGAGTGCGACAGGTATTTAAAGCCATTTTAGAATTGAAGCTAGGTTGAAACTCGAGTTTAGGGTCCTAGTTGTGTGCGCGATAGGTGAGGGAGTTGGCCGCTAAAGTGTTCAGGTTGATGCTGATGTAGGTCGCCATTTTATCATTTCTTATATATGATTGTTTTCTCGTTAAGTTGGTGGAAGCAATGGGTAGTTGCTACGTAATGGTGTTATAATAAACCAAGTCTTTCGAGACGCGACCAGTGTCAACAAGGCGGTTGAAAAGGGTAGAGGTCCACACCATATAATACTGTATGATGATAGTATGGGTTATGGACAGAAAGGGAAATGCGCCAGGCTTGATAGTGAATAAACATGGTGCAGGAATATGTGAATAAGGTGTGTTCTGATAGAGTGATCATGATAGATGTCGAAAGTTCGGTGGGCAAAAGGTTGAAGCAAAAAAGAAAAAGAATCAATTAAGGCCACAGAATAAATGTTAACCTGAGCAGTGAGTTTTAAGGATTAATAGTACGTACCATATCCCATAGATTCGCCGAGTTGCGATGGGAACGGAACAATGCAACAACGCCAGCTACCTAACCTAAGTAGATTGGCGCTAATAAAGACGAATAATAGGGATTATTCAACTTTTAGCCTGTAAGTTCCGGCATTTTCTTGGTACATCTGACCTGTGTCGAATACTTTTATCGTAGCCTAGAATAACAATGGATATAAATGATGTATAACATGGCATAGAAGCCCCCAGGGCTGGAAGTTCTGGGATCTGAAAAGGGTATAACTTATCCCACATGCTCCTACTGACTTCCGCTCGCGTTGCCGTATCGACTCTGATGTCCTCTCCGAATAGCGACTTATCGAGATTCGACGCCGCCTAAGTTATTAGCCAGCCACGGCCGTTAACAGTGCGTTCGGTTCAGCCATAGTCAGAATAGAGAGAAGTCTGGGTGGGTGGTGGATGTGCTGGACCCTACAGTGACGGATAACGAAGGGATGGGAGCAAGGGTGAGCTTCCTTCAGTCCAACCGAAGAAGCGTACATCTTCATATGTATTCAGTAGCAGCACTCGTACGTAACACAACAAAACATGCTTATTTAACCTCTGCACACAGCCTTAGGAATTAAGAATTAAAGCGGTCTTGCATAATTAGATAATTGCTCGGCTCGACCTGACATCTGTGGCATGAGGTCTCGTAACACAAGACAATATACCATGCGGCGCGTCCGGCATTAGCACATCATCCTTGCTAATTCGATAAATAGTTTTAATATCTCGTGACTACCTCCTATATGTATCTATATTTTAGACCTTTTAAAATGTCCCTCTGTGATAAAACGGTAAGTTCGAGCCATCGTGATCTGCGCCCAGAACGTCGTATATGACATGGCGGAGAAAGAAGCAAAGGATTCCACAGTGTTTATCACACCCTCCCTACGATAATACCCTCCATTTTAGGAAGGGGACGTTAGAAATATCCCAACTAGGTACATGCCAGGTACCTAGGAAGGTAGGTAGATAGCGTATTTATTTTTATTATTCATTCCAAGGTCTAGCATTTTCGGCACTTCTCCAACCTGTCCACCAGTAAAAGTGCTACAGGCTTTAGAATTGCATGCTGTTTAGTGGACCTAAGCTTCATTGTATGACTAAAAGACAATGCGTTACAGAGTACAATGCTCTGAAGACAAAGTACAAACACCCTCATTATGTGCCGGCAGATAAGAATATCAGACGGAATCGTGCTGTTTCCTGACAAAAGGATCGTTACAAAACATGCTAGCATACTTCACAAGCCATTCACCGATCATATAAGGATGATGCAGTTCTTCTCTAGCTATTCAGGCTAGTTCATTAGACTACATTGGAATTTAATCACATTTCTGACAAGCTATTTACAAACTACATTCGATTTTAATCAGATATCTAAGCTGTTTACCGAAAGGGACCAATGTGGACGCCAAATCATAAGGCAGCGGCACCTAGCCCGGGGCCAGTGCTTAAATTGGCGCCAGCACCTAGCCCGGGGCCAGTGCTTAGACTGAAGGCAGCACCTAGCCCGGCGGCAGCACCTAGCCCGGCGGCAGCACCTAGCCCGGGGCCAGTGCTTGAACTGGCAGCAGCACCTCGCCTACCGCAAGCACCTCGCTCAGTGCCAGCACCTAGCCCGGTGCCAGCGTTTAACCTGGAGAGCCAGACACAAACAGCGCATAACATGGCAGCAGCACATAACTTGGCGCTGGCGGCAGCGCATAGCCCAGCACCAGCACCAGTGGCCGCAGCACCTCATCCAGTGGCAAAAGCACCTCATCCAGTCCAGGCACCATCACCTAGTCCGATGCCACAGGCATCAGCACCTCGCCCGGCGTCAGTGGAAAAAGCACCACTCAGCCCCGCTGCAGAAGGAGACTGGACGGAAGTCCTTTCTGAACCTCCCTCTCCTCTCTCTGAGACCATGTTCCCCGCTGCACCGACTCACAGCGTCAATATCATCTATCACCAACCTACTGTAAGTGAACAGCTAGAAGATGAGGGTAGCCTAGAAGATGAGGGTAGCCTAGGATATGAGAGTAGCCTAGAAGATGGGAGTAGCCTGTATACTGAGTCTGAGTCTATCGCGGTTAACGGGGATGACGCCAATGGACAGCCTGACCCGAGATGCGGCAAGTGCGCCCTTTTCATCAACAATGGTCGTATTGGCCGGATCGGACAAATTGTGCAGAACTATTACTGCTGCTGCTGTAAGGGGAAGTGTCGCTCAGAGCGGGGAACTTCGGAGGTTGTAGCCTGTCCTCATCCTCTACCCTACAGGGCACCGGCATGCACCCCTAATACTTCAGAGCCTGTAGTTTGTCCTCATCCTCTGCCTTACAAGGCACCAGCATGCACCCCTAATTCCATGCCATCGAGAGAAGAGCTCGCTGCGACGGTTAAAGCGGCGGTTGCAGCCGCTATTGCTCCTACAAACCAGGCGGCAGAGCAGGCAACTGCGATTGAGGCGGCAGAGGCCCGCCTCACCCGGTCGAAAGAAGACCTCATGAAGGCCATTAAAGCGGCAATTACGGCCGATGATGTTCCTCGTCGCCGGACAGAGCAGGTGGCTGCAACTGCAACTACAACGGCTCCCGTCAAGCGCCCGGTGGTTCCAAGGTCGCAGGTTAAGAAATCTGGAAAGTCTCCCTTCCAGCGTGCCTTAGAAGAAGCCCAGGGAAAGACTCAGAAGGATGTGCCGCCTCATTTGAGATATTTGTATCGAGAACGCCCTCGTGTTTTTCCACCTGTGGTGCTACCGGTCCCATCGTCGGCGTTTACCCCAAAACAACCAGCTCAGACACAGCCGGCTCAGACAGAGCCTAACCAGACAGAGCCTAACCAGACAGAGCCGGTTCAGGCAGAGCCGGTTCAGGCAGAGCCTGGCCAGACAGAGCAGGTGACTGCAACTGCAACTACGACAGCTCCCGTCAAGCGCCCAGTGATTCCAAGGTTGCAGGTTAAGAAATCTGGAAAGTCTCCCTTCCGGCGTGCCTTAGAAGAGGCCCAGGGAAAGACTCAGAAGGACGTGCCGCCTCATTTGAGATATTTGTATCGAGAACGCCCTCGTGTTTTTCCACCTGTGGTGCTACCAGTCCCATCATCAGCGTTTACCCCAAAACAACCAGCTCAGACACAACCAGCTCAGACAGAGCCGGTTCAGGCAGAGCCGGTTCAGGCAGAGCCGGCTCAGACAGAGCCGGTTCAGACAGAGCCGGTTCAGACAGAGCCTGACCAGACAAAGCCAGCGTCAACCCAAACTACTGCCAACGGAACCCAGGCGCAAGGAGGTGTATCACTAGGGACTCAGACAGCCCCCTCCCTTTCTAATACACCAAAAGTTAAGCCTACCGCCAAGAAACCGAGGAAAAATCAGCAAACAGGCCCCAGTCTGAATCTGCAGAAGTATATGTATACTCCTCCCATAACCCCAACCGCCGAGGACGATGATGCCACCTCTGCCATGTCTTCTCCCTCTCCCATACCTAGTCCCGTTGGCGCGTCTGGTCACTCTGCTTCGCAAGGTTTCTTTGGCGCGCCTAGTCCCTTTGACGGACCTAGTCCTTTTGACGGACCTAGTCTCTTTGACGGACCGAGTCCCTTTGGCGGACCTAGTCCCTTTGGCGCGCCTCCTCCCACGAGCAAGCCTTCCTCGAGCGCAAAGCCTTCCTCGAGCGCAAAGCCTCCCGCTAGCGCAAAGCCTCCCGCTAGCAAGAAGCCTTCCTCTAGCGCGACTGCTCTTGGCAAGAGCGCCACCGCAGCCACGCCTGTCAAATCTAGTCCCGAAGCGTCTAACGCTTCACCAGCGGCCACTTCCAAGGGCCGGTCGGGACGCAAGAGGGGCGCGGCGGAGGCCGGAGTGGGAGGCGAGCGGGACAGCAGTCGGGAGAGGGAGTGGAAGCGGATGGACTTGAAGCGGGATATCAGGATGCGGAAGATTCTAAGGAAGACCCCGAGGCACTTGCTCAGTCCCATGCTCCCCAAGAAGAAGAACAACAACAACAATAACAACAACAACAATAATAACAACAACAACATAAGGTTCAAGCTGCAAAGACCAAAAGCTCAAGTTAAGACCGAGTGAGAAGAAGTTATTGAAGAAGGAGAATTCTACGCGCTCGATGGCTAAACGACATCTAATTTTTTCTCTCCCACCAATATTGGATAACCCATAAGGCTTGTTTTGGAGTTTGCGACCGGAAAATACGTATTTTCCTACTATTTTGTTTCATTAGCAGACACTTTCATAGGTATTGTTTACAGTGCAGTTAGACAGTGAAGTAATAAATGATAGCTTAACCCGGTTTCTACAAGTTTTCAATGCTCGAGTGATCCGTGATGATATAGTCATGCAATATTCAAGGTCTTGTCATTAGAGGACCATTACTAGTACGGCATTTGATGGCCTCAATCTGTCAGTGTCAATTGTGTACGAGGTAGAGTTAATGATGACCTTACGGGTTTCGAAAATTTGGAGTTAAGCAACCCGGACTTAACGGCTCGCTAATCCGGAGATTGGACATCATCCCACGGCGAGCAATTCCTCCGCTCGATCTCCCCGCTGGTGATATTGGCATACAAGAACCGAAAACATAGCGAAAAACGTGCGTTATTCGTTACGTACCTTGGCGATAATACTTCAACCGCTAAGTACAGCGAATACAGGTATATATACGTCAGGTATATATATATATATATATATCAGCCGCTCAAATGCCCGACTCCTTGCTTCGATACTCAATAGGTTGGAATCGGGAACTTACATGAAAGCCAACCTAAAAGCTCGAGGTGAAGACACTGTGACGATAACGGCGGTATAGACACCAATCAGAAACGAACAGTCTGCCATTATGTCAAATCTCTGGAATTTTATTTCCATGGTCTGGTACCGTACGTAACATCAGCCAGTTCATTTTGCTTCCCCTTTTAAGCTGTTCGGAAGAGTAAACTTTCCATATTAAGGAGACGTTACTCCCGAAACACGTTCCAAACCCTCGAATGAACTGTTTAAAGAAGTATTTACTAACTCCCGTTGCCGCAGAGCTAACCTTCAAGCCCCAGCCGCTCCCAAATGACATCCGCCTCGAAGGGCAGACGGCCATCGTGACAGGCTCGAACGTCGGCCTCGGCTTCGAAGCGGCCAAAGAGCTCGCGTCGCACGGGCTCTCGCGACTGATCCTAGCCGTGCGCGACCCGGCGAAGGGGGAGGCGGCCCGAGCCGAGATCGCGCAGGCGGCCCCCGAGTGCGACGTCCGGGTCTGGTCTCTGGACCAGGAGTCGTGGGCCAGCATGGTCGCGTTCGCGGCGCGCGTCCGGACGGAGCTGGACCGCGTCGACGTCGCGCTGCTCAACGCGGGCCTGAAGCGCCTCGATTTCGGCCGCTCGCCGACGGGCCACGAGGCGCACGTCCAGGTCAACCACCTCGGGACGGCGCTGCTGTCGCTGCTGCTCGTGGAGCCGCTGCGGCGCACGGCGCGGCAGACGCGCAAGCCGGGCCGGATGACCATCACGGCGTCGAGCGTCGCCTTTTGGGCCCGCGTCCGCGAGGTTCGGGAGCCCAAGGGGGGAAAGGGCATCCTCGCCTGGCTCGACGACCCGGCCTCCTTCGTCCCGGGGGATAGCCATTACTGCCTCTCCAAGCTGCTCGACGTGTTTTGGACCCGCGCCCTCGCCGCTCGTCTCGACCCTGCGGATATCATCGTCAACACGCTCAATCCGGGCTACTGCCGGAGCTCGTTCCACCGTGTCGATTCGCAAGCCGAAGCGTTCGGTCAGTATCTGGCGTGGAGCAGCGCGGAAGGTGCTTATCATGTGACGGACGCCGCGGTGCGTCATCCGGATAGTCACGGGGCGTATTTGAGCGAGCAAAGGATTAGACCGTAAGTCCTGCCATTCTTGGAAGCGCTGTTTGTATTTCTTCCACTAACAATAGTATCAGGGTTTCCAAATTCATATCATCGGCTCAGGGGAAGGAAGTGCAGCAGAAGCTTTGGGATGAGACGATGGCAGTATTCCGCGAAGAATGCCCTGAGGCCAACATCAAAGAGTTCACTAGTGATTAGAAACATTGGTTAGTGTGTAGTAGAATCACTATGTTATTAGCACTAGACTTGTGACGACTTAAGCTACGGATATTCTGGCAGTCGAATATCGGCCGCTATCAGGATAGACTAGGAGATTGAACACAGGACACGATGTCGAGTGGAGATATTTCCTCTTAGCCTTAACTCGTCTCGATTGTGTCAGCTATACCAGACAGCGTGCGGTGGTGGCTGCGGAATGCGGCACGATCTTTTTGATGAAGAGAAAGGAGGAAAGGAGGGCTTCAATTGATTGGCCCACCTAGAAACTTCGCTCATGTGTTTCGAAGTCGGAAATTTGCAGACTTTCGACAATTAGATCCATCGCCCATCACAAGCCATCATAGTATAGTCATTACAGAACGAGCATATATAATATTCAAATGTCGTTCGGAATTTGACAGCTTGGATATCTGGTACGAAGGTGCGATAGAAAAAAGCATGGCCAGTCTATCATGTAGTCGACGGCCTGCTTTGCTGCGAAACTGCATTCAAATCCGAGTCAGGCGGCAACAATTCAGGGTGCAGCCCGAAGCATTTCGAGTCATTTCGTCTGTTTCGAGCTGCGAGTAGACGATCAATCAATCCATCAAAGGCATATCTCGTCGCCATGTATTTATTGTCTCTTCAATCTGACTCGATTGAAGCTCCGCGCAATGAATAGTAGAAGACTCGCGACTCGGCCATGCCAAGTATGTCGTGAAAGTGCCATGCAATGATGTGACCGGCATTGAAGCTGAGTGCGGGGCTTCGCATACTGGCTGTCTCTCTATCAGGTAGATAGCAACAGGTAGATGGCAACATGGGCAACTTCAATGGAAAATGACGGAGACCCGAGTATCTTTCGAGACTCAATCAGTGCAGTCATTTAAAGTCGCATACGTTCCAATTTGCCCAAGAACAAGGAGACGAATGACTGATAAAAAGTCTAGCAGCAGAATAGCCGGCCAGCTGTTTCTCTTTGTCCGCCGCCAAGCATTGTTGATCCCATCCTGCAAAGGACCGGAGTCAACCCAAAGACGATCGCGGTCAATTTGACCAAGTAGAAAAGATACGTCAACAACCCGAAACAGATCAATCAATCAAGGGCATTCGAATCATTCCGGTCGCTTTCTCATCGCTGATTTCCCACATCGCGCTAGGCAATTATGTCCAGGCGCGCGGCAGCGTTCATGCACCAGTGAAATGAGCAAACGTGGTCGAGGTCCCAGTGCCCAGTGGGAAAAGGTGCAGGACGAGAACGAGAAAACGCCGGGTTCAGCTCGACCAAGCCAAGAGCGGTTGACATTGTGATTGGGAAACGCGAAATCAGTAAAAGCAAAACAATAGCTCAGGAATAATATTATACCTAGTATATATATATATATATATATGGGTAGGAAAGAGAGTGAGAGAGATAGAGAGATAGATAGATACGAGAGAGGAGAGAGAAGAGAAAAGGGTGGCGATTGAAAAATGAAGGGAAAAGCAGGATGATGGGTGATGGGTTGATGTGTGATGGGCAACGGATAAGAGAGGGGACTTTCGGTCCAGCCTTGGATCTTTGGATTTTCTGGATCCAGCAATCACAAGCTCACAAAGCTGGGTTGTTGTTTATCAAAAACTCATGCGCCCCAACCCTTTTTTTTCTCTTAACCCATCTTTTCTTCCCGCTTTCCCCCCTCCCCTCCCATCCCATTTTGGGCCTTGGACCTTGGATCTTGGAATCAAGGACCAAAGACCAATTCTAGACCTGATTAGCCGGGTCTGTCTTATGCGAAATGTTGTCACTTTGTTTTTTAATTACTATGAATAAGAGGTAGTGTATTATTATGTGCCTGTCCAAGGTGATATTCGAGGTATTATTTTGGTTAGGTTGGGTAGTGCCGCGATGCCGTTGTGGTATTGGTACAGTATTTTAGTTATTTGTGAGTGAGTGAGGGCGGGAGGGATTGGATCGAATCAGCAGCAGCAGCACGGGCAAAGCAGCAGAAAAACGCATGCTACAGACAAGACAACAACAAGAGCTCATGGCTCATGGCTCATGGCTCATGTAGGCATGGCTAAGGTACCTTACATGACCTACATGGCCTACATGGCCTACATGAGCCATGGCCTACATGAAGGTACCTTACCTATTACCTACCTGGACCTAATCACCTCGCTGCCCCCTTCTGACCCTTCTGACCCTTCTGACCACTTCTGACCCCTTCGGCCCTCTTAATCCTCTTTTCGCCCTCCCCATCGACTCTGTTTTCTTCTCTTCCACTCTTTTTTCTTCATCTTTCCTCTCTGATAATCTATCCATAATTTGCAATCAACTTGCCAATTAATTAATCAATTCATCATCCAAATTTTCGTGTTGTTTTTACCCTCTCCTCAAACCCCCACGCCCTAAAAATCCTGTAAGCTGCCCAACTTCAAAGCTCCCTGCTATCCGCACCCATTTGTCTCTCTCTCTTCCGGTCGCATTCCGTGTCGCGTCTGCACCTTGCGTCGCCCAACACATTTCTGAGCTTCGTCCGTCGCACTACGTCTCGCGCTAACACTTGGTGCAGATTTCGCACCAGATTTCCAACCTGACCCGAAGCAAAAATGCCACGCGAAGGAACGCGATCTGCCACCGGCAACTCCAAGCCGCGCGTCTTCCAGACCGTCGACACTGCGCCCGCCATCAAGCGCACCACTAAGCCCAGGGCGAAGAAGTCGCCTACCGCTACCACGGCTACCACCACCACCACCAAGCCCGTAGCTAAGGCAAAGGCTGCGAAGCCTACTGGTGTGACCAAAAAGAAGGCTGCTGCGCCTAAGAAGGAAGGCGTCGCAACTAAGGTATGTTTAGCTCTATCTTCTTCATCTTGTCGCATTTGATATGGCCCCAACATGGCCTGTTTATCATGCCGTCCTTCGCGAGCAGACGCAAATGGCATTGGGTGCTTGCGGTTCTTGTCAACGCGTATGGCACGGTCTTTGAAGCACCTTGATGCGCGAAGCCGTACTTCATTATCATCCTCCTTACGCAGATTTCCCCATTGGCTGTTCATTAGTCCAAATCATAGACATTTTCTTGATGACCACACGATAACGACCTGATTGCTAACGTTAGATATAGGTCAAGGCCGCTGTGAAGAAGGCAGAGGACAAGGTCGAGAAGGCGGAAGAGAAGCCAAAGAAGGTAATTATCAATTCCCTTGCCTTTGCTATGCCATGACGATCAAGTTTTGCTGACTTATTTGCCAGGCTGCTCCGAAGCCCAAGACTGTTGCTGCCAAATAATTACTGTGACCTTGCCAGTCTCTACCGCATCTACCTAATGGCTTGTATCTTGGAGAACCGATGGTGTGGACAAGACAATCTGCCATGTTCCGCCGCGTCCAACTGACTTCCGGCCTGATTTTGTACGCTCTTTCGACGGACAGTTTCTAGAGCAGTCGATATTACCGGCATCCTCTTGCACGCACCACTCAGGGGGTACTTCAGCCCTATTACCTCGTCCTACCCGAACACGGGTTTCTCCAACCCCTCAACATAACCCTTACCTTATCCATTGCGCGCGATTCCTGGACATTTCCCGGAGGTTTTCCTTTTTTCGTTCCACTAATGAATTGGCCACTCGTATGTGCTCTTATGCGACTGGGCCTGTCGCGATTCTCAGCGTGCTTTCATATTCGACCTGATCAGAGGCAACAGCGTGGCCGCATATGACTAATGGGACCACATTGAAGTTCTAGAAAGTACATGAATGCAGACTTTCCGACGTAGGGGTGTAGGGAAGTTCAGTGTGAACAAGTGCCAAGGGAGGTTATGGGAACAGGACATAAGTCTTAGCAGACTATATATGGTATATACAAAGCTAGGTTCTAATGATTCCTAAGACACAATAAACTAAACTCGGTTCATTCAGCCCAAAAAGGATCAACCTACGTCAAGTACATCTTAGCCATTCTCTTAACATCACATATTAATTTAGTTAATCTTTGCTAGTGATTGGGAATATGGTGATATCTTGAGTATATGTGTAACCTTTATCTGGGCCAACAGGCCAACCCCTGGTTCAAGGGGCTGAGAGCTGAATGGCTAGAACCTTGACGTATGATTGGAGGAGCAAGCAAATAGGTAAGCATTATGAGAGGTTATATCCCTCTGGTAACTCTCACTTCAGTGTCAATTCACAGCGCAGAGAAACTAATTGAGTGAAAGACAGGCTCCTCAAAGGTAGCGTGAGTAGTACAGGCGGAATTGAACCTAACTTCTGCCTTATCTTTCGTGAATTCCCCCATTTCCTGCAGCCACTGCCTATATCAATCCATGCCGCAGTAATTCCATTCTCCAGCTAGCGAGTTTCGAAAATAGGGGGCCGAAGAGAAAGGGGAGGTCACGAAATTTACCCAATTCCGTTAACCACTGGAGTTTCTCAAAAGCTGTAAGAAGAATAATGAAGACACTGGCGATAGATGATATTCTAGCTGGTGAGAAGTAGTCAACAGTCGAGTTAGTACCAAGGTAGATATAAGCTTGGTGCGAGATAGGAGATACTACTACAGTATTAAGACAGCCAACGTCGTTCATGCACTAGCATCCATGCATCTATTCCAGTTCAAAATCCATATAGCCAATGTACCTTGCCCTTATTTATAATGTAGTTTCTAGCTTGCCTACCGAGGCACCCAACGGGAAGATCTCCCACGTTTAAAGCCCAATACCATCTTGAAACGAACGGCCGAGAAAAAGGGGTATGTCTCCTGACTCAGATTTAGTTACTGAACTCGGTGTTCTAAAATGTTGGGCGATAGCAACGCGAAACTAACACCAGAGAGCGATATCAATATCACTTCATTAATCAACTTTTACTAGATCATCATGACATTTCTCCTATTCCACCATACGTTAAAATAATCAGCTAAATTTAGAGTTCTACTCATGAACAACAGCGGCGAAAATTCATAAAAAAGGTGACATGGTGTAGATAAAAAGTCAGGACAGTAACTTCGCTTGGGGAGTATAAGAACTTTGCCAAGATGCATGCTAGACTCTCACAGGATCAGCGAAGGGACTGGCTGATAAATGCTCATTGGTATCTGTTCATTTTCGTCTGTCAACATACAACACCAAAACCGGCGTCTCATGCTAAATCTCTAGTATACACCAACTCGCCAAATTTGGTTTCGTCAACAACGGTTATCTTTCCGTCTGATCCTCCTCCGCTCGCTCCCGAACTCTGAAAATTATATCTTCCACGATAACGCCTATACGTGCTTCTTGCCCTGTAGGTTAGAAATTAACGAATGCTGGTATCAATGTGCGCCCATATGCAATCCTGACCGCTCGCTTGTCGCGACCAATACAAATGCCCAAAACCTGTTTGCTTTTCGTCCCCGAAAAAAATCCAGTTCTAAATTACGAATAGGGGAGTACGCGCTTGATGCGCTAGAGCCCCCAAAACCTTTTAACCAATAGCCATATCCTGAAGATGGTACACGATCCAATTTTGATCTCGATACTTGTCGCGGTGCAACAGTTGGGTGGGTTATTAAAGCGCCTGGTCCGATACCAAGGGACGCTTTAAACGATCTGTCTTTGTGTGCTGGGAGATGACGGGAGGGACTCGAGTTGCTGCTTCTTGCGAGCTTTCTCGGCTTCCTCTCTCACTCTCCAGCTCACCATAGGAACCCACTTCTCACCTGGCCGTTGCACCTCTCCATGCTACGTGGGGAAGTGCATCGTTTGGCCCGCAGGGATCTTGATATTCTCCCAGTTCTTGTCTTCCTCGCGCTCGTCTGTGACTCCCGTTAGTTTTTCGCATAATGGTTTAGCCTATGCTTGGAACGTACCCTGGTTTATGATGACCTGCATCTCCCTGACACCACAGAACATTCCGTTTCGCCCTTCTCGCTGCACCATTTGCCAGTGGCCAGTATTGCCTTCGCCAACCCAGATCTCCTCTGCGAAGATATCCCCTTCTTGAACTGTGCGATGAGGATTGCGTGCTGGCAGAGACCGGAAATATGACACCGCGGCATGCGGGATAGTAAACAACCGCTCCCATCTTCGCGCCCAGGGTAACCAAGCCAACGTGCTCTCCGAGTACGCCACTCGCACGTAGGGATTCATGAATATCCCCAGGTCTCTTCCTTCGACCTTCCTTGCTACCTGAGCCACGTCGGCGTGGAATAGACAGCACTCGCACGCGTCGAAAAAGACTTCTGGCTCGTAGCGGAATCGGACCGGGGCCGTCACGTTATGCGGGTTCACGGGATCGATAACGTGTTTGCTGATGTCCTGGAAGTCAGAACTCGGCAAGGATTCATTCACGTTCTGCACATATTTGGCTTGCATTGCCACCATGCCGCTCCAGCACGCCTGTACCGGAACGGCGTCTTTCTGGCTAAGCATAGCAGCCCTGGATATACCTTCTCCAGCATGGGAAAATATTGGGAAAAAGGGCATCCCTGCAGAGTAACCTTCGTAATCCCTGGTAACGTAGAGGTCGTAGAAGTGAAGCGGCTTCCAAAAATCCACGGCGCAGGCGGACAAATACTGCGCTTGCCCATATTCGTCTATATTGGTGCTGAAGAGGAGATGTGCTGCCTCCATAGGGTGGAAAGCAACATCGTTTAGAAACAGTATCTTGTCGTACTGCACTGTCTTAGCACTCGGATCCAGGCGGTCAAGTGGCCGTAGGGCGCGGTTCCGCATCTCGGACAAGTAGGCTAGGCGTTTCACTCGCGTAGTTTCATCAGGCAACGTAACAGTAGGGAAATCCTCCAAGGACACGTGAGGTTCGTTGACGACAGAATGTCGACACCTAAGCTGGCGCCTGAGGCTTTCGAGAGCCGTGGCTCCTTTGGGTCCACTGTCATTCTCGTATATACTTAGAAAGACATTATCGTCGCCAAGTAGGTGGATAAGCTCCAATAAACTGTCTCCCCAAAATCCATCTGCCAGATGACCATCCTTGTCATATAGAGAGACGCTGATGAAGACTTGTTCGTTGCGCAGGTTTGCACATCCCGGCTGTCGAAGGGGTCCTTGGCACTTGGACTCCAGATCAACATAGTGTTGAGGAGGTCGCGTGTAGGACGGGGCGAAGATGGGAGTTCCGATCAAGATTACGCACACCAGGATAACGACATATTTGAGCAAGATGATCGCGAATGCCAATGGATGCCTGCGAAGCTTTCGCCGCAGAGTCTTTGGCCGAGATAGAAACCAAGAGAATAGTCGGCCATCCCGCCTCTGGTCGGAGCAGGCTGATTCTTCCGCCGGCGGAGCCTCTAAGTCTTTTAGAGTATGGTCTCCGAGAAGGGCGGCAGAACTAGACGGCGAGAGTTGAGCCTCATCGTCGTGTAAGAGGCCTACTTTCTCCGGTGTGGTCGAGCTAGGCATTGAATGCGGTAGGGCATCAATGTAAGTATACAGACGTGACACACAAGTTTCCGTTTGCCCGGCAATGTGCACGTGGCACAGCTAGGGCTCGTTCTTTATGCTACACCAGCCAGTGAGTCGGGACCGACGCCTGTTGTGGTGAGATGGAACCGAGTATCAGGCGACAACAAGCGCGGGAGCACTTATGTGACTGTGTCGCCGGGAGATTTATCAAACGCGGAAAATCATATTACTCCCTAATCCACTAGCGGTCGGTACCCAGTCACCTACCCTGCCGATGAAGCGGATGAAGTCTCGAGCTAATCATATATGAAAAGGCGAGAGCGTAGTGACTATAAATATGAAGAATAAGATATAGTGAGACAGATAGATCTAGCGGCAAAGTGTGCAGCTGAGCTAGACACAGGTTTGGTAGAAACAGACGCGGTCGGATAAAGCTCGAGGGATTCCGTAGGGACGCGTAATTGTTAGGACGAGGTCTAGCAACTGTGCGCGTTACCTAGGTAGAAAGAGACGAGACGAACAAGGGAGCACGTAAAATTAGGTAGGTGATGAGCACGTAAAGAATCGAGACAGAAAGCAAAGAGTTATTTAATACGATAATAGCTCATAATGGCTCAAATCTGGACAGTGGTTTGTGCGACAGTATTATCCGCTGATGTTGAAAAGTTGAACGAGGAAATTTGTTTCTTCAGGTTTTAAGGAGTCAGGGAGTAGAAAAGTAGCAGGCACAGGGTGGGAACAAGGGAACAAGGAGGAAGTTTCTCCTGCGGGAAACCAACACTTTGGGTTCGGGTAACCTAAAAAAAGGCCAGGGCGCCTTACGCTAGACAGTGCTGACAGTGTTAGAGCGGTGCTAGAGCGATGCTAGGGCAGTGGAGATGAGGCTTTGCCGTCCCTGCCGATCGAGGGGAACTAGTGCCCGTTTCAGTCATAGTTCCCTAGTCAAGCCCAGTGTTGGCATTTCCTTACTGTAATTTCACCTAATTTCTTCTGTAAAGGGGGTGGACAAGAAGAAAAGCAGACTTCTACGTACGGTATGTCCACCTATAATACGACATGTATGTGAATTGTAGATGGGAAGTTCTTGCAGCTCGCCTGCGACCATTAAAACATAGGTGCCTAAATTGTTCCCAGGTCCCATTGGCTGCCATGTGGCATTAATTAAGGGGCTCGATTATGGTGCCGGCACTCAGGATTCGGTCTGCAGGTCACCCCTAACTGCTTTCATCTGTACCATACTAAGTAGGTAGCATTCCGTATTTCGCTTCCTTTTTCACGCCATACCGTAATAGGAGACAATTCTACAATTCTACATCATGACATAGCAGCATGGGCAGCATGGGCAGTATGGAACGCATTTACACATCGCTTTCAAGAAGACAACCTTGGCGAACCTGTTCATTCCATGAACTTCATACACTATTACCAAGACGGTCCGACCGCAGGTTTTGGCCTTTGTTAGCCAGCCTGCCCAGCCTGCCAGCTACTTTGTACAGCCGCAGCAAACTATCGGCCAAAGCCACAGCTACTCCGATTGGTCTGCTGGAAAAGGTCCTGTTGGTCGTCTGCCAGGCAAATGGATAGGATTGCACGCTTGTGATGCATACTTGCATCACTGTACGGCACGGAAAGAGAAGATCAATACTTGGCGAGTATGTATCCTGTACGGGATTCGTAGCGAGACCCGTGCAGTGACCGGCCGTTTAAGGCTGTAGCCTGCCGTCTGTCTGTCACTCTGTTAATTCGTCGCATGAACCAGGGAGACCAGGGAGACCAGGGAGTGGAGTGTGGGGTTGAGGTAGACTGGGTAGAGCACCCGACACTGTCCCTAAAGGAGAATAGAGTACTGTACGATGGCCGACATGAAGCGCTAACCGTAGTGAGGTTAGTCTGATATTGATTGATGTACATGTTTCATCAGGGAATATCGTCAGGGAATACTCGTCAACTTGCAAGTTTCATTTATTCTCCCTTTATATTCATCATGTAGACACAGTACACCTGGGCAGTCAGTCTCAAACACAGCCACCCTCGAGCCTGAAAAAGCCTGCCTTTGCGATGAGCTCTACTCCTTGAATTATCGAATCACATTCGCCCCCAAACTCCGATTGTAGCACAAATGTAGGCCTAGAGGGCGGCTATGTCTAGCTTAAAGGAATCTCGTCCTTCTTATGTCTAAATAGGCCAAAGATCTTCGCGCCGCATATAAATGGCGGTCAGCACACAAGCAGGCAACAGTACCAAAGAATTAATGAGCTGATTTTCAAAGTCCAATATGCACCTTAGCAGATGATATGAGAGCCTTGCTGATTGATGTGTAGAATCAAAACGTCATATTTTGGTTCTCCCCCACGGGCATGATACGATGTAACCCTCCAGAGCGCGTACCAACGTTGTTTTTCGCGAAGCAAGGCTCCAAAGAGTCGAGTTTTAAACTATTTTCGACGCTGCCTATCATGTTCTTTTTCTTCCGCCGACGCATTGGAGAGGATTCTCTGAAACTTGCATGGGATATCGAGGAGGCTCGCCGATTATTATCGCACATGTATCCAACAATAACATCAAATGATAGTTTGAAAACATATCGATTTCATCATTATTGACGTCTCACTCGTTCGAAGAATTCCTTGTTCCCGTAGATGAGGCTGCTACAACTGCTACTAATAGTTTATAGTCGAACAGACATTTTAACTGAGTTCCGTTCTTCCGCTGGCCGTGAACTATGTAAGTATAATACGGCTGCGTGTGACATTTCGATTCAGTGCAAGTATACTCTCTCGTTACATAGCCTCTCCTTGCGCTGTAGTTGCGACCGGCAGATCAATGCAAGAGCATAAGCAAGACATTTCGTGCTTACGTCAGGAGCGCATTCAGGATCATCATTGGCATGAAAGAGCCGAATATATGTAGAAGAAAACTAAAGGGTATTGGTGAGCTGCCTTTGGTGGGTTGTGATCAAAACGGAGACCATTCAGCTCGAGCAGCTCTCCTTTTGCCGAATCTAGTGAGTTGATGCGATAGACCCTCACCGAAACATAACTAAAGGGCAACACTATAAAACCCGGTGTGCTTCTGCAGGCCGCATTTTACATCCCTTTTCAAACAGTGTGCTTAGAAGCATGGTGGGCGTCACTAGGTCGAAACGGTGCCAGCGCTGTAAGCGCATCAAGGTCAAGGTAAGAAATAACTTCTCCAGAGTGGCTAGGGACTACAGTGTCGAATGTTCGTCTAACCAACCAAATTTTGCTCTAGTGTGACGAGAAATGGCCGACGTGCACTCCCTGCGTTCGCGCGAAAGTGCAATGTTCCGGCCCTCCGGCTGTGACTACCAGGTTCATCAACAACAGCCGTCAGGCTAACGGTGAGACTGCGAACGGGGACGAGGTCGCAACCGGATCGTCGATCGCCGATAGGCCGGCCGGAAGTCTAGAGAAAATCCGTAGCCAAGATTTGCCGGGAGGAGCCTCATTCAACCACTTCCGTCTGCACTCCCACGAGCCAAAGAAGAATCTCACTACAGTAGCTGATCGAGTAGCTGCTCGCCTAGTCGGATTTATAGGCAACGAGAATGCGTCATGGGATTTTCTAGTTTACACTGGATATATCAGACACCTCCCGGTTCGTCTAAGCCGTAGTGCCGCGCTGCGGGATTGCGTCGCCCTGATGACTTCCTCGTGGGCTAATTACAAGCGAAACCTACCGGTAGAGCAGGTGATGGACTCTGGTCTATATGGGAAGACATTGCGAAGCCTGCAGCGTGCTATCGACGATGATCGCGAGCGTCTCAGTTGCGAGACGCTGGCCGCCGTGACCATTTTGGAGCGGCTCGAGCTCTTTTTCGATACCCGCCGACCCCATCACAAAGCACGGCACACCATCGGAATTCAAAATCTAATGGTAAATCGGGGGCCCCCGGAGCTCGATGACCACCTGGACGTCCATCTCGCGTTAGAGAACCATGCAACTCTCGTAGGTCAGATCTCCCTTCATCTCCGCGGCCCCGCTGACCATATATTAAGATATTCCACTGGATCCAGGAAGGGGGCAACAATTTCTTCTTCACCTCTTCGGCGTGGAAGCAAGCGGTACAGCGGATGGAATCGATGCTAGTAGGCTCCGTCTCGAAGGAGCGAATGGATAACTATGCCATAGGCTACTGGTACGGGTACTGGCCGGGCCTAGTCCACGAATTCCGCAGTATTTCAATCGATCCCGATACGAACTCGCAGCGAGAAAAAGCGATAGTTCTCCGAGATCAAGTTATAGATCTCGAGACCAAGATAAGAGCAACTGGCGAACCTATTATGGAGAAATATTTCCGTACCGGACTGATCGTGGAACAACCGGATCCCGACACCTCGGTTGGCAAGAAGTACTATTTCGAGAGCCTGGACTCTATGTCGTTCCTCTTATCCTACGTTATGATACGCATCGTCATAAACCGAATACTATACCATTCCAAGGTTATCTTAGGGGAGGAAGACACACTGCTAGAAGTAGAGCACCGCGAAGTTTGCATCCAAACCTGGATGGTTCTCCCATTTATTCGTGAGCTGGGTTGGATAGCTTCTATGTTGTATATCGCGCCGCTGTGCTTGTCATACGAAGGGGCAGACGATGCCGAGAAAGAGTATCTGCTCGAATTTTTAATCCGTGTGGTCGAGTACAAGCGGAGAAATGTTGAAAACAGAGAGGCTATAGGGGCTCACATGCTCAACATGGCGAGGGCTATGACAGGCAGGAGCTTGTTTGATACGACTGTAACTTCGCGCGATGAAGATGACTTGGAAGAAGCGACGGAAGAATGAGTGATGGCTGGCTCATAGTATCAATAAACGGGGTGAACCTTTAACACTAAATGCTATAACTTATTTTAACCGCAGCAGGCTCCCCGAGTCATTCTCAACCAGTTGATTCGTTTGCGCTGCGGTGAACTTGAACATCATGCTGAGCTTCTGTAGGTGTGCTATTCCCTCAAAGATCTTGATAGCGGCAATTTAGGAATTTTCTTTTTCAACATAATACCCCCTCATCAAACTCAGGCATTTACCTATGACTTCCAGGCTTCTAACAGCCTTACTTTACTATCTTCGCTCAATCCTCTTATCCTGCTCAGGTCAAGACCTTCTCGAGGCCAATAACCTGTACCACCAGCCTGCCAGATGTCGGCTGGGAGCGGCTTATTTCCTCCTTTCGCCATTGGTAATCCCGGTTGCACAATGGCATTCGACGCTGGAGGTCTAATTTTTCTCTCGAGAATGCCTTCATCGAGTTCCCCGACGTCCCACATGGCATAGCCGAGCTGATGTAGTCGAAGCTCGTATTCGTTGTAAACCGCGTGCGAAATATCAAGGTTCTTGTGAGCAAGAAACCAAATCGTGTAAGAGTCCGAGTTTATTCGGTCTTGGTCTCCATCCGCTGATTTACTAAGTAGCTGAAGTCTTTCGCTACTATATATGTTCGCAATGAAACTAGGTCTTCCTGATGCGTGTGGGCTCTTGGCATCCAGCAGCGAATTAAATCTTCAGGAGAACCTTCGAAGAGCCTATTCTTAAACAAATCCATTCGCATCAAGTTGCACCAGTCATCGTACCCATTTCCATGACAGACGGCGTTAAGGAAGGGAAGTCCCTCAATGAGCTACCGGACGCAGTTAGAGAGAGAAGTTGGCCTATGTCAGACGACGATACTTACAAAGTCTTGGGTTTGACCGTTATCTTCTGACTCCATATCCCAGGTCACAGGAAGTGCGCCCCACTGGACATCGTGTGCCGCCATCTCGTCAAAGGCTATCTAGGAATCAACGCCGGCGATAGAAGAATAGATAAGTTTGCTCACCTCTACTGATTTTATGCTCGAGAAATTCATCCACGCATATTAATTAATTAGTTCATTGACCCAAGGGGAGAACATGGTGAAGAACAAGTGACCATGTTCATCGCCTAGTTCCCTAAAGACTTCACCCGTACAATACAAGTTAACGAACGACCGATAACGATAGAATGCTCTTGTTATCCGAAATCGCTCTTGTGGCGAGATTTCTAATGAATATAGGAGACCTAGCCTCTTGTTGTAGTTCGGTACGGCTTCGTCGATGAACATCCGTGCCAAAGATTTGATAGTTGCGTGCGTCCGGCCCATCGTCAACATCTCAGACTCCGACAACTCGAGCAGGCGGGGAACGACGCTTGCAGGCCTTGCTAATGCATCTTCTCATGCGGTGAGATGCCGATCGATATCCTCATCACGAGGGTCGACCTGTGCAGAGTCATGCAGGAAGAATGCATATGGGAATTCATCAAGTATTATCTGATTCAAGACGACGCTAGATATTATGTAACGACAATTGTCGTTGAATGCTGCAAAGAGAACGGGGTGGGCACGGATAGCAGCTGCAAGTTGTTGTAGGGAATCTAAGTGAGCGAGGAAGCCTGCAGTAACGTGTAAAGGAATGAGCTTAAGCATGCTGGACTTTTCGAGGCTTTAGGTCATGAAGCTGTTGCACGCACGTGGGAAGTGAAAAGATGATGTAGAAAGGTTGGTTTCTAGGTGGTTGCACGATGTGATTTCAAATGGGATTTCAGTTGATTTCTGCTTACTGGTGAGTTCCGTACCACGACTTTAGTGTGTAGGGCAGCCAGGGATAAATAGGAGAAGTTCGTAATTAATCGCTGATGCCTAGTATATTAGACATGCTACTAATAGAGACAGCTTAAACACGAAGTATGCGAAGGTAATGAGAAACAAAATATCATACCTCTTACGCCGACAAGGTCGTACAAGAAAAGTCCGGAATGGATCATCCCATTAGCCGAGCGAGCCCCTGAGCCCCTGAGCCCAGAAACTCGACAACAAAATGCACAAAATACACGACAAGTAATTACAGCTCATCACGGGGACGGTGACGAGGATACCTGTTTCTCTCAATATTCATCCCCAATTGTTTGGTCTCTCACTTCTACAGCTGAGTTTTATCATTTTCCACAATTGTCAAAGTGGTGGTGAGGGAGGAATATGGCAGTTTGGTTTGCTATGATTAGGCAATTGATAGGGGTTAACTACCTGAGGACAATTCTTGGGGAAATGAAACATGATTTCTGAACTACATGAAAGTGAAGGTGACAGACAAGATAATAGATTATTTCCAAATTTTAACCAACCAAGTTACCAAAGGTAACCTCCATTCCCAGTAGCATCATATAAGTTCCAAATGGGTGCCTTCCTAAAGAGCATAAAAGACAACAGGGACGGCAGCTAAGGCAGCAACCATGCCGAGCGTCGCATCGCGGGCCCCAGCAGCGGCATTGTCGGTAGCAGAAGCAGCGGTCCCGGAAGACGTGGCCGTAGAGTCCGTGGCGGTAGAAGAGCCTGAAGCCGAGTCAGAGGAGGTTGCAGAGGCGGAGGTGGACGTCGCAGCGGGTGATGAGGTGCTAGTGGATGAGGACGCTGTACCTAGTGCGTCGTTGACCTTCTGGTCGTAGTCAGGGTCGTCAATGGAGACCTTGGCCTTGCAGTCGCCATTAATCTGCCTGTTGGGATCGGTGACGCAGCAGTACGTTGCATCGCTCTCGACCATAGAAATCCCGGGGCAGCATTTGTCGTTCGAGATGAGGGACTGGTTGTTCGGACATGGGCTCTGGATAATAGAATAGGTGAGTGTTAGAACCAAGATACGTTATAAACTGCGAGGTCTTGTCATCACAACTTACGTTGATGCCGGCGGCATGGACAGCTGTCATGCCTAACGCGGCGAAGAGAATTTTTTCAATGGCAACCATTTTGACTAGGTTGCTGGATCAAGTGATAGGAATCTGATTAAGGCAATTGAGATGGAAGAGGATTGCTACTTGACGAGTGTTGTAGAAGGTAGAAGATAACCTGAATGTCGCATGAGTCTGATCTTCTTAAGCTCTAAAACGAGCAACAAACGCCCATTATATACCAAACCTACCTAGGTACACTCATATATAAGAGTCAGTATTTGGATTGTTCGTTCATTACTTACAGGCATTGCTGACGAGGCTGCAATGCCACTTGCGCTCTCAACTTCAACAACCTTTTAGGTGTAATGCGGCGGCGGCGGGTTACTGCGCGAGTTACACAATGTCCTGTAATCTAAGAGCATATCCTGACCTAGCTGGCTGTATAAGGCAGATTATACTAAAATGATAGGGACTGGCCTACCCACCGCCTTTGATTTCCTAAAACGGATAGAAACTCGGCATTGATGTGGACAGCTAGCAACCTGTGGGTAGCGGTGCGGCTGAATGGTGACCGCTTAGGATGTGAATACCCATCTTACATGAACAACTCCTGGCTGCTTCGTGCAACCTAATAGAGGCTGCAGGGTAACTGTATTGAACGAATTTGCACTTGTTAGAAATGCTGATCATTGAATCGGGAAAGATGTTGCGACTCTAGGTTAATCGGTGAGTCGATCTGACATAACGTGTGATGAAGGCTTCAGATCTGGTAGTCCTTTTAAAGCTAAGGCGCTCGCTTTTATAAATTTAAAATTCCAGGGTTCATTTCGCCGGCCGTGGAATTTTTTTACGGGGTATAATAATATATAAAAGTTAATTAAATCTAGGTTATTAATATTTATTTAAAGGGATAATTTATAAATTATAAAAAAAATACTTTTATATAAATTTAAATTTAAAGTTTTTATAAAAATTATATAAATTATAAAAATTATAAAAATAATTATATATAAATAAATTAATTTATTATTATATTATTAAAAGTTTAATTAATTAAATTATAAATTTAATTTTTAAATTATTTTATATTTAAATTAAATTAAAATTTTATTTATATAAAATTTATATAATTTTTTTAAAAAAGTTATTAAATTTAAGTTTAATAAAATAATTATTAAATTATTATTATATATTAAATATATTTTTTTATTTAAAATTTTTATTTAATTTAAATTTAAATAATTTATTAATTTTATATTATTAAGCTTTATATTAATTAATAATTAATATTATTAAAATTTTTTTAATTATATAAAATTTTTAATTTAAGTTATATTTTTTTATATATATTTTTAAATTAATAATTAAAAAATTAAAGTTAAAAATAAAAGTTTAAATAACTAATAATAAATAATAAAATTTATTAAAATAAATATATTTAATTAAAAAATTAAATAAATTTAATTAATTAAATAAATATAATAAAAACCTTAATTTTTTATTATTTAATTTAAATATAATATAAAATTAATATAATATAAAAATATATAATAAAAGATTCGCTAGAAATTTCTTATAATAATTTTTTTAAAACTTATAATAATAATATTTTTCGAATAAAATAATAATCGATAATAATACACCGTTTTTTAATTATTATATTATTATTTTTTCTTAGTTATAATAAGCTTAAAATATATTAAAAAGTGTTTAAGTTATTATTACTTTAATAAACACTATAAACAATTAGTTAAAATAGCTGCTAAGATTTTTTTTATATGAAACTGCTAGATGTAAATAAGTAGAATTCGTAGGAGCCTGATTTATTAACAAGAGGTACTTTTTAGACTGGTTAATATCTTGTATGGCTATGGAGATACACACGTGTGTCCTGGTTCTAGCCCTTCAGCCCCTAACCCCTTACGCAGGCGATTAGTAAAGGTGAACCGGATAAGGGTTGGTTTTGGAGGATGAAGGACCTCAGGGCTTATGACCAGTTGCCCTTTGATCTTCGGGTCCATAGCCCTTCAAGCAACAACTTTGTTGTTTCCGTGCCTTTTGGCTTGCGTCGTGATAACGTGGTGGGATCGGATATATCTTTAGGGAGCTCCGTCTAGAAACAATAATTTGCTCTACGGCGTGCTAACAAGGACTCATACCAGGCTCTGCCGTAGAGGGTGGAGTATCTCGGATGAACTGATGGTGACGTAACAGCTAACGAAGGGGTAGGCAAATTTACTATGAGAGTTGTTAGGTTATTCTAGATATTATATTGAATTATGGGGAATGAAAACCGAGGCAGACGTGTCAATGCCTTCTGATATTGTGACAGATATTGCTAATAACTCCATGTTTGAATGTTAGAGACATATGTTTTATGGTCGTACGGTGATCGGCAAAATGAAGGCATCAATGACTAGCTGCTTGTAGGCGTCTCGTGATTGAAACAGAAGACATGTGATAAATTTATGCGACTGCTACCTCAGTCATCCAACAAGACTCCATTAAAAGAATTAGCATGTGGTATAAGTGTTTCCGAGGAATTGGGAATTGGAGGCGAATGAGCCGTATCTTAGCCCTAGGTAGGGCAATTTTAATAAGGGATAGATTTTATCTTATTAGTCACTGGTGATTGTAAGCTCGTCCCTCTAATTGATGCACCTTTTGGGCTGGGCCATTAGCATATCCAGCTTGAAAGATCTCACCGAACAGTAAATGAACCATCATGCACCGAGCTCGTAGAGAACGTAGGATATGGCATATGCAGAACCTCGATAACTATCGGTGATGTTGCGAGATGAACTTTGCTAGGTAAATCTGAATAAGGCGACACCGAAAGTGGCGGGTGTCAACGGCCCTACGAAGCTATTGAAAGGGCCGAACGCATCATGGTTAATGACGGGTAAAGAAGGAAGCTTGGATTCAAAGATGCTGGACCATGATCGTCGAGGTTGGTCAGCCAGGCCACATGTAAACTACCAACTTCCAGATCTGACGAAGGATGGCGCATTGAATACCTGGAATCTCTGTTGGTACTCTGTTAGTACGCCATGGATTTTGGCCTAGTAGTCGAAGGATGCCGGAATGAAGAGGTAGTCTACTGCAATTGACTGCCTTCCATCTAACCGTCCCAATAGGTGATGTGTTGGCGCTGCGCCGGTATCACCGCCAGGTGAGGTTCGGGGCGAAGTTGGTGTCGGTACCATATTTAGAAGCTGAATCCTACGGTACTACAAGTATGTAATACCTTTAAACGGCTTGCCGTACGAGCCATGGTAATATTTAGCGACTCATGTTATATGCATGCGGCGCGGGATATTAATATCAGGTCCCAAAGTAGAGCTGAAGAGCTGACCCTGGAGATCCATCTTAAGGCTCTGTCAGGGGAAATAAGGTTAGGCCTGCAGGTGGGAGGACAAGCTGGAAAATAAAAGGACCAATGCACACGCTGTAGTGTGGGCTGACTGGCTCACTGGCCTGGGCTAACAGGCGGCTGGCCCGATAAACCTAGGCGATATAGGGGTGTAAATACAGGGGCATCCACCTTCCCGGATCAGCCTTAAACTTGTTGATCTGGAGTTTAAATCTGCTTACCTGCAGTTATTACGGTTAACCGTTTGTATATCTTAGCTAAAATCGAAAAATTAAATTTAAAAAATACTATAAAAGGAAAAGCGTTATATAGCTATATATATATTATATTAAAAAAGTATTTTATAGATAAGAAAATAAAATTATTATATAAATTAATATTTATTATTATTATTAATTATAATTTTTTATTTAAAACTTTTTTAATATTTTTAATTGTTATTAAATAAGGTTTTAATTATTATAAAAAAAAAATTTATTAATTTTAAGTTTTTTAAAAATAATATTATTATTTGGTTTTTTATAAGCTTTATTAGTAATAATATTTTAGTTAAATTTAAAATAAAATTTTATTAAAAATTTATTAAAAGAATTTTTACTTATATATTTAAATAATAAAAGCTTTAAAAATAAGTTTATATATAATGTTTTAAAGTGTTATTAAAAATAAAAAAACAAATTTTAATTTTATATTTTAAATTTTATATTTTTAATTTTAAACTATTAGTAATATTATATTAAAAAAGGTTTAATATAATTTAAAAATAGTTTTAAAAAATATAATTAAAATATAGTTTTAAGTATTATTAATAAATATTTATTAATAAATAATAATAAATAGATTTTTTATAAAATATTATAATAAAAAAATTTTTTAAATTTAAGTGTTTTAACGAGTTTAATTAATAGTATATTTATAATAATTTAATAAATAAAAATAAGAATTTTTTTTTTTAGTTTATTTAAAAATTATTATTATTATATAAACTTTTTTTATATGTTAATATATAATAAAAAAGTGGTAATAGAAATTTATAAAGAATTTTTTTTTAGTGTAACTATTTGTTATTAATAGTATTTATAAAAAAAAAAAAAGCGAATTTATTTATAATAAATTAAATTAAATTTAATATATTAATAATTATAATAAGTTTTTTTAATAAGGAATTTATATATATATAAAAATAAATATATTTTTAAAGTATTTAATTTAATATTATATTAATTAATTTAAAAATATAATAATTTTTATTTTAATTTAATATTTTTATATAATATATATTTTAAATTATATATTTTATATAATTTAAATAAATAAAAATAAAAAAGTGTTTTTATTTTTTATTATTTATTAAACTTTTATATAAGTTATATATATTAATATAAATAAGTTTATTATAAGGTTTAATAATTATATTTATTATAATTATAATATAAATAATATTTAAATTAAAAAATAATAAATATAATTATAAATCTTTTATTTATTATATTAAAGAATATATTTATATTTAAATATAAAAAAAGTATAATTAAATATTAATATATTCTTAGATTTTATTTATATAATTAAAGGATTAAAAGTTTTAAATATTATATAACTTTGTTTTTAAAATTGTTTTTTTTATAATATATATACCAGTTATATAAAAAGTAATTAAAGATTATATTTTATTTTAAAATTATTATAAAATCTGTTTTTAATATAAAGTAAATAATATATTAAAATGTTTAATTAAAAATTATTATTATTTTAATTTAAATATCGTTAAATAATATAGTTTTATTATTAATATTAATATTTTTATTAATATTAAAATAGTAATTATTAGTAATAATATTAATAAATACTTTTTTAAAAATACCTTATTATAATATAAAAACTTTTTTATAAATATTAAGTTAAATTATAAAATAAAAAATAACCACGAAAAGTTATTTATTAATATTTATTTTAAGTTTTAAAAGGTAATTTAAATGAAGTTAAATAATAAAAATTACTTTAGTTTATTATTAACTTTAAAACCTTTAATAAATAATTTAATAAAGGTTATATAAAAACTAATATAACTTTTAAAATAGAATTTTTTAAAAGATTTAGCGGTAATTTTAAAAGAATTAAAAAAGAATAAATAAGAAAAAAGGGGTTATAATATATTTAAATAAATACTTAAATATTTAAAGAACTTATAAATAAAATTTATTTATTTATAAATAATTATAAAATTATACGTTAAATTAGTTATAAATTAAAAGAATTTAATGTTAAAATTATTATAAATATAAAAACGTTTTACTTTTTATAAAATTTATATTTAATTTTAGTTAAATTTATATTTAATTTTAATTAAACTTATATTTAATTTTAATTAAACTTATATTTAATTTTAATTAAGTTTATATTTAATTTTTATATTTAGTTTTTATTAAACTTATTTAAATATTTTAATAAAAATATAATATTTATAATATTTATAATTTTTTAAAGTTTTTATAACCACTTGGAATTTTTAAGTTTATTAATTATTAATTTTATTAATTTTTAGTATTTGTAGTTATTTAAAATATTTGAAATTTATTAAATATTAATAAATTAATAATATTATTAGTAGTATATTATAATATAGAAAATTAATTTAAAGAATAATATAGTAATTAATTTTAAAGTTTAATATATTAATAAATTTATAAATAAATATAATATATTTTGTTTTTATTTATTTATTTAAAGTAAATAAAAATATAAGTTAAATATAAGTTAAATATAAATTAAATATAAATTAAATATAAATTAAATATAAATTAAATATAAGTTAAATATAAGTTAAATATAAATTAAATATAAATGGTTATTATTATTAGTTTGTTGTTTTTTTTTAAGCTTTTATATTATTAAATTTTAAATTTTATAAATAAATGTTAATAAATTTAAATAAAAGTTAAAATAAAAGAAGTTAATATTAATTTATAATTATTATAATAATATATAAATTTATATTTAATAAGGATTTAATATATATTTAATAAAAAGTAAATAAAGGTTAAATAAATGTTAAATAAAAATTATATAAATAATTTTAATATTTTTTTTAGTTTTATAAAGGATATTTACCCTTGTTAAAAGTGTTTTAAGTATTTATTTTTATTTGGTTTTTAGTTATATATTTTTTATTATAAAGTTTTAATAAATTAAAATTTTTTTTTTTAAGTTATTATTAAGTAATTACGTTTTATTTTAGTTACTATATAATACTTACTAAATTATCTTTTTTATTACCATTAAATTTATTATTTTTAATAATTTTATTTTTTATATTATTAATAACTTTAACTAAGGAGATATTTATAAAATAGTTATTATTATTATTATTTTTAATTTGGTTATTTATAATGTTATTTAAAGGTTTTAATAAAAATAATAAATTTTTATTTAAGCTTTTATTATTATGTTTTAACTTATTATAAAATTTATTAAATTTATTAAAATTAGTTAATTTTTAAAATAATAATAATAATAAATTAATAAAATTATTATTAGCTTTAAATTTATTATTATTTAACTAATAGTTATTAAATAATATTTTAATATAAGTTAAAGCTAGGTTTTATAAATAAAAAAAAAGGTTTATTATATAAGAAAAATTAAAAGTATTATTAGATTTAAATATATAAAAATCATAGTTAATTAATATTTTTAGTTAATTTATTAACTTAATTAAATTAATTTTTAATAAATTATTATTTAATGTTTATTAAACTTAAATGTAAAATATTAAAGTTTAAATAAATAATATTATAATTTTTTTTACTTTTACTTTTTTTTATTGTTTTTAAAATACTAGGTTAATTAATTTTTTTTCGTTTTATAATTAACTGGCGTGCCGTTTTTAATTTATTTATATAAATTATTATAAAGTTTTATAAAAAATTAAACTTATTTACCGATAAAATTACTTTTTTTAACAAGTTATAAAATTAATATCTTATTATTTAATAAATTAGCTTATAAAGTTATAAATTAATAAAGTGGTAAATTTATATTTTTATTTTATATTAATTTATAATTAAGTTAATTTTTATAATTTTAAGGTTAATTAAATTATATTTAAATTTATAATAATTAATTTAATTAAACTTAAGCTTATTAATTAAAAATAATATTAATTATAATTAAACATAGGTTTAAAATAATAAAAAATAATAAAATATATATTTATTTTAATTTATTAATAAACTTTGTTTTTTATTAAACTTTTATAAGTATAAATTAATATATTACATTATAAAATCAAGTTAATATAACATTTTTTAGTAATATAACCTAATATTTTACATGTTTTTAATAATAGTTTTTTATAAATTAATAGATTTTATAATAAAAGATTTAACTATTTTAATATAAAAGTTATATTAATATTATTAATATTAATATATTATTATAAATAAAGTTTATTAAAACTAATTATTATATATATACTTTTATTTTTTTAAAGTAAACTTTATATATAATATTAAATTTAAGTATAATTTTAATTATATATTTAATATTAATAAGTTATTAATAAATATTAATAAATATAAACTTAATATATATATTACTATTAAATTTAGAAATTAAAATATAAAGGTTTAATAAAATTATAATTTTTAGTATATTTATTATTATTTTAATATAGTTTTAAATATATTATTATTTTAAGTTTTAATTATATTATAAAATTAATAATTATTTTTAATATGTTTTATTTATTTTAAATAAAAAGTTAGTTAATATAAAGTAAAAATTATATTATAAATTTACTTAAAAAAACTTAATTATTAGAATTTTAATTAAAAATTAAGTTTAATTTTATTAGTTATAAATAATAATTAAATAAAAGCTTAATATAAGTTAAATATAAGTTTAATATAAGTTAAATATAAGTTAAATAATAATTAAATAATAATTTAATAATAAAGTAAAATATTATAAAAATATTTAAAAATAAAATACGGATTTTAAATAGTTAAAATAATTATAATATTTAGTAAATAAGTTAGTATTATTTTTATAATTTATTATTACTTATTTATTTATTAAAAATAAGCGTTATATTAAAGTTTTTTTATAAAATATTTTTTAAATTAAACTTGTTAATAATAATTTAATTGTTAATATTAATAGCTTTTATATTTTATATATATATATAATATTAAAAAAATTATTAATATTAGTTTTATAAGCTTAATTATTAAGGAATATAATTATAAAATTAAAAGATTTAAAGATTAAAATATTTTTATTATAATGAAATTTTTTATTATATATAATATATAAGTTATTATTTATTTATTATTTAACTGTTATAAAATATATATATATATTTAACCTTAATATATATTTTTTATACTTTTATTTTTTTAATATATTTATATATATTAATTTTTATATTTATTTTTTTTATAAATTATTTTACTATAAAAATAATATTATTTATAGTTAAAATATATTATAAAAACTTTAAAATAAAAAGTATAATTTTATAGGTATATATTTATTTAAATAATTTATATTTAACTTATATTTAGTTTTAACGTTTAATTAATATTTAGTTTATATTTAATTTACATTTAGTTTATATTTAGTTTATATTTAATTTATATTTAGTTTATATTTAATTTATATTTAATTTATATTTAGTTTATATTTAATTTATATTTAGTTTAAATAAAGGTTTATTTATTTATTAAATATAATAACTTATATTATTTTATTATTTAAATAGTTTTAATTTAAGATATTATTTTTAAAATATTTAGTAGTAATATATAATAAAAATATATATATATAAGTATAAAAAATTATATAAAACGTATAATATATTTTTATTAATTTTAATTAAAATATATAAAGTAACATTTAATAATAATAATTATAAGTTTTATTTTATACTTTAATTAAAATAACTTATTTAGTAACTATATAATTAATAAAAATCAAGCTATTAATATATAATAAAAGAATATAATTTTTAATTAATATTATTATAAATATATTTTATTATATTTCTAATTTTTATATTATTAATATACTTAATTATATTTTAATTTATATTATAAATAAAATAAAATAAAATATTATATTTAATTATAATGTTTAATAAAAAGTTGTTTTTTTAATTAATAAAAAATATTATAAATAAATTTAGTAGGTTTAAATATAACTTACTATATTAAATTATTTTTTTAATTTTTATTATTATTTTTAATAAAATGAAACATAAAAAACACAAATTTTATATTAATTTTAAAGGGGGGAATTAATTAATGTTATAATTTAAAGTTATAAAATTCTAAACTATAACCTTAAAAAAAGTAATAAAAAAATATAATTAAAAATAATATAGGTTTTATATTGTTTTTTAGTAGGGAGGCTTATTATTTAAAATAAGATAAAGATTTTATTTTATTATTATTATTTTTATTTAATGTTAATTAAAATTACTTTTTAAAATAATTAATATTTAAATTATTATTATTATTACTATTATAGTTATTTAAATTATTAAAATAATTAATAAAATATTAATAATAAATATAATTAATAAAAATAATATTAGATTTATTTATATTAATATTTTAATTAAAATTATATAAAGATTTTAAATTATTTTAATTATAAGATTATTTAATATTAGTAAATAAATAAATTAAATTTAGTTTTTTTATAATATTTAATTAGTGTCTTAGTATTAAAATAAATATAATAATATAAAAAGTAACT
Organism: Hypoxylon rubiginosum; assembly: GCA_902806565.1. Lineage (NCBI taxonomy): Eukaryota > Fungi > Ascomycota > Sordariomycetes > Xylariales > Hypoxylaceae > Hypoxylon > Hypoxylon rubiginosum. The sequence continues at coordinate 1,428,462 of CADCXA010000030.1, read as the reverse complement.
ACTTTTTTTTTTATTTTATAATTAATATTTATTTTAATTTAAAAATAAACTATATAAAATAAGTAAAAAGATATTTTAAAAAAACCTTAATAAAAGGAAAAATTAATTTCTTATAAAATAATTAATATATAAAAAAAGTGGAAGTTAATTAAATAGTAAAAATATTAGATATTAATATAAAAAAAAAAATAATATAAAAATAATTTATAATTTTAAATTTTTTTAAAGATAAATAATATTAAAGAAGTTATTAATTACACTAGTATTTTTTTTTTTAAAAAAGGTTTTTTAATATTTATATATATAATTAAATAATTATTAATTAGTTTTTTATAAAATAATATAATAAAGTTTTAATTTTAAATAAAACCAGTGATATAATAAATTTTATTATAAATAATAATAATTTTTCAAGCTTATAAAAGATTTAAATAAATAATTAAGTTGTTTTTATTGTGTAAAAAATAATTGTTTAATATATTAGGATTTTTTTAATTATATGTGTTTAAGTTTATATTTAAAAATTTAATTTTATTTTTATTAATTAGATAAAATAATAATTATTATTAAAGTTTAAAAATTATTTTAAGAAAATTAATAAAAAGAGGTGTTAAAAATCTTTTAAATAATACCAGGTTTATAATTATTTATATATTAAAAGATATAAAAATAATTTAAAAAGAAAAAAAATTAAATAAAATTAATTATTTTTTTTTTATTATTATATTAAATATTTTTTATTATAATATAATAAGTAAAAAAAGTATATTAATATAACTAGAATAATAAAAATTAATATATTTAAATAAGTATTTTTTTATATATTTATTTATATTTATAATATAAATTATATAAGTTATTTTATATATTTTTTATATAAATATATAAGTATTAAATATTTTTTAATTTAAGAAAATATTATATTTAAAAATTTTAAGTATTTTATTTAAGTGGCTTGTTATAAATATGTTATTTTATTTTTATATTAATAATAATTAATTGGTTTTTTTTTTAATTATTATTTTTTTAAATATATAATAATTATATAAAAAATATAGTATTTTTTTAAACCGGTACTTTTTTTAGTTAAAAAATATTAAAGTTTTTAATGTTATATTAATATTTATCATTTAAATTATTTTAGTTTAAAATTATTATTTAGTTTTAATATTTTTAATAATAATAATGTTTATTATATTATAATTTACTATGTTATATATATTATAATTAGGAATATTTAAGCTTTTAATAAAAAAAGAAAAAATAAGCGTTTAATTATTAAGGTTTATTTTTTTAAAACTATAAATAAAGATTTTATTAATATATTTAGTAATAATATTTTTTAAGAATATTATTATTTTTTTTATATTTTAAGTTATAAAAATAATAATTATAAATATTATTTAATTATTATTAAATATTTAATTAATTTTTTAATATTTTATTTATAAATTATTAACTTTTTTATTTAAATTTTAATTATTAGGTTTTTTTAAATAAGATGTTAAAATTTTGGAAATATTTAATATAAAATAGTTTTATTAATAACAAGCTAATTATAAATAAATTAAAATTATAATTACCACCATTTTAAAAATATTTGGATATTTATTTTATAGCTGGTTTTATAGTTTTTAAAATTTATAAAACCTGTTTTATAACTTATTATTATTAATAGCTTTTTTTTATTAAAGAATCTATTAATAAATATTATTATATTATTAAAATAATAATTATATTTAAAGTTGGTTATATTATTTTAATTTTAATTAAAGATTAGTTTAATTTAAATTTTATATATTAATATGTTTTTAAGTTATTATATAATAATTTTTTTAATATTTTAATAAATTTATTATTTTTTTATAAAAATATTTATACTTTTTTAAATCACAGTTATTTTATTTTTATTTTAAAATCTACTATTAATAACTTATATATATTAGTTATTTATATATTTTAAATATTAAAAAAAGGTATTAAAACCTTATAAATTTATAATTAATTTTATAATATATAATATTTAGCTTTAAATAAAATTTTTATTTAATATTTTTTAACTTATTTCGCTTAGTTTATTTTTAATAATATTGTTATATTTATTTTTATTAATAAAATTATTAAAACTAAAAAATTTATAAAATATATTAGTAAAATCTATTTAAAAAAAAGGTTGGTTTATATTATATAAAAAATCTAAGGTATTAAGTATAAGTTATAAACTGGAATTTATAAAATATAAAATTATATTAGTTTTAAATATAAAATAAATAAAGTTAAAAATAAAAATAATATATTTAATATTAATTTTAAGTTTTATAACTTATATTTAAAAAAGGTATATTATTAGGATATATAATTTAATAATATTATATATAATAATAATTATAATTACTTATTAAAATATTTAAAAATATATTTTTAGTTATTTAATTATAAAATGTTTAATTTTAATTATAAACTTGGTTTTAGTTATAATAATTTTAATAATAATAAAAATAATGATTATAATAAATGTTTTAAAAATTAAAATATTAAATTTAAGCTAGATTTATTATTAATAAAAAGTAAAAAAAATACTTAAATAAGTAATAATAATAAAAGTAAAAATAAGAATATTATAATTTAATGTAATAAAAATAATAAGTTTTAAGGTAAGTTTATTTATAATTTTATTAGTAATATAAACTTTATTTTTTGTTTTTTTTAATAATTTTAAATTGTTAAAGATTTTTTTAGTTAAAATAATAATAATATATATTATAAAGGATTTTTTTAAGGAGTGGTAATAAGTTATAAAAAATCTTTTTATATAAATAAAAGTTAATAATTACTAAAAGTAAATAAAATTTAAATTTAAAATTTAAGTTTTAAAATAAGTTTTTTAAGTAATAATAAAGAAAATTTATAATTTTTTTATAACTTTTTTTTATGTTTTAATTATAACTTTATTTTTTTATATTTTATTAAATTAAATATAAGTTAAGATTTTTATTATAATATAAAATTATTTTAAAAATTAATTATTAAATTTAATAATGTTTATTTTAAGATTATATGTTTTTAATTTTTTATTAATAAAATAAATTACTTTTATAATTTATTATTTTTTAATTATTAATATTTAAAAAAAAATATTTAAAATATAATAATAAAGTTTAATATATTTAAGTTATTTTTATAAAAGGAAATTATTAATAAGTTTAATAATAAAAACAAGATTAATATTTTTTTTTATTTTACGTTATATTATATATAATTAAATTTTATTATTATTTATAATAAAATTAAAAGTTATAATATTAAATAAAAAGTAATTTTTTTTTATTTTTAATTATAATTAATTATTTAATATTATTATTATATTAAAATATATTATTAAGTTTATAATAATTTAGTTTTTTATAATTTATAAAAACTTATTATAAGTGGTGTTATTAAATTTATATTTAATAAAAAAGAAAAAGTAATAAAAAATTTTATTAACTTTATTAAAAATGTATTTTTTTAATAGGTAAATATTATTATTTAAAAATAATATTAAGTATTTATAAAATATATTAAATATTAAATAAAGAAGTTTTAAAATATTTTTTAAAAAAACTTTTAATATAATAATTAATATAAAAATATATTAACTGTAAATAAAAGTTATAAAAATATATTTAATATAGTTATAACTAAAAATTATACCTTATATATTTAAAGTTAACTAGAAAATTATTTAAATATTAATTTTAATAAACCTAGCTTTTATTATTTTATATAATTTTAATATTAGTTTTAGTTTATTATTTAACTTTAGTTTATTATCTTGTTTTTTATTATTAAAATTTAAATTTAAAGTTAAATTAATTTAAGTTATATTTAATATAATTAACTTCTTTTTTAAAATCTTTAATTAATTTGTATTTTCTGGTGGTTTTTATGTTTTTTTTATAACGTTATATTAAAGTAATTTAAAAACTATATATTTTTAAGGTTTTAATGTAAATTAAATAAATGTATTATTTTTTATTATTATATTAAAAACCTTTTAAATATTATAATAAATATTAAAAAACTTATTATTAAAAAAAATTTTATTAAAATAAAGTTTTAATATATAAAATAAGTTATTTATAATTAAAAACTTATATGTTATATAGTTTACCGTTATTTTATTACTTATTTAAATTAAATTATTAAACTTAAAAAATGGATTTATTTTAAATATATTAAATAATAAAATAGAAAATATTCTAATAATAAAAATAAATATTAATAAAATATTATTTTAGTTAAATGTAGTTTTTTTTTAAAAAATAACGTTATAAAGTTTATTATTTTTAAATAAAGTTAATTAATTATTATTTTTTTTTTTAATTTAAATTTAAAAGTGATAATTAAATAAATATAAAAAAATATAAATTTTTTAAAGTAATTTTTTAAAAGTTAAAAGTAAGATATTTTAAAAAAAATATATTTAATTATATAAATAAAATTAAAAATGGTTTTTATTAAATAATTTATATAAAAAAATATATTAACATTTTATAAAAATTTTATAAAGTTAAATTAATTATATTTTAATTAAGTTTTTTATTTTTTTAAAAAAAAAGTTAATAAATTTAAAAATAGTTTTTATTAATTAAATTAATTAATGTTTTTTTAAAAAAGGTAAGTTATAATTATTTATAAAGTTTTATAATTTTTTTATAATATATAAATTAAAGTTAATAATTAAATAATATAGTTATAATATAAAATATAAATTATTTTTATATTATAATTAATATAATTTTTTTATAAAATATAGGTTATTGTTTTTTATTAGGTTAAAAGATTTTTTAAATAATATATATTAAGTAGATTTTAAAGAAATATAAGTATATATATTAAAAGAAATAAGACTTATATTCTTAAAATTAAATAAAATAATAAAAAATTAAAAAATATGTTTTTTTATAGTAATTAATATTATTATAATATATTTAGTTGTATTTAAAAACTGTAAAAAAGGAATTAATAAAATAAGCGATTTTTCTTATAATATAAAAATGTTATTAATAATTTTATTGGTTTTATTATTATTAAAATAAAAGTAAATATTTAAAAAGCTTATAATAAAAAAGTTTATTATAATATCCCATTAAATAAATTATAAAAATTTAAAAAAATAAGGTGAAATATTAAATTAAAAATATAATAAAAGGAAAATAAATAATTATAAGATAATAATTTTATTAATAACATTAAATTAAAGTTTAACTATATTAAAAAAAGAATTAACTTAAAAATTTTTATTAGTTTATAAATAAAGTTTTATAAGTTATATTAAAATTAATAATATAATATATTAAACTTATATATATTTAAATAAAATTTAATTAATTAAAAAATATAAAGTTATAATAAGTTATTTATTTTAATAAAAAATATTTATTAAAATATATTAATTATATAAAATATTATATAAAATTAAATTATAATTTTTTATAATATAATATAAGTATAAAATACCTAGATATTAAATTATCTAGTTTAAAAATAATTTAAAATAAATATTAAATATATATTTAAATATTTTTAAAAATTTAAAAATATCTTAAAAAGTTTTATTTAAAAAATAACCGTTTAAACATTTATATTTATTTTTATTATAAAATTATATATATAAATTTTATAGTAAAAATTAAAGTATATATTATAAAGAAATATATTTTAAGTAATTAACTTAATTTTAAAGATATAAAATACCAGATATTTTATTAAAATATTTTTATTAATATAATTTATAGTTACTTTTAATTTTTATTATTTTAAATATAAAAAAGTATAAAATAAATAATTTTATTTATTTTATTTAAGTACTTGTAATTATTATAAATATTTTTTATTAATAATTAATTTGTTTTATTAATTAGTATATTTATTAAATTATTTAAGATATATTTATTAAAAATTTATTTAACTTTTATAAATACTTAGTAATTTAGGTTTTTTAAACCTTATTATAAGTTATAAAACTATTAATATTATATAAACTAATAAGTTTATTTAATATTTAACTGGTTTTTTATTTTTAAATTTTAATAAAATTAAATATTAACGTTAATAAAAAGCTAATAATAATAATTATAAAAAAAAAGTTATTATTATTTATATATAATATTTTAATTAATAATTTATTTATATATAAAATTAATAAAAATATTTAATTTAATAAATTAATTTAGTTATTTAGTTTATAAATAATATTAATAAACGTTAAATCTGGTTTTTATATTATTAACTAGTTATTATTTAAATGTTTTATTTTAAGATATTTAAAAAAACGTTTAATAAATAAGTAAAAATTATAATTATTAAAAATTATATTATTAAATTTTATATTAAATAATATATTTATTTATATTTATATTAAATTAAAATTAAATATAAGTTATTTTAATATAAAATTAATTAGTGTTTTTATTATTTTATGTTAATTAATATTATTTTATAATATTTAATTTTATAGAGAATAATCTAAGGGGTTTAATATAATAATATTTATTAAAATCTTATATTATAATAATTAATAAATAAGATTATTTTTTAATGTATATATTTAAAATATTATATAAAATATAAGTAATAATAGATTATTTAACTTAATATTATTATTTATATTTTTAAATATATTATATATAAGTTATAATATAAATATATTAAAAGTAGTTATTTAAATAAAAGTTATTTAAATAAAAAATATTTTAAGGAAATGTTTTTAAGTGGGAGGTGTTTTAAAGGAAGGTTTTTAAATGAAAAATATTTTAATAAAAAATGTTTTAAAGAAAGGTTTTTAAATAAAAGATGTTTTAATAAAAGATATTTTAATAAAAAACATTTTAAAGGAAAAAGAAGGTGCTTTAAAAAATAATATTATAGATATTAATATAAATATTAAAAAAAATAAGGAAAGTTTAATTAGGTTATTTTTATATATTATTATATAAATATAAAAATAATATTTTATATTATTATTAAAATTAAATTTAGTTTAAAAAATTATATAAGAATTATATAAATAATTAATTATTAAAATATTATAATTAATAAAGTTTTTTATAATAATATTACTAGGTATTTTCATAATATAATAAATAAATTTATAAAAATAAGTATTTTAAATATAATATTATAAACTATAAAAAAATTATAAAATGATTTTTTTAATAAGCTAAGTATATAAGTTTATAAAGTTATATTTTTTAAAAATAAAAAGAATATTAAAATCGCTTGTTATTATTATATTATATAAATTAGTTTTAAATTATTATATTTTTAAATATATTATATATTTATTATTATTTATATATTTTTATAATATTAATTCTTTTTTATTTTTATTAATAATATAAAAATTAAAATAAAATATTTAAATTTAAATATAATTAAAATAAATGTAATTATATTTTAATAATATATTTATAAGTTTTTAATAGGTTTTTATTTTTATTTTTATTATAACTTGTTTTTTTTTAGAAATTATATTAATTTTACTTAAAATAAAAGTTATTTTTTTAAATTTATAAAAGTTTTATATATGTTAAAAATGTTTTAATAATTAATTAGTAAATTTTATTTAATATATAAATTTAATTATATTAATAATAAATAGGTTTTTTTATAATTTAATATTTAATAAAATAATAAAATTAAATAGTTTTAAATATATAAAATAAATAATTTAATAATTTTTATAAAGTTTTTTATAAATTTGTTTATATGATATTTTAATTTTAAGAAAGTTATATAACTTAAATTTTATATAATATAAAGCGTTTTATTAATATTTAATTATAATTATATAAAAAAAAAGTTTAAAAGCTAGAAAAATAAAGAAAAAAAAAGGGTTATTAAAGAAAAAGAAAAAAAGAATTTAAAAAAAGAAAAAAAGAAAAAAAAAGAGAATTTAAAAAAGGTTAAAAATATAATAAAAAAAAGGGTAAGATATTTAATAAAAAGCGATAATATAATTTAAGTATATAATTAATTTTTTTTTTTTAAATAAGTAGTTAAAAAAAAAGTTTATTTTTATTTTATTTATTAATTAAGTTGGTTAAATTTTACTTTGGAATTTATTTAAATAATAGTAGTGTTATTTATTGTTATTTATATTTAATTATATTAAAAGTTATTTTTTTTTTTAATAAATTATATATTATAAATATAAACAATATAAATATATATTACACGTATATTTTATTTATATTAATATAAATAAGCTTAAATTATAAGTTAAATATAATATATTTTATATTTTTTAAAACTATTTTTTTAATTTATAAGGTATTAGTTTATTAATTAATAAATATTTATATTATAATAATAAAATAAAAAATATAAGGGAAGATTATTATTTTTTTAGCTTGAAAAATAAATAATCCTTTTTTATTTTTAGTTATAAAGTTTTTTATTTTAAGTATATAATTTATAGTATATTTTAAAATAATTTAATATTATATTTATATATTTAATATTATATAGTTATTAAAAATTTTAATTAAAACATAGTAAAATCTATTATAAAATAAAGATTAAAACTAATTAAAATAATATATTATATAAAAAATAAAAAATTTTTATTTAATATTAAATATAAAATATTTTATATTTTAAACATTTAATTGTAATATTTTATATATATTTAGTTTTATAATTATATAGCTAGATATTAAAAATATCACTAGTAATAAAAAAACTACTAAATAAATAAACTTGGTTTTAAATAATTATATATATAAATAAATAAGTTAATATATATTAATATTAAATATTACATAATATTTTAATAATTTTATAAAAAAATATATAAATATATTAAACTTTTAACTTAATATAAAAAATGCTTAGTAAGTATTTAAATATTTATATAGTTAGTTAAAATATAATTAGTTAAAATAAATTTAATAAAATATTATTTTTTATATTTTTAAATTTATTATTTTTTTTATATTTATATTTTTAATGTATTTTAAAATATTATAATAAAAGTAAGCCTAGTTTATACGTTTAATTATAAAAAGTAAATTACTAAGCGTTTTAAATCTTTTATAATGTTAAAGATATAATATAAATTTGGTTTTTTTTTTTTATAATAACTTATAAAAGTGTTTTATAACGTTTTTTTTATATTTTTATTTTATTTAAAGTAAGTAAAATATTTTATTAAATATATTAAACTTTTTAAACTTATAGTTAAGTAATATTATTATAAAATAATAGTGTGTTTTTATTATAATAAAATAAAGATATTATTTATTATATAAAAAAAGTTTTTATAGTTTTTTATTTTTTTAGTTACGTTGTTATTATATGTTTATTATATTAAAATAAAGTTAATAAATAAATACCACTTTAAATTAATAAAAAAAAACTAATATGTTTTTTATAGAATTAAATAAATAAAACTACGCTTAAAAAATATTAAATTTAATATTATAAATAAATAATTATTAATAATAATATATATTAAATATAATAAAAATATATTATTTACTGTTTTATAACTAAATAAAAGGTTAATAAATTTAAGGTTCTTATGTATTTTATGTTCTTTTAAAAATATTATATGTTATAATTTTTTTAGTGGTTAAAAAAAATAAATATTATTATTTTTTTATATATTTTATATAAGTTGTTATTAAAAAGCTTAATATATTAAGAAATTACTAGTATATTAAATATGGTATTTATTGTATTTTAAAAAGAAAACATAATAAATAATAAGGTATTTTATTTTTTTAAAAAGTTTTTAATTTTATTTATAGTTAAAATATATAACTATATATATAGCTATTAATTAATTAATTATTTATTTAGTTTAAATATATATATAACGTTTTATATAAATATTTAAGTATTTATTAATAATTAAAAATAATAATATATTTAAATAACAGTAAAATACTAAGTTATAACTTTTTATTATATTAAATATATATTTATTAAGTTTAGTAAAATATTAAAAGAATAAAAATAATTTAAGGTATATAAATAAATTAGAAAAAATCATTTAAATAAGTAATATAAAATTATAATAATTTTTTATTTTATTAAATATATATTAAACCTAGTAAAATACTAAGATATTAAAAACTAAAAATAGTTTAAAGTTTATTAAAAGGAAAAAAAACTAAGTTTTTAATAATAAAATGTATTATTTAAGTTATTTTTAAAAGGTTTATAGTAGTTATAATTATAAATAATATTTTATTAATTAGTTATTTATAAAAAAGAATATAATTACAGTGGAATTATATAAAAATAATAAAGTAAAAATAAAACTTTAATATAAATATTTTATATATAGATTTAAATCTTATATATTTTATATATATTATATTTTATATAATTAATTATAATTTAATTCACTTTAAAAATTATTAACGATTTTAATAATATATTTTATAATAAGTTTTTTAAGTATTTAAATAAATATATTATAAGAGAAATATAAAAAGTAAGGTTTTTTATTAAAAGGAAAATTAGGTTTTATATTAATTATTTATATAATAAAATTTAAAAGATTAAGAAAAAATTATATTTATATTTAGTTAGTTTATAATTAGTTAATAAAAATAGTTTTCATGGAAATAAAAAAGCTAGTTATTATTAATTAAAATTATAAAAATAAAAAGTATATAATAAATTAATATTTTTATATTATTTTTTATTTAGATATTTAATAATATAAATAAATAAAGTAAAGATTTTAAAGTGTTTTAATATTAAGGTAAAAATAATAATTAGTTAATTATAAAATATATTAAGTAATATAATAATAAAATTAGATTTTATTTATATTATAAAAATTTTTTATTATATTTAAAAAGGAAAGTTTATTATTATAAATAAATGCTTTTTAGTTTTTTATTATATTTAATCTTTTATTATAATTATTTTTACCTAAAAATATAAATGTTTTAAAAACCTATATAATAATAAATTATTTATTATAGCTTTAGATATATTTAAATATTTTACGTTAAAATATAATTATAAGAAATTTTTTTTATATAATAAACTAGTAATAACTAAATTTTATATTTTAATATATAATAAAGTGGTGTTTTATATAAGTTAATAAACGGTAGAAATATTTTATATAAGTTATATTATAATTTAATATATTAAAAGTTAAATTTTTTATATTTTTAAAAATATATTAAAGGTAAAAATAATGAAAATAGTTTTTTATTTTATTTAATTAAAAGTTAAATAATAAATAAGTTTTATTAAATTAATTAAATATCTTATTTTAATTTTTTATTATTTTAATAAAAGAAATTAAATAAAAAATAATATATTTAAAGTTCTTTAAAATTTGCTTATTTTTTTATAAAAGTTTATTAAAATATTATAATTATTATTTTAAATTAGTCATTTTTTTAGTAAAATCTTTTAATGTTAATTAATTTATAAGTGTAAGAAATGTTTTTATATTATATTAAAAAATTTAAAATATAAAAATAAGTGTTAATAAATTTATATTAAAATTATTAAAATCTTTAAATAAATTAATTATAATTAATTTTAATTATTTATTAACTATATTTTATTTTATTTTATTTAATAGCTTATATTTATTAATATTTATAATAAAAACTGGTATTTTTAAATTTATTTAAATAATAAATATTATATTAAATAAAAACAAATAATTATAATTAAAAAGTTTATTTGTTATTATTTAAGAATTAAGTTTATTATAAGAAAATAAAATAATTAAAAAAATAAGGTTTATAAGGAATATAATAATAAGTTAATATAAATAAAAGGTAATAAAAAGTAAAAAAATAAAAGGTTTTATTAAAAAGGATGTTTTTATTTTTATAAAAAAAATAAATTCGGTATATAAATATTTAATTATTTAATAATAATATTATTATAATAATATTAAAAGATATTATTAAGATTATAAAGTTAGTTACATAATAAAGAAATAATTTTATTATTATATAAAAAGTTATAAATTTAAAAAAGTAAGATATTAAATAATAAAAAACTAAAATAAAAAGATTAATAAATTAAAAAATTTATTTTATTTTTTATATTATTTCTTTTTTTATATTATAGATTAATTAAAACTTTAGTAGATAATATATAAATAATTTATTATAAAAAACATATTATTATATATATTTTATTTTATTAAAACTTAATGTTAGTTTTTAATAATATTAACTATAAAATAAATTAAAGTATAAAGAAAAAAAAAAAGTGTAAATAAGGTTAATAAATGTTTATTTTAATATTTATATATAAGTTATTTTATATTTTTAATATTTTATAATTTTGTTATTAAATAGTTAATAACAGGTAAAAAATATAAAACTAATAAGTTAAAAATAGAAAAGATAAGATTAATTAAATAAGATTAAATAAAATAAAATAAGATTTTAATAAATTTAACAGTTTTTAATATATTTAAATAAGCTATAAAAATTAAGTATTTTATTATTTTATAAAATATTATATATTTAGGTAAATAACTTTAAATTAATAAAGTTAAAATATATTATTATATTAATATTAATAACTAATATTAATATTTAAAATATTAAAAAATATATTTAATAAAATGTAAAATAAATAAATAATATTAACTTTTATTTTATAATTTTATTGTTAATATAAAAAAGTTATAATAAACTGATAATACTTATTTTTTTTTTTAATAATAAAGTTTAGAATTATTTTTTATAATATAAAAAGTTATAAATTTAAAAAGTTATTAAGTTATTTTAATTATAAGGTTTATATAACTTTTAAGTTTTAAAAATAACTAATAAATTATAGCTTAACTTAGATAATAAAAGTTATAATCTTTATATATATAATTTATATAATTTTTTTATTATTATTTTATATTAAGTTTATTTAATAAGGGTTTTTTTATAGGTTATTTTAATGTATATATTTTTTTTTATTTTTTTATTATAATAGTTAATAATAAAAACTAGCGGTAAATTATTTATATATTTAAAAAACTAGATTAAAATATTATAAAACTAATTATATAATAAGAAAATAATTATATTATTATATAAAAAGTTATAAATTTAAAAGGTTATTAAGTTAAATATATATATATAAGATAAAATTAAAATAAAAGGACTTATATACCGAGATTTAATTTTTAAGCTTATCTTTTTCTTTATATTTATAAGTTAATAACTTTTATTTAAACTTTTTAACTTTTATTTTAATTATAAAAATCTTAGGATTTTTATTTAAACCTTAAAAATAATTAATAGATTTATAGTTTTATTTAAATAATAAAAGTTAAAGTTTTAATATAAAAACTTTAAAAAAATATAAAAAGTTAAATATTATATATATTTTATATTTATTATATATAAACTTTTAATTAAAAGTTTTTTTTATTTTAATAATAAAATATTAATTAAATTTAAAACCATAGGAAATATAATAATAAATTATCCTTTAAAATACTAAAAATTTAATTTTATAAAAAAAAGGTTTTAAGTTATTTAAGATTAAAATTAAATATAAACATATATTATAAAATTATATTTTTTATTATAAAAATATTAAAATTTTTTAATAATATAGTTTTATTTTTATATATATCTAGGAAATAAATACTATTATATATTAAAATAATATTATTAGTAAAAGTTAAATAGAAATTTATTATATTATTATTTATTATTTAATATTAATTATAATAATAACTTTTAATTATATTATATTTAATATTAAAAAATGTAAATAAATTAAATTTTAATTAATTAAAATAAAGATAATAAAATTTTAAATGTTATAATATAATATTATTTAGTTTAACTAATTTAAAAACGGCGTGTAAAAATAACTTTAGTTTTATATAAAAAAACTTATTTTTCAGGGTTTATAAATCGGTTAATATTAATAATAAATTATTTTTTTTTATTTTTTTTATATTTATTATTGTCGTTGTTATTATTACTATTCTTATTTTTATTATACTTATTATTATTATTATTTTTAGTTTTTTTATTATTTATTTTTTTATTTATTATTAATAATAAACTTAAAATAATATTATAAAAAGATAAATTAATTATATTAAATATTAGTAAATTTAATGAGATATTTAAATTATAATAAATAATAAAATTCTTTTAATTAAGTTTAGAAATTTTAATTTAATAAGGAGAAGATAAAAAAGAATTATATAATATTAAAATAAAGGTTTTATATTTTTAGTTATACGATATTAAAATGAAAGTTATATGTTTTTAACTTTTAATTTTTATTAATATTTTACGTTATTATTTGTTTTTTTTTAATAGTAACTTATATCGTGGTTTTTTTTTAATTTTTATTAACATTTTATATTATTATTTGCTTTTTTTTTTTATTGATATTTTATATTATTACTTTTATTTAACTTTTATTAATATTTTATATTTATTATTTTTATTTTTATTTTTTATATTATAATAGTTTTTATATTTTATATTAAGATTAAATAAATATTTTAAAATTATAGTTATTTTTTTATATATAATATAAATTAAATGATATTATATATTATTTTTAATAAAAATTTTAATATTAAAAAAAGTTTTATAAATTATATAAATGTTTTTAATTATATTTATTATAATGTTTATATTAATAAAGGTTTTATTATTAAATAATTTAAAAAGCTATAAAAAATATAATATTTTAAGTTTTATATTATAAATATATTTTTTTTTAGTAATTTTATATTATTAATTTAATATATTAATAATTTTTTTATTTAATAAGTAGATTTAGTAAGTTTTAACACGCTTATAAAAATTAATTATATAAATTAATATTTAAATAATATTATTTTAGTTAATAATTTATTAAGTTATTAATATTTTAATTTAAAAAAAATAATGTTTTTTAATTATTAAATTATTTAATAACTTAATTTTTAATAATATTTTATAAATAACATTAAAATTATATGTTATTTATATAAATCTATTAGTTTATTATATTTAAAATATAGTAATTAATATAATTAGTAATAATATAATAAGAATTTATAATATTAAAATTAATAAAGTTTAAGGTGTAAAATATTTAAAAAAACGTTGTTATAATATTTATATTAGTTGTTTTATTTTTATAGTTTGGTTTAAATTTAAGTATTTATTATTACTAATAATAATAAGTTTTTTAGAATTATAATTTATAGGATAAAATAAAGTAAAATATAATAAGAAAATATATTTAGTTTTATAAAATTAGTAAAATTAAATAAACTATTTAATTATAAAATAATAAAAAGTGTTATAAGTTTAAAAATTAAAATAAATATTAGTTATATTAATATAAAAATAAAAAAAAATAAGGAGAAAAATAAAAAAAAAGCTTAAAAAAAAAGATTATAATAAAAAATAAAAAAAAAAATATTATATTTAAATATATAAAACTTTATTTAAGCATTAAATAATTAGTGGGTGTAATATAATATAAATAAAATAAAATAAATTTAATTAAATAAATTTATTAATTTTTTATAAAGTAATTTAAATAAGAATTTATTATATAAAATTATAATTAATATTTTTAAGTATTTAAAATAATTAGTAAATAAAAAATACTTAAATATAAGTTATGTTTTTACTTATTATATAGATTTTAAATTTATTATATTTTAAAATTTTATTATAAAAATTAAAAAGGTATAAAAAAAAAGAAAAAAATAAATATAAAAAAAGAATAAAAATAAAATATAATAAAAATATGGTTTTATATTAATTTATTTTCCTTTTAATTTTAGGTACTTATTTATTTATTTAAATATATAACTTTATTAAAAAATATTATAATTATTTGGTTTTAAAAGATAACTTTAAAAATATATATAATATATTTAAAATAAAAAAATAAAAATTACCTTTTTTAAAATTTAAAATTTAAAGCTTTTTATATATTTAAATATTATTTATTTCTTTATATTAGTTATATTTATACTATATAAAAATATTTTTACTTTTTAATAATATATTAACTTTAAAAAATAAAAAAGGCTTAAAAATAATGTTTAAATTTAAAAAATACTTACTTTTTTTATAATATAATTTAAAAGTATTTAAGTATTATATTATAAAACTTTAATTATATAAACGGAAATATTTAAATTTTTAATTAAATAACTTAAATATCTTTTATTTATTTATTTTTTAGTAGTTTTAAAAAAATATTAATAATTTTATAAATATTATTTTATATTTTATAATTAATTATTATAATAAGTATTTTTAGTTTTAATAATAAGTTTAAAGTTACTTATTTTTATTTTATTTTTTTAAAATAAAAAATAAACATAGTTATTTAAAATAATTAGTTTTTATTATTTTAATTATTTTAATACCCTTTTAATTTTTATAACTTATATTTTTAATAATAAAAGTGTATGTTATAATTTTATTTATTATATTTATTATATTATAATAAAAAATATATAAAATAATAACAAAAAATAAATAAGCGATATTAATATATTTTATTTTTTATCTTTTTTTAATTTAACTAATTATATTTTAATTTCAACTAATAATATTTTATATAAAAGTAAATATTGGTTTTAAGTTTTTTAATATATAAATAATATAAAAGTTAATATAATTAATAAAATTTTAAATTATATTATTTTTGTTTATATTATTTTTAATTTTAATATTTTTAACTTTAGTTATTATAATAAATTACTGTATTTAATTATATTTTTATTTAAACATTAAAACTTTTTTAAAATAATATTTAAGTTTTAAAAATAATTATAATTTTTTTTAGTTAATAATAATAAAATTTTAAATATATTATTAATTTAATATATTTAAAATATTTAAATAATATTATATAATTATTTTTTTTATTATTAGGATTTATTTATATAATAAATTTCTTTTAATGGAAATAATTTAATTATTTATATAAATATATTAATAAACTATAAAATAGTTATTATTTATAATAAAGTTTATTATATTATAAATATTATTTAAAATATAAAATAAGTTTATATCGTTTTATAAATTATTAATTAATAATTTAATATAAATTATATAAAAGTTTATTAAGGAGAGTTTTTAAAAAATAAAAATAATAATGTAATTAATAATTTTTTTAATTTTATTTATATTTAGAAAAATCTATATTATATTATCGATTATAATTATTTTATTTTTTTTCTTTAACTATTTTTTAATAATCTTATTATATATAATTTATTTTATTATTTTTTTTATAATAATGATAAAAGTTTTAATATTATTTTTAAACTTTATTATTTATTTTATAAAAAATTATATTTTTTATTTCTTAAGGTTTTTTTATAATTTATATTTACTTATTTTATATAATTTATTCTTAATCTAAAAAATATACTAATTATAAAATAGAAAAAAGAAAAGATATATTTTTATGTTATTTAAATTATTTTAAATATAAGTTATTATATTTATATTAATAAATTACCTTTTAAAAAGTATTATAAAAAATAGAAAACTAATTTAAATACCGGTTTTATTAAATGTTTTTACATTAAAAAAAATTAAACTAAAAGTATTTATAATTTTATTAAATTAAAAGATATTGTTAAATTATTATATAATTTTAATATTAATTTAAATGTTATTTTTCATATTAATTCTAATATAAATATATTAAATATTATTTTTATTAATTTTATTTATTATTAATTTATTATTAACTATTATAATAATAACTAATATAATAATAGTAATTTTAATATATATAAAAATAACTGTTTAAAAAAATGTTTTTAATTAATATTAAATAAAAATAAAAGTAATATTAAAATTAAACCTTTATTTTATTATAAGTAATTAATTTTTTTATTAAATAGTAATATAAAGTTATTTATATTTATATTTTAAATTTATAATATAAATTATTATATTTTTTTATTATAATATTAATTAAACTTTTTCTTAATAATTAATTTTAAGTTTATATTATTTATATTTTATTTAATTAATAGTGTAAAAAATAATAACTTTAATATTATAATTTATAGTAATAATAATACTTTAATTACAGTTATATTAAAACTAATTAAATATTTTAATAAAGGTTTAATTTAATTATTAAAAGAACTTTTTATTGGAAATAATAATTAAATAATTTTAATTAGTTTTTTTTTTTTTTCTTTTAATATAAATTATATTTTAAATTAGTTTAACTATAGGTTTAAAACTAAATAATATTAAATAAACTTATTCTTATTTTTTTTATTTTATATAATATTATATAATTATTTTTTTATTTATTAATATAAGTTTTTATAATAAAAACTTTTTAGTTTTCTTTAAAATATATTAATATTTGATTTTTTTTTTTTTTTTTTTTTAATAATATAGATTTATATTATTTATAATTTAAAGCTTAGTTATAACTTAACCATAGTTTAATTGTGGCTTAATAACAGTTTTATAATAATTTAATGTTAATATTAAAATAAATTATATTTATATTATAAATAATATATAAACCTAGTAAAAAATTATATATTATTAATTTCTTAATTTATATATATGTAATTTTAAATTTTAATAATATTTATTTATTAGTTAGGTAATTTAATTATATAAATATAAATAAAATAAAAAGCTTTTATTAATATTAATATTATAGTTAATAAGTAACTTTTTTTTTTTAATTATTATAATAATGTTTTTTTTAAATAATTATAAAATAATATAATTAAAGTTATATTTAAATTTATTTAAATATAGGTATTTTAATGTTTTATATATTTAATATATTAAATATTAAATTATAGTTTTATAAATAATATACTTAGTTAAATACATTATATTTTTAATTTTAAAAATAATAATAATATATATATTTTATAGGTTTTTATATAATGTTAACTTTTTTTTTATATTTTATAACTTATATATATTATATTATATATTTTTTTATATGCTATTTATATATAAAAGATAAATTTAAGAAAAATTTACACGAAATATAAGAAACAAATAAAAGGTGGTTAAAATATATTTAATTAAATAAAGTTTTATATTTTAATTAAATAGTTAATAAATATTTTTTTTATATTAATTATTTTTATTTTTATATTTTAATTTAACTTTTTATTAAATTTATTTTATTATAGGTTTTATAGATTTTAATTTATTTTAACTTTTATAATATAAATATTTAAATATTTTAAATATATTTTATAAATAAATAAATTAATTTTATATTAAAGATTTAGTTTTTATTTTAATTAATTAAAAGTATTTATTAGTAGAATATAAATGTAAGTTCTATATATTATTATAAAAGTATAATAATTTTAAGATTTTTAAAATTTTATTATATTAATTATTTTATTTTAATAATTTATATTAATATTTAGTTTAATTATATATTTTTATATATTACTTTTAAAGGAATATTAATAATATGTTTTTTATTTATTAATATATTATAGTAAAAACAGTTTATTATATTAAAATAGTTTATTTTAGTTATAAATTTAAAGTTAAAAACATAAAAAACTTAGTTTATTTATTTTAAAAAAAATAAGAATATTAAAATAACACCGTAAAATTTTTCTACGGATTATATAATTATAATTATAAAAAGTATATACGGATTTTCTTTAATTATATATATTTTATTTATAAAAACTTTTATTTTAAAAAACTTTTTTTATTATTATATAAAATTTAATAAGAATTGTTTATTTATTATAATAAACTTTATATATTTAAATATATAAATATCGGATTTTTAAAGTTTTTTAATAATATTATAAATAATAATAAAATAAAAGAATAAATTAAATAATAAAATTAAATAATGTAATGGAGCTTTGTTTTTATACCAGTGATTCTTAGTTTAAATAGCAGCTGTGTTGCTATCTACCTTGGATTGCACCTAACCTAAAAAATAACTTGAAAAACATCCCAATCAACGTATTTGAGATATCTTACAAAAAAGTATATATTCCTACAATACATGGCTATCTAATTATATAAAAGGCTTTACAAGTCTTTTAAAAGAAAAAAATAAAAAGAATCTAGTTACAGGGTAGTTATATAACCTCTTGTAGGGTATTGATTGCCGTATCCCATTATAACCCTCTTTTAGATTTAAATAAGGTCTCATTCTAATTTGAATTTATAAAAGAAAACCTTTTGTTTACTCCTTTTTGTATTAAACCGATTAATCTATTTTAAAATCCTCTTTACGGGTTATATTATAAGTTTATTTTTACTATTTAATTTTATAAGGTTACTGGTTCTTCCTTATTTCTTAGTTAATGTAAAGCGTACTTTTTTTGTAGATGGCTTTTTAGCTTCAAGCAATTTATTAACCATATTAATTAGGGTAGTATACTGGTTCTAGCCTATTTAGTTATAAGGATTAATAGGCTATAGTTTATTTGTTGTGGCTTTTTATGTATTGGTTACCCACTTACTAACTGGTATAGATAATCCCTACTTATATTTAACTTTTTAAGCTGGATTTATTTGAGGAACTAAGCTACAATTAAGATTTAACAAATATCCATACCGTTCCTTAAGGTTAATTTTGTCTTTGAGAAAATGTTAGGTCCCAGTTTCCTGTGTAGTTTTGTTAGGAGTAGTTGTAGCAATAATGTTTTTTTCTGGGCTGCTTTTGGCTTTGCCTTTCCTTTTTTTTGCAGGCTTGGGGTTTGGAGAGTTATCCGGAGGATTGGATAAGCCGCTATTTGAGAAGTTATCCTTAACATTTTTAACCGCGTTGATTGCCATAAACCATGATCCCACCGGGCCCGCTTTGGGTGTAGGATTATGTATTGGTTTAATTAATATTACAAACCGCTTGGTAGGTAAAGATTTCCTGGTAGTTGTTTCAATTCCAGCATATTTAAACACTGTCCTTATAAAGATATCCAAGACCAAGGTTTAATTAAAATCCTCATCTCCCAGTAACTAAAATAAGGTGGCTGGTTTTTTAAATAGCAGATAAAGAATGCACGCTATTTAATAACCACACATCCAGCCATTATTCTAGGAGATAATCTAGATTCAATATAAATTTTTAAGGCCTCCAATTATTATTTCCTACTTATTACTACTGTATATTTTATTTAAATTTATAAATAATATCTATGCTTTGGTAAAAAAAAGGCCTACCTTGTTTATAAAGGTGTTAAAAGTATATACCCGTTTTTTTGCTGTGTTAATTAGTACTACGTAAAAATAAGGGGCTATATAGTTGTTAAGGTTCTTATTTAATATTATAAGGTTATAATAAACTACTAAAAGAATAAATCACAGGTTATATTACTTGATTAAAGCAGATGTGGTGCTACTAAAATCATTTATTTTATAGTTTTTTAAGGCCTATAATATTTTAATTTTACAGATTAGTTTGGTGGGTAACATATCTCTTATAATGAGTAATTAAAATCCTTTAATTCCTAATAATTTGTTATACCTCCTATTTTTGTATAAAACTAAAAAACTTACAATTATAAATACAAATTCCTTATACCAAAGTTCAAGATTTACTCCTAGTAAAAGCAAGATACCTTATAATACAACCATAACATATAAATTTAACTTCAGCCAAATAAAAAAAAAGAACACCACTATTATAGGTTTCAAAAGCTTTAATTAATACTCCTACTAATCAATAACATTATCAATATAATAAATATCCTTTAAAAGGTTTGTAATATCAATAAACATTACTTTTACCTTTTTATATATTATTATTATAATTACAAAATATTATAATTCTGAGTTTTTTAAAAGAAAAGAATAAAGGATATAAGGTAAACTACACCAATCAAGGTAAAAAAGAGATACTAGATATCTTTTATATTTATATAACCTTATATAAATATTTTATTAAATAGCTTATTATATAGATAAGCTTTTATTAATCCCGGTTATAAACTAATAAAATATTAATATAATATGTAAACCAGCCTCTAATTAGCAATACCCACTTCTTTTAAGATAATAAAAAGCTAAGAATTTCATGATAATTTTCATTCTTTACACTTCCTCCGTTCCTAAATTTTTTAACTTTCCCAAAATACCTTGGATCATTTTTTAAAACGGTAAAAAATATCCAAATTGCGGTGATCATATCTACTCCTACTCGTTTGAAAAAATTTAAAACGCCCAATAATAATAGTAACACTATAGGGCTTACCACCATACAATACATTCAAAAACACTATAAAAGCCTTAGGCCTAACACACCGTTCTCGCCATCATCTCTTAACTTTGGTAATACCATTTCCATACTTAAGTATATATCCTGGAGGGAATTTAACACAAGTGCTAAGGCTCATTCTTAAATTTAAAACGTTTTTATAAATATATTATTTATTCTCCGTAACCACAACCTCAATCCATTCTTTTAAAACCAATTTGGTACAAAACCTCTATTAAGGTTATTTAAGAAATCACATCTTATTATAAATAAAATATATTATAATCAACCTCCTTAAAACCTTAATATCCGGATTGGCGCTTAATAAATAAACCAAACTCCCAATATTATATTTACTCCCAGCTAATTATCACTTTTAATATACAAGCAGCTACAAGTAAGCAAACATTTTACTACTCCTAATCGGGCTATTCCAAATATAGAAACTAATCCTAAATCCATGCCATAACCCTTACTAACTAAAATAAGTTCCAGGCTAAAAAAATTATTACAATCTATATTTCTCTAGGTTATTAATCCTTGTAACCCTCTAGGGCCTTATATAACAGTAAAACCTTTAGTCCTACTATCTTTATTATTTTCGGTAGATAACCTAATGGATTTTTGGTTAAAATCCCTATCCTTAACTACCAGGTCTTATATTAACAATAAACACCTACAGGTTAGTAAGGCTTAGTAACTTTACAAAAAAACCCAACTAATATAATTTACCAAATAATTCATAACATAAATTTCTATACACTTAATAACTTTACTACTAGCTAATATATCCTTTAAAAGATATCTAATAAGGGCTTCTAGTAAACAGCTGGCCTCTCACGGAATTACTACCCTCTCCTTAGATAGCTACCCTTAAAACAATTACTACTTTTATTTATTAACATTAAACACGCAGGTCCTTTAAACAATTATTTTAATAAACTTATATAAAATAATCGCCGTATCTTTAATCTCTTTATTCAGATATATGGTCTTTTAAATAAAGTAGCTTACTAATATTGCCAACGTTATATAAAAGCATTTAATTCTATTAATTATACTAAAATATGGCCCTTCTTTAACTATAAATCTATTTCTAGCGTTACGGAGGGGTCTTACAATATCTATATTATTTTAGTATCCAGTAAGGAGTATAAATTTTAAGATTACTGATTTAGAAATCTCTAAGCCTAAAAGCATCAAGATCCTCTTTTAATTAAGGATCTTATATTAAAGAATTTACCAATTCAATTTTAATGGTCTGGTACTAAGATTTTAAATTAGGTAAAATAAAAGGTAAAGCCTTTATATTAAGTATTACATCTCCTTATTTCATTAATAGGATTGGTTTAATTCTAAGGTAAATAAAAAATAAAGTAAAGGTTAAATAAATGAATTAACTCCAAATAACAAAAATTTAAAATTTGTAAAAAAGGAAATAAATGGGGTATCTTAAATAAGGTTTTTTGGTTACATGTTAACTATGTGTTATGTATCCGTAGATTCCTGGCTATAATATTAAATATAAACATGGTTATTTTCCCTTATTTTCCTAAACTAATAATTATTTTACTTTTATATTAATCAGTGTGATTTGGGGTTAACAGGCATCCTAAGGTCTAGTATAATGGCGTATTTCTCTTTTATTCCTTTAAGGAGGTGAACTTTAATTTACTATAATTAAGGGGCCTTATCCCTAAGAATAATCCTACCTTCTAAGATAGTTTTAGTGGTTTACTGCCTTGCTTTACCATTAATCAAAGTGTATCTATTCTAATATAGGTCACCTTAATAAGTCCTTATATTATTATTTTTAAGTGCTAAGCTTACTACTCCCCAACCTATAGGGTAGTCAAATACCTTAGTATCTTCCTTTTTATCGTAAAAAATATCGTCTCTATTTTAATTAAATTATTCATTATCTGGTCCTATGGTCTAAGGGTTGTTGGAAGGGTTGTTAGGTTCTTAGTATCCTTGCTCATCTTTTATAAAAAGCTTAAGCTAGTTTCCTGAGAACATAATTCTTAGGATAATATCATTTGGTTTATAGATGTTATATTTATTTCCTTTATAAACCTGATTGATTAGGTAAGGTCCTAGCTAGTTATAGTAGAGCTTATTCTTATTTAAAATATTAATGTAGCGGGGAATATTAAATAAAAATATAAGATCATCTTTTTATAATGTTATATCCCTAATTTATCTTGTATATCTCTTATCCTTTTACTTAACTACCTCCCTCCTTTTCCTTCCAAAGGTAGCAATTAATTTTTAAAAATCTTTTTTTTTTTTTTGTAAAAGTTTTATCCGGATTATTAAAAGCTTCTTGCAATCTTTCATCTCATCTTACTTAAGTACCCGCTATATAAAGATTATAACCTTAATAGATATTATAACTTTTCACCCATATATTACTTCATATAAAAAAACTCCATTGGGTTTAACTAACATTCAATTAACCTAAACAATCTCGGGTAAACGCAATACCTAGCCTTTACTATCCCTATTTAAGGTTTAAAAAAGTCCCTTAGCAATTCCTTTATAACCAACTTCTACTTGGCCTTGTATTTCAGGATAATAAGAAGGGCCCATCTTTTTTTTTATCCTTATTTCCAAACAGGCGCTTTTAAAGGCCTTTTTAAACTCCGGGCCCCTATCACACTTTATTAACAAGGAGATCCTATAATTAAAAACAATCTTTCTTTAAATAAAATCAACTATAACCCTTATCTTGGCACTAAAGATAGTCTTTATCTCAAGCTAATTACTAACCTTCTTTTTTACTTTTATAATAACCCTTTTCCCCTAATCATAAAACATATATTACATGTTAATAATTTATATAGTAAAAAGACCACCTAACTTGTTATACAAGCCTAGTTTATAAGGCCTAGTAATTTAAAACTTCTAACAATTAAGATATATAAAAATAACTTAAGTTATATTTAAATTTATTCCTTTTTAATAATATATACTTTTTACCTTATTAATCATAAAGTTACACATCTTATAACCACACCCAGCGTAACTTTTCCAGATAATTAACTTTTTTTATAAAAATAAATTAATAATTTATTACTAATGGAACTTCTTTTTAGGCCTTCTCCATAAAACACCCTCAGTTACTATATACTAAAATACTTTATTTTAAAATCTCACTTTAATATACTAATCTTTTATTATTTTCCTATCCTTTAAACAAAAAAAGTAAGTAAAAATACTTAAATACCTTGTGATCTTTTGGGATTCATCACTCCAATCCTCTGGTAACTAAAATAGGAGATATTTAACATTAAAAAGGGCTGGAAAAATTAAGGCAATCCAAATAAAATAGATTTAGTTATCAACATATTCACTAATATCACCCTCCCATTAATCATCCTCCTTATCTAAAGGGTTTTCTTTTTTACAAGATAAAAAGTCAGCTATCATATTAAACTTACCAGGTATATACCTAATCTTAAAATCAAACAATTTAATATAAGCAATTTATCAAGTTAACTTTACTTTTAATAAACTTATAAATCTATCATTTAATTAAATGATTAATGTTTTTACATCTATTTATAATAAAAAGTGGATACCATAAAGGTAGATTTATAACTAGCGGAGAAACTTTATAACAGCCAAAGTTTTAAGCTTTAAGGTATTATAATTCTCCTTTGCTTTATGTTACGTATTTAACTTATATCTTAAAAAACAAAAAATGCCTTAATTGTTAAGCTACCCTAATACACAACCCTAACCATTTTTTAAGGTATCTATTTGTAGGATGATTAGCCTTTCATAGATGTAATTAAAATTGATAAGGCACAGAGTATTGCTTAGTGTATTTTTTAATATTTATATGGTTTGTTTTTAATCCTTTGTCCATTCCTATAGGGCGTTTTTTTAAAATAACTTTATTAAAGGTATAGTGATTAAGGCATATAATTTAATTTAAAGCCTAAAATAAACAATAACATTAATAAAAAACCTAATATCCCTCACATTTTTATAGGGACCTTATTCTTATATCTTAAAGGTTTTTAACAAGGTTGGCTTTTTTTTATAAGTACTGTAAATATATCCTATAATCTCCGTTATCAGGTGGTAGAATTCTGACTTTTCTCCGCTTGCCGTTACGCCAGCAAGTTCAAAATTTAATAGGATGGCGTCAACATTTTCTATGTGTTCGAGGATAAAGCGCTGTACTCCAAAATAAACTTCCTGATCCTTATACCGGGTAATTGGTCCTTTAACTCCTATATTATCAAAGAAAGGCTTGCACTTATTTGGTATAAGGTTGTAAAGCACTTGAATAACTACTTTTAAAAAATGGGCAACCAAGTTTATCGCTTTTTGTGGTAGTGTTATTATTTCCATTAATTTAATCGGTGTAACAAAAACTATTAGCTACCTGCTAAAAAGGCTTAACTTTACTTAATTATATCCTAAGAACTAATTTATCATAGATAAAATTTAATATATTGTGAATTTTATAAAAAACTCCTTATAACTTTTTAATAGAAAAACGTCCCAGATTATCTTCCTATTAAGCTTGGTATAAGAGTTAATTAATTTAAAAGATCTATTCTTCTTCTTGATAATAAATTAAGTATTCTAGTACAGGCTATGGCTTTCTTGTAAAATACCATTTTTTAAGCGCTCTTTCAAAACCTAAATAACCTTATTTTTAAGAGGAGTAGGGATTGGGATACTCCTAACCTACCATATAAAATGTGGAATAATTTTAATTATATAATTAGGCACTATACCTTTTTTTACACGATTAATCTTATTAAAGTCCCAGGCCAAGGTTATTTCTTTTTTATAAAGTATTTTAATAAGGATATCTTTTTTGGTATTAATTATTTTGGAAGTCTTTAATTTTTTTTTAATCACTTTAAGCTTATTAGGTTTTAGGCGTTTGTTGTGGGGCTGGGTTATAAATCTGGGGTGGATATTCTTATAAGGGCCTTCCTTATAAAACGTTAAGGGATTTTTAACTTAATTTTGTACTAATTAGAGAAACTTCTTCTTCTAATTAGATAATCCTGGTGGTATGGATTTGTTAATAAAGATATTGTTAATAAGGTTAACCTTTAAAGCTTTAAACTTATATATAGTATTAATAAAAATTAAGCCAAAGTTAGCTTCTATCTTACGCTAATTTTGGTTTTTCTTTTTTTTCGCCTTTTTAATGGCTTCTTGGACAGTAATCTTTATGGTTTTAAAGAAATCATCATCTATCAATATACAAAAAATTGTCTTGTTTTTATTAAGGCCATACTTAGGGGTATTTACTAGACTGGTTTATATATTATTATAAGGATTACTAAGAAAGTTAAAGAGATCCACCTTATTAATTAATGTTAATAACATCTATGAACTTATTTTGTAGGATAAAGCGCCTTTCTTTTTATTGTTACTTACTTCTTTTATTATAGGTCTCCTATAACTATTAATACGACCCTAACCATTAGCAGTTAATAGTTTTCCAGGATAAGTTTTAGTTGCGTTAATTCCTTCATTTATCTTTTATTTAATTAATTAAATGTTAATGGTATTTTTATTAACATTCCTTTGAAAATTAGGTTACTTATTATTTTAAAGTCCTTATAATAAAAGCTTATTTTTATAAGAAAGATAAAATTTAATCCTAGTAATAGCTTGGGCGATATAAGGGTGTTTTTTATGATGTAGATTGGGTATTACAAAGACTGGCTTTTAATTTAGATAAGATCTTTTATGACTTTTATGGCTTTTGTAAGGACGTAAGATCTGAATCCTAACTACGTTAAGTAAGTTTTAAATATTAAAAGCTTAAATTTCACCATGTAGGACTTAGTGATTAAACTGGACTACATTTTTGTATCAATCACCGTAACCACTTTATCCTTGTTTCTATGTAATCCCACCTTAACTAAGAGTTAAAGCAAAAATTAAATATACATAACTAGGTTATAATAGGTAAAATTCTCTTGTATATAAAAGAAACCTGTATGGAGAAGTGATAATAAAGACTCCTTTTTGCTGATTAAATTGGCTTGAGTAGGGTTTTCCTAAGTTTTAAGTTTTAAACTTATCCTGTTTATATTGGTGAGGTTTTTCTTATACTTCTTAATAGTAAGCTTAATAATATGTGTAAAAGTAAAATAAGCTTATAATTTATCCAATATATCCTTAAGCAAGCCTGTAAATCCTGGTATTATTTAAGCTATCTCTTTTTAGGTAATTGGGAATTGCCTGTTTAAGTTAGTTATAATCTTTTTGAGTTAAAATTTTCAAACTTTATGATCGAAGAAAGCGTTAGCTTTGATAAGTCCTGAGCCCTTGGTGGGGTTGATGGCTCCTGGAGGCTTTTGTGGGACTTCCTTAACGTCGTTATCTCTACTTTTAGTGCTAGTGTTAATAAGGTTCCCCTTAGAACCTATCCTTTGTTTAATGCTAAAGATCTAGCTAGGGTTTTCTGTTTAAAAGGTTGCGTGTATTTTGACCTAATTGGAATTCTTTTGTATTTGTTTTTTGTAACAGTAAATATATATGTTTGGATTGTTAAAGGTTAGGTTATTACCTAGGTTCAGGGCAAAATTGACATTTAAATAAAAAATATCAGCCTGGTTTGGTCCTTTTTATAGATAAGGCTTTTATAGCTTTCTTTTTTCCTTATTTATTTATATCCCATAAAAGATTTTAATCTATACTTAGTGGTATTTTGTGTAACGGGTGATTAAGTTACCATTTAGGTTACACTTTTTAATATAACTAAGGATATTTCTTCTGATAAAGACTTTTTAACGGCGTACTTTAATAACGATATGTTTAGGGATCGGGATATTTACAAATTCCATATTCCTTATTGTCCCTTTTAGAATATATTTTCTGCTTATATAATCGTAGTGTAAGATATTATTATTATCCAGATACTTAACCATTTCGCAACCTGTTATAAGATAAAAGGTATCTTCGTAGAAGTGATAATTTTAAGGGTTATAGTTTGATTTTGGGTTTATATATCCTGGATTAGGCGCCCGCTGGTAATTTAACAGGGCTTGGTTGGTTGATAGTCCGGTCTAATTAATCCGTAAGTTAAAGAAAGGACCTCCTACATTTAACATATTAATTAACGTAATAACTTCAGCCTGGTACAAACTTTAATTACCAAAATAGGGGTTAAAATTATAGAGCCCACTTTTCATACTCTCAATCTCCCTTTTTAAATTAACATTTTAAATTTTTATTTTAGAAAGCTACCTGACAAGCTTATTAATCTTATCAATTAAAGGTAACAAAGGTAAACTCTTTTTCATGGCAAACTTTAACGGGGTTTAGATATTAATTTTAACTTTCCAAGCCTCCTAATTAACGGCATCATCACTATTCTTACTATCTAAATTATATTTGGTATGGTTAATAGCAATCCTATTCTTATCTATATTAAAGATCTACAGGTAAAAATTTATCCATTTAGTTACTGTTTTCCTAAAGTTCTTAAAGTTTATAGCCTTTAGGTTATTAGGGCTTTTTTTAATATAAGTAACTAACTACTCCCTAACGGTTGGAAATAAGAGCTTTTACAGCGTGTAAGAGTAGGTGTTATTACTAATCAGTTTATCCTATAATTTAGCTTTAAATACAATAACTTTATAATTAAGAATCAGGCTGTTGATTATTTCAGGGAAGTTTATATCTTTTACCTTTTTTTTTAAAGTATCAATCTAATCCTGGATTATTAGGCGTTATTTTAAGTTAACGATGTTAAAAGCTTTTTTAAGCTTATCTTTTACCTTTTTCTAGGTAGCATATTTAAAGATCAAAGTTTTAACCCTACACTTAATCTTTAAAAAAGACATAAACCCAGGGGCTTCAAAAATCTTAAGCTAATCAATATACCTAAGTTAAATAAAGTATTAATTAAAACTAAACAACCATTAAGATATGTAAAACCTATTAAACTAAATATCTTTTTATTACCTCAGGTTCATGATAGGGAAAAATAGGTACGAGTACATCTCTACGTAACCTCCTTCCTAACCTATAATTCCTAAATCATTAACTACCATATTAACAATTACAGCCAAATCTATACTATTTAAAGTAATAAAACCAGAAGTTAACATAGCTATTAAGACAAAGCTACCTTAAAATACAATAAAAAAAAAGGTGTCGGGTAAAAGTTATTTTTAAACAAAATCAACATTATAACTAACTCCAATTAATTTCTCAGAAATATTTTCAAAGTTCTAGCCTTTTATACTAATAACAATAAAATTAACAAAGCTTATACTTAGTCCTAAAATACTTAATAAATACCTAAGAAGGCTTCCTTTAAAAAAGACAAATAAAGAAGTAAATAATAAGTAATCCATTAATCATGAAAAAAAACTATCAAATAAAAAGTCTTATTTTAAAAACATATATAAGGTCTTTTAAGTAACTTTTTTTTCTAATTCTATTTTTACACTTTTCAACAAGCCCTTTTAAAAACATAATATACTACTTTTAAAATCTATATCTTTTAAGGCATTAATTAAGTTACTAATCAAGTTACCAACAGGCAATTACACCCCTTATAAAAATGTTACCACTAATCCAAACAAAAGTTTCACCACCGAGATAATAAGCCGGACTAATAAAATGAGCTCCACAAATACCCTTAAAAAATCTATTCCTTTAGGATACAAGATTTCTTTACTAACTTCACTTAATATCCAATCAGGCTAAAAATGGTTTGGTTTGCGGAGTTAAAATTCCCAATATCTCAAATAAGTCCCTCTTTTTAAGGTATATTAACATATATTTTTACACCAGTATTTATAATATTAATTAAGGTCTCCTGGTTTTACATTTTATAACATATAATTATCTAAATAATTATTCTAGGCACAGGTTTAAATTTTTAAGGATTTTAATGTCTCGGTCCTATTACTAGGTATCTAAATCCTAATTTACCAAGTCTCTAGGTTTTAAATCTCATTACTAGGTTTTATTACTAGGTTTCATTACTAAATCTCATTACTAAATCTTATTACTAAGTTTTATTACTAGGTCTCATTACTAAATCTCAATGCTTAATCTTATTACTAGGTCTCATTACTAGGTCTTATTACTAGATCTTATTACTAAATCTCATTACTAAGTCTTATTACTAGATCTTATAATCTTAATCTCTAGGTTTTTAATCTTTAAATTCTTAATTATAATATCTCAGCGATTAGGATGGGTACCCTAACCTGGAGTTCTCAATCATAGTTTCATCCAAAATAATATTTAACTAAGTTTCCTATATTTAATAAGTCCTATAAATTTCAACTATTTCGTAGCATTAAAAACAACCTACCTATCAATTTAATAATTTAATTAACGTAAATTTATAACAATTAATATAAAATAACTTAATCCACATTAAAATTTCAAGCCTGGGACTCTTTTCAAGATATTAAGCTCCGTTAAATATACAGGCCTTAGTTTATAGCGAAACTTTTTAAAATCAATAATAATCTTTTAATAAAACATAAAATAAAGTTCTTAAAATTCTTTATTAATTAGGTTAAGATTAATACAATCCTCCTAAAACTAAGATTATAAGTTCAAATCCCATAATAATCACTAACTATAATAAAACTCTGCTCTTATACCAATGATCCTCGGCCTAAATAACAGCTATGTTACTATTTACTTTAAACTGTATCTAACCTAAAAAATAACTTAAAAAACATCTTAATTAGCGTATTCAAGATATCTTACAAAAAAATATATATTCCTATAATACGTGGCTATCTAGTTATATAAAAGGCTCTACAAGCCTTTTAAGAGAAAAAAATAAAAAGAATCTAGCTACAGGGTAGTCACATGACCTTTTGCAGGGCATTGATCGCCGCATCCCATTACAATAATAAGATTAAATAATAAGAAAAATATAAATAAAAAATATGAATTTTAAACCAGGGTAATAATTTTTATAATGTAAGTTTAATTTAAAAGAAATAAACTATTAGAATAAATAATTTAATTGTTATTTTCTTTGTTTTTTTATAGTTTTTTTTAAAATTTATATTTATTGTTTTTATTATAATAAGTAGCTTAAAATATTTTAACTACTTTATTATTTTTTATATTACTACTAGATAATTTAAAAGATATTATTTAGTTTATTTTATATATATTAGTTTTTAAAGGAATTTATTAAATTTAACTTTTTTAATATTATAAAAATGTTTTTATATTACTTATAAATATTATTATTATAAATGTAAAAATTTATTTCTTTTTAAATATAATTAATATATTTATTTTTATATTATTTTTTA
This sequence comes from Hypoxylon rubiginosum, assembly GCA_902806565.1. Taxonomy (NCBI): domain Eukaryota; kingdom Fungi; phylum Ascomycota; class Sordariomycetes; order Xylariales; family Hypoxylaceae; genus Hypoxylon; species Hypoxylon rubiginosum. The sequence goes on along the minus strand of CADCXA010000030.1, from coordinate 1,395,955 downwards.
AGGCTAATATATTTAAAAAATAATTATATAATAAAAATAAAAAAGTTTAAATTTACCACCCCCTTTTTTTTTTTTTTTTTTACCGTATTATAATATTATTTATTATATTTTTAATATAAAATAATGTTATAATTTTTTTTACTTATAATAAATAAGCTTTAAAAGTGGTAAAAGTTATAAGATAATTAATATATTTAGTAATTAAAAAAGTGATTATAAGTTATTTTAATATAAATTTAATATATTTATTTAAAGTATTTTAATAAAGTATTCTATATTTTTAAAACTAAGTTAATTATTTTTTAAAACATATTTTTTTAATTAAGGTTTATTTTTTATTTATAATATATATTTTAATCTTTTTTATAAAGTTTATATATATAAATAATATAATAGTATTTTTTATTTAGTAATAAATATAATTATAAAATTAGAAATATAAAAACTTATAGTGGTTTAAATTATATTAAATTTAATTTTATAGTTGTTAAATTTTAAATATCTTTAATTTAATTAAACTAGAAACTGGTTTATTAATATGTTTTTTAATAGTTATTTTTATTAAAAAAATAGGTATTTATTTTTTTATTTTAATGGTTGAAATAACGTTATATTAAAAAAAAGAATAATATATTAAATTAGTTTAATTTATTATAAAATATATAAAATAAACCTAAGTAAAATAATAATAATAAAAAATTATAATTATAACTATTTATAATATATATTAATTTTTATTTAATTTTTTTTTTTTTTAATATATAAATAAGTATTTAATTTAATGGCGGTGTAAATACACGCTAGATATTTTCTTTTTATTTTTTTATAAATTAATTATATTTTTTTAAATTTTATAATATTATATTATATTTATTATTTTTTATATAATATTAATTATAAGTTAATTAATATATATTAAATTAAATAAAAAAGTTATAAGTTTTATTAAAATAATGTTTAGCGATAAAAAAAATATTAATAAAAAATAAAAACTTTAAGCTTTATTTATTTTAATAATAATTTAAAGTTAATTATATAGTATTTATTATTTAATATTTTTTATATTTTTAAAAGTGTTTTTTAGTAATTTAAAATAAAAGTTAGTTAAATAGTTAGATTATTTTATATATAAATACCTGGCGTTTTTTTTTATAAGGGATATTAGTTATATTAAAATAAAAAAATATTTTTTATAAATTATATTTAAGTTATATTAAAATATATATATAATAGAATAATAAAATTATTTAATAGCTTGTTATAATATAATAAAAAGGATTAATAAAATGAATTATTTATTTAATTTTAATTTTTAGTTGTTTTTTTAAGTAATTTAAAAAAATATATAATATTATTATAACTTATTTTAGATTTTAAGTTACGTTATATTTAATTAAAATATTATATTATTTTTATTTATAAGGAAAAAAGTGTAATATTAAATATAAAATTAATTATATATTTAATTTAGTTTTTAAATAAAAGTGGCTATTTATAACTATAATTATTAATATTAAATTTTTATTAACTTATAGTTTTATAGTTATAAAATTTAGTTTAACTTAGTTTTTTAATGTTTATAATATTAGTTAATAAAAAGTAAAATGGTTTTATAAAAATTTAATAATATATATATTTAAAAGTATAGTATTTTTTATTATATTATAAAGTAATTAAGTTTTTAAATTTATAGTTTAATAGTTATTAATTTTATTTAAGTTTTTATAAGGGAGAATATAAAATAATAAAATAATATTAAAATTAAAATTAAAATATAAGTATTTTTTTAAATTATTTTATTTTAAGTTATAATTTTATTTTAACTAAAAATTTATTATTATTATATATTTTTTTATTTTTTAGGTTATATAATTTATTAAAAAAAATATTTATTAGTTTTTTTTAAATATATAAGTAAGTATTAAAAGTAATTATATAAGATTTTAATTAAGTAAATTAAGTTATAAAAAAATAATTATTATTTTAATTTAAAAAAGTAATTAATAAATAAAAAAATTTATAAGTTATAATAATTATAAAAATAATATTTTTTTAATTATTTAATTTATATAAAAATATAATTTTAAAGCCTTAAAATATAAAATTATTTTATGTTATTATAATATATTAGCTTTTTTTAAAATATGTTAATTTTTTATAACTTATTTTATTTTTTTATATTTTATTGTTTTTTAAATAAAAAGTATTTTTTAAAGATTTTTTAAATTACTTTAAAGATTTAAAATAAATTATTATTATATTTTAAATTAATTTTTTTAAATCTAATAAATCTTTTAAATTTAATTAATTTTATAATAATAAATTTCTTATTATTTTTATATTATTATTTATATTTATTATTTTATTTATTTTTTTATTTTATTTTATTTTAATTATAATTAAGTATAAAAAGTATAATATAATTATAATATTTAATATATTTTTCTTTTTTTTTTTAGTTTATAAAAACATGTTAAGGATATATATATATAGTTTTTTATATTATTCTTATTTTAATAGTAAAAAAAAGTTAATAAAACAAATAATAAAATATTTATTATGGTTTTTATTTTAATTTTATTAAGATATATAAAGCTGTGTTTTAATATTATTTAATATAATGTTAAATATAATAATAATGGATAATAAAATATATTTTTTTTTTTATAAATACTGGTTAAGTTTTTAAGTAATATTAATATAAGTAATATATTTTATAATAATTTAATTTTAAGTAATAGTTAAAAGTTAAAAAGTATTAATATTTAAATTTTTATATTTAATTATTAGAAATAAGAAGTTAAATATAATATAAACTTTAGTTAATTTATTTATATATTTAAAATATTAAAATGTTTTAAATTATATAAGTAAATTATTTTATAATATATTAGGTTTTAAGTAAAAAAGTTTTATATTTATTAAAAGTTTTAATAAAATAGTTTTATAATAAATAAATTTATTATTAAAATATTTAAAATAAGAATTTATAAGTTTTTTTATTATATTAAATAAATAATAATTAAGAGTTTTTTTTACTTTTATTTTTATAAATATAACGTTAGGTTAAAGTTTTTATAGTATTTTTATAAACGTTGGTTTTATTATATAGCTTTTATTTAATTTATTTATTTTATAAAATTATTATTTTTATATTTATAATTTTATATTTTTATATTTTTTATTTATATTTATATTTTTTATTTTAATTAATAATAATTAGATAAATTTAAATTATTTTAATATTAATAAAAAATATTTAATATAATGTTTAATTTTATTAATAATTAAAATAATATTAACTAGGATATTATAAAATTTATTATTAAAAAAGATATTATTAAATTTAAAATAATAAATATAAAATTTTAAGTTAGTAATTAAAGTTATATATTTTTTAATTTTTATTTATATTATAATAAATCTAATAGATTTTTAAAACTTGTTGGTTTTATTTATTTTGTAGATAAAAAAAGAGGTTAAAATATAAATTAAAAATATAAATATTTTATAAATAAAATTTATAAGTGATATTTTAAAGGTTTTATAATTATTTAAAACTTTTTTAAGTTTTTTAAATAAAAAAAGTTTAAGGTTTATTAATAAAATATTATTTATAAAAATAATATAATTAATGTTAAAGCTTTTAATTAATATTAATTAGTTATATAAATTTTTTTAGTTTAAATTAAAATAAATAATTTATATAAAAATAATTTTTTAAGTTAATTTAAAAAAAAATGTATTATTAGAGATAAGGTTTTATAAAAATAAAAAAAGGAAGTTATTAAAGGGAATTAAAGTTGGTTATTATTAGATAATTTAAATAAAAATACGTTAATATAAAATAAATAATTTATAATAATTAAATTATTTATATTTTAATTAATAGTTTTATTTTTTAAGGTTTAAATATAAAAGTTTTATAGTTAAAAATATTGTTTTTAATAATAAGTTATATTAATTTAGATTTAGTTAATTTAGATTTTTTTATAAAAGGTGATTTAATTTTATTAATTAAATTAAATTGTTTTTTTAAAAATAAGTATATTTTAAATAGTAAGAAAATTAAAATTTAAAGATTTATTATAAAAATAATAAAAAATATTTTATAATTATTATTAAATTAAAATATATATTTAAATTTATATAAGTTTATATGTTAAAAAGAGTAGGATTTTAATTTAAGTGGTTAAAAAAAAATATAATAAAAAAAAAAAAGCGTTGCTTTTTAATAATAAATAAAGTTATTATAATATATTTAGTGATATTTTTAAAAAACTAAGGTAAGATATTATTTGTTATATATAAATAATATATTATAAATAATATAATAAGGTGTTATTAATAATATTATAAATTTTATTGTTATTAAGTAGAGATTTAATATTTTAAAAAGTTTTTTAAAAGATATTTTTTATATTATTAAATTAATTAAATAGTAAGAATTTAATAAAAATAAAATAAAATAATTAGTTAAATATATAATAATAATAAAAAAAAAATAAAGTATAGTAATATTATTTATAATATTAAATAATAAGGTTTAAAATAAAGTTAAATAAGTTAATTTAATTAATAATTATATAAGTTATATAAAATTAATAAAAAATAAATAATAAGTTTTAGTTTTTTTTTAAATTATATTATTAATTAATAGTTATAGATTTTTAAATAATTATAAAAGTTATATAAGTTATAAAATATAATTTAAAATATAGTTATTTTTAGTTTTTATAAAGTTTTTAATATTTAAATATTTATATAAATAAAGTTTAAATAATAGAATATTATTAATTTATTAATAGTTTAATATAAGATATTAATTTATATTTAAATATATTTATTTTTTTAAAATATATTATTTTTTAAAATTTTAATTAAATGAATTTATATTTTTTTTTATTATTAAGAAATTAATAGTTAATTATATTGTTTTAGTTTTTATATATTAAAATAAGAAAGTAATGTTATTTTTTTTTATAAATGTTTTATTTTTTATGTTATTTTATTTAAAAAATTATATATTTAGTTTTTATATTTTATAAGAATTTTAATAAGAAAATAAATATATTTTAATTTAGTATTATTTTTATTTTTATTAGATTTAATTTTAATTTATTATAAATAACTTTTTTTATTATTTTTATTATTATTATTATAATTATATTATTAATTTTTTAAAGTAACTTAAAATAATATTTAGCTAGGGGGGTAAAAATAATAACCCTTATTAATTTTAATAATAATTTAATAATAATTTAATAATAGTTTAATAATAACTTAATAATAATTTAATAATAGTTTATATTTAATAATTAAAAAATTAAATTTATAAGTTTTATAATTGTTTTTTTATAAAAAAAATTTAATAATTTAGTAGTTTAATAAGTAAATTATTTATTTATAATTTTATAATTATATTATATATATTTTTAATATTAAAAATATATTTAAAATTAATATTATAGTTTTTATTAAATTAAATTAATATTAAAATAATGTTATTAATAAAGTAAATATATTAGTTTTTTTTAATATATATAATAATATTTATTATTTTTTAAAGAAAATATTAATATAATAATTAAATTTAGTAGTTATTTTAGTTATTTAAAACTTTTATTTATAATATAAGTATTTTTATAATATATTAATTTTATTAAGTTATTATTAAGTTATTATTTAATAATAGTTTAGTTTTAAGCCTAATATAATTAATAAAAATAAGTTTTATTTTAAATTAAAATATTATTAAATAAGTTTTTATAAGTTAGTTTTTATTTAATTATTATTTAATTATAATTAATATGTTATTTAAAGTAAAAAAAGTGTATTAAAAAAAGTTATAAGTTTTTAAATATGATTATAAATTAGAATATTAGTAAATATTTTAAAAATATAATAATAAATAAAATATTAAATATTATAAAGTTTTTTAATTTTTAAGTTTTAGTTTTTAAATTTAATAATAATATATAAATAAATATATTATTTATTTAACGTTTAATATTTAATAAATTATAAAATATATAATTAAAATTACATTTAAATTTAATATTATATATAAAATTATTTTTAAAAAAAAAGGAAATGTTTATATATTATATATTTTTAATAGATTTTTAGTTAATAATTTTAATACTAAAAATATTAATATATTTTTTATATTAAAATAAATATATAATAAACATTAAATTATAACTTAATAATAATTTAATAATAATTAATATTATTTAGTAAATTTATTTTATATAGTTTTTATTTAGCTTTAAAAAGTTATTATTAAAAATTTATAAATTGTTATTTTAAAAACTAGTAAATAAAATATTAATTAAATAATATAATGTTATATATAAATTTGTTTTTATTAAAGTTTAACGTAATATATAATTTTTTTATAAATTTAAATAAAATATAGTTAACTTATTATTAAGTTTTTATTTAATTATTATTTAATATAATTAATTAATATTAAATATTTATATAATTATAATTTATAAAATATTTTAATTTTTAAAATTAACCAGATTATAAACTAGTATAAAATTAAAGTGTAAATTAATTTCTATTAATAATTTTATATTAAGTAGTTAATTAATTAAATTTATAAATAAAATTTTTATAAAATAATAAAGATAAAATTTTTATTATAAAATAAATTTAACGTATTTAAAATATATAATGTTTTATATATATTTAAAAAGTTATAAATTTATTGTTTAAATGTTTAAAAAGTGGCGTTTATTATTTTATTTAAAAGAAAATAAAATGAAAATTAATAAGGAAAAAAAGGAAAAAAAAGGTAAAAAAAGTTTACTAATATTTATTTAAATATTAAAGTTTTAAATTTAAATTTAACTAATATTAAATAATTATTTAATTATAATTAATTAGTATATTAATTTTATTAATTTAATATATAACCTGGGATTAATTTAAATAATAATTAATAATAAATTTTATTAGTTTAAATTAATTAATTTTTTACTTTTATTTTTTATTTATTTATTATTTTAAAAGTTATTATTATTTTTATATATAAATTTAAATAATATTAATTTATTTTATAATTATAATTATATGTTTATAAAAAGTTAAAATAAATTTAACCTGTTTATTTATTAATTAATTAAATATATAAAAGCTTTTAAAAAACTTAATAATAAAAATAAAAATAATAAGTTTAAAAACTAATTAAAATATAATAATAATAATTAATTTTTTTTTAGTTTATTATTTTTATTATTTTTATTAAAGCTTGGAAATAATAAAAAGATTAATAAAATTAAAACTTATATTAATAAAGATAAAAATAATAAGTTTAATAATAGTTTTTAAGTTAATATAAATAATAATATATTTATTAAAAATATAAATAATAAATTAATTGTTATTTAATAATTATTAAATAATAACTTAATAATAGTTTATTTATATTTAATAGTTATTATTAAACTATTAAAAAAAAAAAAAAAAGTTATATTTTTATTATTTAATTAATAATAAATTATTAAAAACTAAGTTATAAATATAAATATTATTATTTTTAATTTAAATATAAAATATATTTTATAAAAATAAAAATAAATAAAAGGTTTATAAATATTTTATATAAATTTAGTTTTATATTTATATTTTTTTAAATTAATAGTTAATTTTAAATAATTTTTAAGTTTATTTTTATAAGTTTTAATATTAATATATATTTATATTAAAAATATTTATAAGTTTAAAAGTTATAAAATATATTAAAATGTTTAATTTTATATTGTTTTTATTTATTAAATAGTTTAAAGTATTTATTAATTGGTGTGGCTGTGTTATGATTTCCTGTTTATAGTTTAGCGTATTTAGTTTTTTGATTTTAGCTAAGATGTATAAATGGTCCACCCTAGTTGTGGCGGGATCTGGTGCTTATTAGAATCTACTGTTTTTGTTTTTTCCCACTAAACGACCAACTGCCCGTCTTTTTCTTCGGACTTACCCATCACTACATGTACCTCATCCTCGAAAACATTCCCCATTAACCAACTGCCTATCTCGGAAGAATAGGACGTTTTCGTCATTTCTCAATTACCACTCAAACCGCTGTCTAGGTTCGTCCTAGGCATTATGCCAGGTACCGTGAACGTTTGTGTCCCTCGTCTTGAACCTGTCGATCGGTCAAGAGCCTCATCGTCGCGAGATTGTCAGATTGTTCGCCGCATTATTGCAGATCGCAAGCATGTGTGATCTTACCAATCTGATCATCCCTAACTTAGGTCCCTAGCGATAACTTCATACCTCCCGGACACTTACCTACCTGCCTACCTAGAGGTACCTGGTAGTTATCGACCTGGGCACAAACGTTTGACGACCTCAGTTGGCACTATTCGCTGCAGTACCTATTCATGACATCATAACCTAGCGCACGGCATCTGCTTACCAAAACGATTAATATCGTATTATAGATCTCATTGTAAGCACTGCGTGCAAGGTTAAGAATTGCCGTCGATGTTCTGGTGGACTGGAAGTTGAATTCGGCAATGCCAATGCAGCGCGTCTAAACCCTCCAGACGGCTCCGCAAGTTCAGGGGTTTCATATTCATATATGATGAAGACTTCAAAACACTAGTGCTCAGTGCACTCGTGTGGCACAGTTGCTTTTTACCTACCCAGGCACTAGGATACCGCGAGTCTAGCAGGACACGCCGACTCATGGATTAGTCGCGGTTGTTTCCCATTGTCTTGCCCTAACAAGACAATTGTTCGGGCCGATGATGCTGCCACGTTCATGGATATATACTATGCAGAAACAAGGGCGAGCGAGTGTGGCTCGTCTCCGGCATGCCTTGTTGGGTCTGGGTCGGAGCGCAATGAACAGCAACTTCCACGTTCAACTTGTCCATGCCCAATGATCAGTCTAGACGCTTCTACCAGTGTTGCTCCCTCTTTATCGTCCTGACTTCTATGATAATCTAGGTACTACGTCGCGCCGCGACTTGGACTTAGACTGCGACTGCCGGCGCGTAACCGTCAGCAAAATGTCCTCAATTCTCAACTCCGTCGAATAGGGCGCCTCGCATACTGCCGTCCAAGAAATCACTTCGCATCTTCCAAGACGGCGACCTGGCAGATATTTGGCTGCATCGCAAGACACCAAATTTCCTTCTGGACCCAGTAACGTTGCAAGAACGATAGATATTCTGGATGCAACCAAAGGTTCTAGCGGGGTGGTGGTGGTGGGGGCGGGCCAAGTCAGTGTCAGTGGTCAGCCAAATGTCCCATATGTCCCATCGCAAAGCCTGACCTCGGCACCATTGGCATCGTCAAGACCGGGGTTCGTCGATGCGCCGCGCTGGAAGAACAGTCCTAATTAGGAAATACCTTATCTCTCCACACCAAGGGATGGGTTAGGCTTCGGAAGCTATTTCGAGCTTGATGTTTGTCTACATACAGCGGGGGTCAGAGCTAGTGGCCTGTATTATACCCCAACTCCTCAGCGTATGTGATGAGGTGATGTTAAGACAGCCTCTCTGAATGTCTTACCAAATCTGCCACATTGCGCTTACGTCAGTTAGATTTCCCAGTCTTTTTGAATCACTTGATGTTCTATCTCAAACCGAGCTACCCCAAAGCTATCTCGATGACTTACACATCTTCGATATGACATTTATCCCGAGATCTAAACTGATCAAGTGATAGTGGGGTATGAGCTATGAGATGATGGGTCCATACAACCCTGTGATAAGCTATCAACCGCTGTTGATTCTATCAACCCTTGTGCCAATCTCATCCGAAGGCAAGTTGGGTGGTACTGCCATCTCGAGTCTCCCGGCCTCTGATTGGTTACGCCCAACAGCTTCCCCTGAGCAGAGGCTACCTTCATTACCGAGTCTCAGTATGCAAGACACATTCCAACGACCTCCTTCCCTTTTTGGAATAGGGGGTAGAGCACGCGGGCTTTCCAAGCTCCAATATGCCTTGCCGGTACCGCGAAGCTATGGTGAGCTTCACCAACACTCTCATGACCGGGAGCCACCTTTACAAGGCGGCTGCAGCAGGGGGATACGGCGGGATGTACCAGTTCAGGAGCATATCTAGATGATAGACAGTGGCAACGTTGCCGCCCTGGGTCGAAGAGCCGCCGTGAGCCACATACCGAGTACGTTGGTTTGGTAGTCACTCCTTTATTCCGAACTCGACCATCCATTAACTGGCCTTCTGCGTCTATAGTCACATCCTTGCAGCACATGAAAGACACACAGCTGTGACGGTAGCATGGTAGCGTGCCAAAGTCGCGTTTTCTACGAGCACATGGTTTAGTATATAAGTGTATTGACATTTCAGCTCTCCTTCAACTTTCGAGATCCAACCCAGATCTACATCAACACCACAGACACACTCCTTTGACTTATCCCAGACTTTGCTCTGAAGCCTATCACCATGCTCTCTCTTAAAGGTCTCGTTACTACTCTGCTTCTTCAAGCATCCCTTGGGCTCGCTAGCCCCATTGCCGAAGTTCAGAAGCGCGCTTCTGGCTTCCAGAACACGGTCTACTTCACCAACTGGTTAGATATTCCCATCGCTTTCCTGCGAAACATGAACTGACATTTTCGTAGGGGTATCTACGGCCGGAACTATCAACCGGCACAACTTCCCGCCTCTCAGATCAGTCTGGTCCTTTACTCATTCCTTAACGTCCGAGCCGACGGTACCGTCTACGCATCAGATTCGTACGCCGATCTGGAGAAGCACTATGATGGCGACTGTAAGTACATTCTTGGAGATTACCAGAAGCGAAGATTGCTAAACATGAACTCCAGCTTGGAACGACGTCGGCACTAATGCCTATGGCTGTGTCAAGCAGCTCTACAAGCTCAAGCAGGCCAACCGCCACTTGAAGACTTCCCTTTCCATCGGTGGCTGGACTTATTCAACCAACTTCGCGGCGGCCGCCAGCACCGACGCTACCCGATCCACCTTTGCCAAGTCCGCCGTGACTTTAATGAAGGACTGGGGTTTTGACGGTCTCGACATCGACTGGGAGTACCCGGCCGACGACACCCAGGCCAGCAACATGGTCCTCCTTCTGAAGGCTATCCGAGCCGAGCTCGACTCGTACTCGGCTCAGTACGCCGGCGGCTACCACTTCCTCCTGACCGCTGCCGTGCCCGCCGGCCCCACCAACTACCAAAAGCTCCACCTTAGCGAAATGGCCAGTCTTCTTGATAACTTCAACCTGATGGCCTACGACTACGCCGGATCTTGGGACGCCACTTCGGGCCACCAGGCGAACCTGTACCCCAACAGCCAGAACCCGGTATCCACCCCGTTCTCCACCGAAGCCGCCATCAGCGCCTACATCGCCGGCGGCGTGCCCGCCAGCAAGATCGTCATGGGCATCCCGCTGTACGGGCGCTCCTTCGAGGCCACCAACGGCATCGGCCAGGCGTACTCGGGCATCGGCCAGGGCTCGTGGGAGCAAGGCGTCTGGGACTACAAGGTGCTGCCCAAGGCGGGCGCGACGGAGACGTACGACGACGCCGCGGGCGCCAGCTACAGCTACGACGCCGCCGCCAAGGAGCTCATCAGCTACGACAACGTCGACATGGTCAAGCGCAAGATCGCCTACCTCCAGGGCAAGGGCCTCGGCGGCTCCATGTTCTGGGAGGCCTCCGGCGACCGCACCGACGCCGGCAGCCTCATCGCCACCTCCTTCAACGCCCAGGGCGGCGCCGGCTCCCTCGACGCCACACAGAACCTCGTCAGCTACCCCAACAGCGCGTACGCCAACATCAAGAACAACCTCCAGTAGATTTTCTTTTTCTCTCGAGAAGAGGTAACTTCGACCCGACACGACATTCGCTTCTTTGTCCAATATGGAATCTAGGGAAATGGGATGTGTACATACCTTAAGTAAGGTATATAGGGACAATTGCATGAACAGGAGGGGAATAGGAAAGGAATCAAGGGCATTTTATTATTTATTTACTTTTTCGCTGGCTAGCGATATTGCATCCCGGCTTTAACCGCCGGGCACATTCTACTTCGACTGTACATACTTTTATGTCCCCCGACATAGTACATACTTTTCCTACATACTTTTTTACTGAATGAGAATACTTTCATAATGAGCATCTCGTCTTACTCCCGCCTATTGCTTGTGAACCCTTTATCCGCAAGTCACGAACTTCGATAAAGATGAAGAGTATCACGAACTGACTTCATGCTTCATCCAGTCTTTTCACAAGTAGAATGGCCAATTGAAACCTACCTGTGTACCAGATATCTTAGCGGGAGGCTCATAAAATCATCCGAACAACGATAAATGCCCAAATCTTCACTACTGTGACAATTTCTAAAGCAGCACAATTGCTCAAGTGCGGTTAATTTACTCGTAATGTGATCAATTGTTCCTACAATGCCATGGGGTATCTCCTACCAAAACTCCAACACCAAAAACTTGGGTATATCCTCTCATAAACCAATGGGTATCTTAAACGCCGACGTAAACAAAAAAAAAACGTGATATCCCAATCTCGCAAACAGTACCCATATACTAGCCCTGTCCACCACAAACCCTTCGCAACCTTGTACGGCCTGTCCATCTATCCCGCGTGAACGCTGCGGTTAAGTCTTCACGCCACAATGCAGCTGTGCTTGTGGTCCGTGCCGACTTTCTCCGGCTCTTGCACTTGGCCCTCGTTCGCGCCAGGGTCTTGGGAGCGCGCAATCGTAGCGTTCCCCGCCTGCGCATCCTCGACCTCTCTGACGGACGTGGGCCCGGAGCTCCTCTGCGCCTCCCGCGTCTCCTTCCTGCTGCCGCAGCTACACCCTGCAGCATTCGCCCCGCCGCACGCACTGCAGCCTCCGCTTCCACTTGCCGCTGTTGTGACTTCACGCTGCAGCGGGCTCGGGACCACGCTCAGAGTTGACGTCTGGCGCTGGCCCACCCGCGGGCGGTCTGGGTGACCCGCCTCGGAAGCTTGGCGCGGAATCGGTGGCCGTGGAAGGTGCAGACTATTCCTCGCGGAACTAGTCGGCGTGCTGCCGGCGGATGAAGCGGCGCGACTGCCCGGTAGGTTCTCGGACGTGAGGAAATGGAGGAGGCCATTCACGTTGCTGCTCCCTCCCGCGCCACTGCTGTCCGAAATCGCAGCCATGTCCTGGTCTACAGCGGCTTGTGCTAGGGTCTGCGCAAACTTGGATCGCCGGCGCAACCAGGGGCCCTTGAAGTAGATGACCAGGACAGCTCCGTAAAGGACAGTGGCAACGGAGAACAGCAAGATCGTAGCCAGGAAGATGGACATCCTTTCGTACCTATTGTGCGTTTAAGTCAGCTACTGTTCCTCATACACAACAGTTGGAAAGGGCACCGCTTCTGCTCTCAGAAGTAACAGATTAAGGAGCCGGGGTGAGGGGAGCGGATATGAGACCGATGATAGGGACTTCAAACATACTGAAATACTATTAGCTCTAGTCGTTATGTAAGAATGTTTGGAGTACTCACCAAGGGTATGGCGTAGGGTGTGAGGATTCCGGCCAAGAAGTCTCGAGCCCAACCATTACCACCCGTGGCGGAGGCGGCGTAAGGGCCGTACGCCCTCAGAACGTAATCGATGGTGGCCATGTATATGGTAAAGTTGGCCACACCAATCAAGCACGACGCGAACATGCTAGCTATCCAGTGAATGGGGGTGGAAAACCAAGCCGAGGTGAACGCGAACAAGAGGAGACCGATCGGCAGCAAGGGCGCCAGGAACAGCAGAAGCCGGAGTCGAGACTCGTACTGTTCGTACTCGCCGTCTGGACGCTTATTCCGCATGTTCACATTGCGCTTGATGAACAGGAAAAAGGCAGCCCAAGCGATCAGGTAGCCCAAGCCGATCGGAATGAACGCGAGACCCAGTTGGATTGGTCTAAACCCCCACTGGAAGTACACGAAGCCGAATGATTGGACCATCACTATTAGTAGTTATCCGTTAGTAACTATCATCGCGCGAAGAAGGACGAGCAAATTGCGGAGGAGCTTACTGAAAATAAGGGCGTCCGAGAAGCCAGAGAGCAGCGAGAAGGACAGCACAATGGGTTCCGTCAGGAACATCACGAAGGGCCTCAGCCAGATCTGGGCGACCTCAGCCCAATCGAGTCGTCCCTTTCCAGACATCTCGTTCGGCCCAAAGAGGTGGGGATTTTGCCCACTCCTCCGACGTTCCTTGGCCACCTTGTCCATGACCACGGGACCGCGGGTTTCCTTCACGAAGACGAGGTGAAGAACCTGGGCAACGAAACCGAAGATGAGTTGGAACCAAATGCACCAGCGCCAAGGGTAGTACTCTTCGATGGCACCACCGATGATCGGGCCAATGATAGACCCGCCGACAGAGGACAGCACGATGAAAGAGGTGGCGTGCTGGAACATCGGATCATCGTTCTGGAACATGTCCGTGATAACAGCGAGCGTCACACTACCTCCCGCACTCGACAGGCCGCCTAGGGTGCGGCCCGCGACGTGGGCTGTCCAGTTCGGAGCCGTCGCCACCAGGACCGCGAAGCAGTTCACGAGGAACAGGGAAGTCTGCAGAACCCACCTGCGGCCGTATTCCTCAGACCAGGGCGCCCACAACTCGCAGCCGAACGCGTACGCGATGAGAAATGAGGCTGCTCCCCCCCAGCGCACAGCGAACGTGCTGATGTTGTACTCATATGCTATGGGCCCGATGGCATTGGAGTACAACGTCGTGTTCAAGTTCATTGAAACCTGAACGAGGAATATAATGGACAGGGTCATCCATTTGGTGGTCACAGGCCATCTCATGGCTAGCTGCTCGCCGCAGTCTGCCGGCTTGATCATGACCCGGAAGTCCTCTGGTAGGACTATCGGCGACGAGTCTTCGCGGTTGGCACCCGCCGGTGGTATCACCACCCCGTTCATAGAAGCAACGCCCCTTGGTGAGACCGTTGTTTCTTCTAACCTCGGGGTTACTTCTTGCATAGGAGGAGACATCGGAATGGCAGCGGAAGATATGGCGTTCTCGTTGGTGAGGTTGTCGTTATTGGAGAGATATTTGACAATGAAGAACACCAACAGGAAGCCCGAGAAAGAAGTGAGGGTTGAAGAGTGAAGGGCAAAAGCAGCAGCAGAGCCTGGGGAAGTCGATGAATTTATAGACCGTGGTAGGCCATGCCTGAAGACTAGGAGGACTGGGGAAACGTCCATAGTTAGTCAACTGAGGGGATATTGTTTGAGGGGAAGTCTGTTTCTTACCACTCTAATTGCTGCTGAAACCCTCCATTTCCCAGACGAGACCGAAGGTTGATGGACTTAGGTTAGACTAGGTCGGAGAAGCTTGTGTGAGGGCGCGGGGATTCGTTTGAGGTGGTGTGTAGATGTCTGGGCGAGTGGGTGAAGGGTTAGATGGATGAGTGGATGGACTTGGAAGAGAAGGAAAAGAAATGAGGAGAAGAGAACTTTAGACGAGTTCAAATGACCAGAATTCGGACACTACTAAGTCAACCATCGCACCTGATGGTTCCGGGACCATGGCAAGAGCCCCTTTTATGGTTTCCCCCCTTTACTCTCCGATGGAAATAAGTAGGTGCATGTGAATGCAAGCGCATACAGAAACGCGGGGTGCGCTATCCGCGAGCGAAACTATGTGTCGAGTACGAATGTACAGGTGCGTTATAACATGTAACTTGAAAGTATAATGCTCAACGCCGGAAGCCTTACGGTACATGGAGAGGGACATTGCTGGGGCAACTAGACTCCAGAGCAACACCTTTATGCTTGTCTCTACTAAAGATAAAGTTGAGACTCATTATATGTGACATCAGATACGGTAATTATACTTCGCATTAAACTCGGAATGCCCTACCAGGCTCAGAGCTTATGGTACCTATTGCCATACCAGTAGGTATGAGATTGTCAAGTGACCAGAGCAATTGGCAATTTCCTAGAATTAAGACGACGTAGCTGCCATCTAATTGCCATCAACTGTATGTAATTACGTCGATTTGATGATGGTGTAGGCACATTTGCAACCACCATGCCGCAGTCTTGGTCGAAACCATATCGGACGTCCAGAGGGAAACGAAAGCTTTGCATATGTCCGCAGCTCATCTGACTCTGATCGTCGCTTACCCGCACGTATTGGCACGGGAAAGGCTACTCTGACGATTCTAGTCCGCATGTAGCCTTGATAGCTCTTCCTACGATAAAAGGGGTAAAATGCAATATAGGGGAGGGTCACATGGCGCGGACAATTGCTGAAGGGGTAATAGCATATGGACTACGTCGTTAGGCTGGACTAATGGCGTTGCCGGATCGCTTCGTAAGTTGATCGTCATCGTTTCTAAGGGCAGTGAACCCCCGATCAAACAACGGATCCCGAATTATTCCCAGACAAGCAGTAATGGGGTCTGGCCCCCAAGGAGGTCGCTCCCTCTTGAAGCTAGCCACTACCTATGCTCGAGGAAGCGGGCTACAGAGTTTCGATGTCGAGGCCTTCAACTCTTCCGAGGAAATCGCCTTTCGCGCCGCGTAACAGCTCGTCCATATCTACCATACCCGTCGCGATGTACTTCTCGCTGACACCGGCGTTGATTCGTTTCGAGAGGAGCTCCCGCAGCTCCGCGCGTAATGCGCCCAGCTCCGCCTTCGTCATCTCCCTAGCTTGCTTCTGTTTCTCCTTGCGGCCGCCGCCACGCCCCCCCCACTTTCCTACTTGTTGCATCTCGTCGCTGTCGTACTCGACGCCCAGCTCTTCCGCCGCGTTCTTCATCCAGTCGTCCTCCTTGTTGCCCTTCTCCTTGGCGAGCCCCGCGTCGGCGATCTTCTTAGCCAGCGTGACGCGGGGCTTGAGGCGGTTGACCAGCTTTCGGTCCATGTCTAGCGTCTGCACGAAGAAATTCTTCTCGGACCTCTTACCGATGCGGGAGTGCACCTTGGCGATGAGTCGTCTGGTCGGGATAACCTCTTCTGGCGCGCAGAGAAGTATGCTCAGGCCGGTCCTATCCGCACGTGCGGTACGTCCAGACCTGTGCACATAGGCGTCCGCTGCTCGAGGTACGTGGTAATGAATGACCAGGTCAACCCCCGGAATATCCAAGCCGCGAGCAGCAACATCTGTTGCTACGAGGATTGACGATTGCCCCTCTTTCGCACTCGTGAATCGCTCGACAGCACGCAAGCGTGCCTTTTGCGGCATCTGAGAATGCAACGGATGGGTTTGGAGGTTCAGGTTTTGGAGCATGGGAGCTAACCTCCGGGCGGAGCTGATGGAATTGGTGAAAACTAGTGTCCGTACATTTGGATATAGGAGTAATAGTGCGTATAAGTAAAGATCCTTTTCAGCGGTCAGTCAAGTACGTGTTTTGCGTCAGTGTGAAGAGGCTCACCTTTTCCATTGCACCGCATTCCACCAGGCCTTCCTTTAGCCCCTCTGCCATTTGAGACACTGGGTTTACATCGATGAACTTCGGCTTTTCATCTCGGAAGTTCAACTTCTTTAACAGGTATTCCATCGAGTCTTGTTGGCTCATTAAGTCGTAGCGACCCTTTCCAGCAAGTTTCTGGTGCAGACCTTTGTGAAACGTCGCCGAGAATACTAGAGTTTGCCTGGGCGAAGGCGTTGCGTTCTCTTCTTGCTCTTCGTCTGCTTCGATCCGGTCCAAGGCATTGAAGATCTCTGCTGCTTCTTGGAAGTGACCTTCCGTGAGAAGTCTGTCGGCTTCATCTATCACTAAATACTGAATCCCCCTGAAATTGTTGGTGAGCTCGGAGCTAGAACTGATGACCTCCCATAATCTTCCTGGTGTTCCGATAACGATATCTGCTTTAGCCATTTGACGCTGTTGCTTTTGGACGGACAAACCACCTGTTACAGAACACACAAAAGGAGAACTTGGCAGACCTGCGCAAAGATTTTTGATATGTTCTGTGAGCTGATGTGCAAGCTCCCTAGTCGGTGAGAGAACCAAAGCAAGCGGGGTCTTAGAGGTAGACTCAGGTGTATCGTCCCCTTCTGACAATTCCAGCCATTTTTCAACAATTGGAATACCAAATGCCAAGGTCTTCCCCGAACCTGTTGATGCTTTACCGATTACATCATTGCCCTCCAGTATCTGTGGTATTGCTGCGGCTTGAATCGGAGTGGGTTTCGAGAATTTCAATTTTGCCAGTGACTCGAGAATCCCTGGAGACAGTCCCAAGGACATCCATGCCGATAGATCTACATCATCTTGTCCGTCCTCCATAGCTTCTAGCGTAGAGAATACGTTGCTCTGTAGCTCTGAATCTTTGGCTTTCTCCGTGGTTGACTTTTTCTTTTGCTTCTTCTGGGCTTTATTGTTCTCCGTCTGGGCAGCTGGCGCATCCTTCGCTTGCGCGTGAACGTTCTCCGTCCCATTCATAGGTAGTTTAGATGGTTCGTTGGTTGAAGCAGCTTGTGGTGCAGGTTCGTCGTCGAATCCTTCGAATTCATCATCCTCGTCGCCTTCGTCTTCCCCAATCCCCTTATCAGTCGAAGCCACGGCAGCTCTCTACTTCCATGTTAGTAACTTGAACATATGCTCCTCAAGGGACACCGTACAAATTCAATCGTGTTATCATTGTGACGGATAACTTCAACGTCGTCCACTTCTTCCAATCCGTAAAATCCTTCGGAATCGTTAAACATGTCGGGGAGCTTGGCCTTTTGCCATCGTAATGAGTTGGCATTTATTGGCTTCCTCGCAGCCGCCTTCTTGGCGGATTTCAGGATTGACTGGTGCGCCTTTGTCCTTTTGTTTGCCGGCGCATTCGCAGCTTGGCCTGAAGACTTCCGCTTCTTTAGCCCGTTCATTTTGCTGGAATTGCTGGTCTTCGCGAGAGGGAAAGGTCGGGATCGTGAGTGTTGTAGAGGAAACCTGCGAAAAATTTAGGATTTTCGTTCAGTACGACTTATCGACTTTATCGGCTTATCTTATCGGGCCGTGCAATAAGCTGACGCACTGGCCACACCTTAATTCAGCCCTACCATTTGACCCCTGGTATTCAATCTCCATTGCAAAAATTGCTAACAGGGCCAACTCGGACATGAACAAATCTATATGAAGATCAAACTTCTCATAACTGAAAATGGGAAAATCTTCCAAAGACAAGCGCGATGCATATTATAGACTTGCTAAGGAGCAGGGGTGGCGAGCAAGAAGTGCATTCAAACTCTTGCAGCTTGATGAAGGTTGATCTACCTCCCCCATAGAGATATGTACCTGGCTATGGTTGCTAACCTGAGAATTAGAATTCGACCTGTTCGCCAATGTAACTCGTGTGGTGGACTTGTGCGCTGCACCGGGAAGTTGGTCCCAAGTACTCTCAAGAGTGCTAATCAAGGGCGAGAAATTCGGCCGGGCAGCCTGGCAAGATCGTGATGCCAAATTCCGTCAACAGATGCTTGGGCTTTTCGGACCCCAAGCCCCAGCCGGTCGGCTTGAGCCTCTAGAGTTGAAGAAACCTACCGTGGAGCTAAACCCGAGCCAGGATGTCAAGATCGTCGCTATCGATTTGCAGCCCATCAGTCCACTACCAGGAATCGTCACTCTACGGGCCGACATTACTCACCCAGCTACAGTGCCTTTATTATTAAAGGCACTGGACCCAGAATACGATTCGAAGTCTAAGAGTCAACAAGCTGCCCACCCGGTAGATCTAGTGCTTAGCGATGGTGCACCCGACGTAACCGGCTTGCATGATCTGGATATTTATGTGCAATCGCAACTTCTTTTTGCGGCGCTGAACTTGGCGCTATGCGTCCTGAAGCCTGGCGGCAAGTTTGTGGCGAAGATTTTCAGGGGCAAGAATGTGGACATACTCTACGCTCAGCTCAAACTATTCTTTGAGAAGGTCCACGTGGCAAAGCCTCGGTCCTCGCGTGCTAGTAGCGTTGAAGCCTTCATCGTATGTTTGAACTTCCAGCCCCCGAAAGGGTTCTCGGCAAGCCTCGAAGAGCCACTGGGCGTTGGTTTTCGTCTGTCTAATATGTCGGAAAAGAATTCCAAGAACTTACCCCGTGGCGGAGACACTATTTTGCAGAATCCAGAGACTGGGGCGTGGGACAGCACTCCTATTTCTATTCAGACGGCGGACGAACACGGCATCACTGAAGTGCAACTGGAAGATAATCGTTCGGAAAATCAAAACGACATTAGATGGATTGCTCCTTTCATTGCTTGCGGCGATTTGTCCGCATTTGATTCCGACGCATCCTATCGCCTTCCACCAGACCACGTATCTTTAGATCCTGTGCAGCCTCCAACCGCACCACCTTACAAGCGCGCAATAGAGATGAGGAAAACATTTGGCGGCGCGTACGGAAAGACGGGGAGACAATGACTGCGGCATGCCCATCGCCTTCCTTACGAATGTTGCGGGTGCTGAGCCGCAGGCCCTTCGACCAAACCGATAGAAATGCCCGCGGTATTGCACTCGCGCCAATCCTTTGCGCCGAGGTATTTGCGGTACAAGTCCATCTTATCGCTTGTCAAAAACATGAAGCGGCGCAGATGAGGCAACCCCTTGATAACCTCATCCAGACACTCCATCAGCCAACTGCCGAGGCCCTTGCCCTGGTATTCTGGGAGGATGTACACGTCGGTGAGATATGCGAAGGTGACATCATCGGTCACCACTCTCACAAGCCCGATCTGAGTTGGACTGCTTTGGCCTGTCTGTGTGAGCTAGGCCTGATCCAAGGACACAGAATGAAGCTTACCAGCAATCTGCGAGGTGGATCTAGGAAGCACATAGAGTGCCAGGCATAAAGAGTTATGGAGCGCCTTCTTCATCTCATCACGCGGCAGTCCCTGCGCCCACCACATAAGGTCTGAGCTCAATGCTGCGTTAACAACATCGACTTGAATGAGTAGCGGCTCGGTTGAAACCAAGTACTCGTCTCGATACCAATTCCTAGGAGTTGTTTCGAGAACCATGTTGGAAATAGATTGAATGCAACTTTTACGCAATTCTACGATGGGAATACCGACATAGATGTCGTTTTGTGCCAAATTCGAGCTTCCGCAAGTATTAGTCACAAGCCGGCTTGCGGAATAGTGAGCCCCATATATGGATCATATATGGATCATTGCATTAACTATCCACGTGATATCCCGTATATGCACCTAGAAAACCTTTCGGCCAATTCTCCTCTTGGGCGCATATTACTAGGTTTTTTTACAATGCGCCTAGATATAGGAGAGCCTCCTAAGAAGTTGACGATGAAATCTTACACGCCAACGGCGCCGGCGTGTTTGGACTTAACCTGACTATTAAACCCCTGCCACACGACATCCCTGGAATTGCACCCCCACGCCGTCGGGCTGTCGTCGTGGACCGTAGTGCGCCGCATGTCGCGCCTGTACTTCCCTGCGAACGTGCCGCCGCCGGCGCGGTGCAGCACGCACCGGTTGTCCCAGATGACCATGTCGCCGGGGCTGTGCCACGGCACCGTGGTCGTGTACTTCTTCTGCGTGGCATGTTTATTGAGGCGCTGGACTAGGTCCCACGAATTCGGGATCTCCTCGCCGTCCTCTTCGATGTGGTGGAGGTGCGCGCCGACGTACAGGTTCATGCGCCCGCTCGGCTCGTGGCGCTGCGCGATCCGGTGCCGCTGCATCGGCGCCGACGTCGTCGGGTCCACGTCCGCGAAGAAGGCGGACGAGCCTAGCTTCCGCGAGTGCGCCACTGTAATAATGGGAGTCAGTAATTACTCCTTTCCCTAGGCAAGATGTTGGTGGCCTGAAACATCTCTCAAGTGTGATAAGTCCTAAATCATTCCCAATACAGAGTTTCTACCCCTGAAATTGGCTAAAAAGAGGGGGCGGAAGAACTCTAGATGTTACGTACTCGAGTGCGCGCCTACGTAATCGTGCGACAGCAGCTCAGCCCGCAGATCATCCGGCAGCTCGTCGAACGCGGTGCGCGAGTCGGCGAAGTCGGTGTTGCCGCCGTGGCCCGGGGGCGGGAGCTCGCAGGCGCGGAGCAGCGAGAAGGAGGCGCGCCGGGGGTTGAAGGACGAGTCGGCGTGGAAGAGCCCGTTGCCGCGGTTCGAGTGCGACCGCGGGCTGTCCGGGTCCAGGATCGCGCCCGTGTCCCCGTTGATGTTGCCGGCGTCGAACAGCTCGTACAGGTCGTACCGCGGCCGCCGCCCGCCCACTAGGTACCGCCGGATGTTGTCCAGCGCCCCGAACCGCTCCGAGAACTTTACGTGCGCCGCGTCGTCCATGCCCGTGTCTCGGAACATGCAGACGCCGTACTATTAACATAATAGTTATGTGTTAGTCGCGTACCCTAGGTATCTAGGCTTGAACAATGATGGATTGCTGGTTTTATGATTCCATTCACCTTTGCCATGGCTGCGACGATCTCCGTAAATTGCTCTTCAGACACATCTTGAAAATCGACCCCGCTAACTTCTGCCGCGAAAGTCGGATGAAGCTTCTTGACCGTGATGGTCTTGAACGGCGATTCCTGAATGATGCCAGGCATGTTTGCTATGAACGGTTTCCCCCCCTTTGTGGTGAGGTGGCTGATTTTCGCTCCTCGGCTCCCGTGGATCTCGACTTTTAAGTATGACGCTCGATCGCGAGCTAGTCTAGACTTAAATAATCCATCGCGGATCTTCAGTCGAATCACATACCTGCCGAAGGGAGGTCACAATCGCGAGCAAGGGGAATTGTGCGGGGTATGCACCGGCGGCAGAACCGCGCGGTCTCATGATCAGTAACATTCAAGTCCCGACGACTCGGTTATGGTCTATATTCCGCGCGAAGGATTTCAGCGGTAGATTGTAGCCCAAGCTTGGTATGGCATAGTGAGAGCAATAAATCCGGGGATAGTCGTGGTTGTTGTTATTCCCAGATTTCTACCCAAGCGTGATTGGAGAAACGTGCTCATATCTTGGAGTATATATCCAAAAAATCATACCTTTTTTATTCATACCCACATTCGTTGCCCTTTACATTGTGAATAATCACCTATGCAAAGTAGTGAGTTAGAAGCTCTTCTCCTCGGAGAACCCATGAGACTAAGTGTTTTTGCTAGCATACTGCCGCGAGTTAAACCAGATCACTATGTTACTGTATATGGGTGTAGGTTAACCTGTAAAAGGGGGGTGCTCAGCATACTCGCAAATTTACAAATTAAAATTGTAAGTAAAGTAGTAGCAATATATGCTATAACATTCAAGTCGTATAATAAAACGAGTTTACCAAGTAGGAGTACGTGTACTTGAATTATTTTCCTCATCTATATTGTTAGACGGGCATTTCCGTCTAACAGGAAACTTGAAATCAGGGAATGCGAGAGGCTCCCCTGGCATTAAAATTGGTCAAATCCACAATATTTGCCTCGTGCACCCTGTGATCCTAAAGACCAACTCGCGGAAATGTTTTACGTATTGAGGCACTCGACCCCTTTTGCCTTTTAATGATATTTTGTGTAACTTAAGCCAGTATTTCAGTGTAACATCTGGACCCTGAAATGTATAAAATATAGCCGGCAGTTCTAACTAGCTGTAACTCATTGATTAGAGACATGTTGATTAATCTCCAGGGTCTCATGGTAATTGATATCTCTGGATACGGTTGGCTTCTGCTTTCCCCCTCTGTTCTGCTCCATACAATATGGGTTATTTCCTAAGTCTAGAAAGGCAGTAATTAAAACTCCTATTAAACATACTACATTTTAAACAGTCGAAAGGCAACCTTATTATGTCACTCGGATGATTAGATGTCCCGAGGGAAGGTAGGCTGAAGAATATGCTATCGCACAATGCATTTCTCGTTAACCTGAACTTAGCGTAGAGTCGGATGCAAGCAGCCAGCAGCCTTAGACCAAAATATGTGTGGCTGGGGAGATAAGTACTTCCGGCATCTCGATGGTGAGATTTTATGCCGTTCAGAAATGCAGCAGGCATTAGGTAGTTTCCTTGCGGGTTCCGCGAAGATAGTCGGCAGCTAGACCTCTCGAGGGCGCGGCTCTATATAGAGCAGAACCTCCACTCTGGATCTCAGTCGGCTGAATTAGGTAGGTAGGTGCCTAGCGTTCGGGTCGACTCCACATCCGCCCACCCCTCTGAATGCCGGCGCCGACTAGTGTGTTAGTTGGGGCGTTCGTAGTTAGATTGACAGAAGTTGTGGCCCCGTGTAGTCTCCGTATTGACGAGAGACTTCACCGGCGCTGCGAATAGCGTTATCTGTAACGGAAATGCGCTCGGCCTTATTTACACGCGTGGACATGGAAGTTCACTTAAAACATATCCGGAGTGGCCGCCTTATCGACTTACCGAGAAGAAAGGGGTGGGTGTTAGGTTGTTAAAAAAGTTCGATTATCGAGGCTTACTATGATATAACTTGGAAGCTAGGGAAAATGCTATAATTCTTGCCCTAAAATTGCAAATGAGGCTGGCTATATTGGATGCTAGGTTAAGTACCTCATGAATAATCCGACTTCATCTACCGGTTGGGATGGGAGTTAAAGCGTTGACTTCCACGTGGCAGTTGTGGCTACGGCGGCTCTCACTTCTACCCCTTGCTATCTTGGTGGCGTTGTTGTACATAGTAGAGAATCCCATGAGAACCTGAGGCTTGGTAAGAGGAGATATATACATTTTAGGTAGAGCGTGGTGTCGTTGGGCTGGGCAGCGGAGTCTGGGGTGGACTAGGATTCCTCGAATGCAACAATCTCCTCACGCTAGACTACCTAGGTAGATAGCCTCCTCACATAAAACAGTGTGACTTCTGCAAGTATAATGCAGGGGAGATGCTGAGTATAGGAGTCTGTGCATCGACAAGGACCCACCAGCTAAGGACTCAGGGACTATACAAAACCAGTGTATTGTTGCTAGCAACTCCCGAGAATCTTGGTTTTGAGCGGAGACGAACGCAAAAAACTACGAGTGATTTCCCCAAGGAATAATGAGGCGATTATGATATGATAACGATTGAAGCTCTTGTTTACGGGGCTTTACCTACCTGCCTTCTTCGTACATACCTACATGGTAGAAAGTTGATGGTCGGATGTAGATCTTACCTTAGTTATGTCGATAATAGTACGATGGGTATAACATTATCATGCACTCGGGCGTCTGTCAAGTCATCCAGGGCCCTTTCCATACTGGCAATCGTAGAGGAAGGTAGATGGAACTTTCTTAATGAATTTATTTTCTTTTAAAATATTTGAGCGCTATGCGTTTGTGTTTGCGACTCAGGTTCCATTGCTTCTGAAATGACGGAAATGTTCACTGTCTTTTGAATGCGCGTATTTGTCGCATTGGAAGACTGGAATATATGAGAGGTCGAGACCAGCGGAATATCGTCAATACTCGACGAGTTTCCTCCGCTTATTGATCGTTCCATCTCGTCTGTGAGCCTTTGCCCTTTGGAGTTTCCAAAGCTCTTATGTAGGCTATGAAGACTTGAGCCGCCGATGTGCGCGCCGGACTTATTCGTAGTGGTATCGCGACTCGTCAACTTTCCTTTAGCCGCGCGGAAGAGCGGCCCAAGGGTTGGGAGTGACGAGCATATTATTAGAATATAACCTTCTGACATACCCAAAATGTCAAGGTAAGGAACAGGATCTAGATGTTTATGAGCAACTGCTAGCCTCTTAAAGTATGCGGTAGATAGGGTCACAACTTACACGTTGGATCTGTTTCCGATATGGCAAAGGCTTCTCCGAGAGCTGTCAATTTGATGACCGAAACGACGAATGCAAGTGAGCTGAGACTTAAAGCGCCGGCGACAGCGAGGCGAGAGCGTAATGGCATGTTCAAGCGCATAATGAACGGGATCGGGTAGAAGGCGAAGAAGATATCGAGGAATGCCGAGTAGGATGACGTGAAATACGCGAGATTCGACATTACGCTGACATCCACACACGTTCCCCCTTCAATGCTCTTGTCCCATACGTAATCGACAGGAGTACATTGCTTAAACCACCAAACCGAAACGGCGAAGATGCATGCCTGCGAAGTAATGCCAAGGGTCCAGAATAAAACAGCTGTCTTGGTGCCGTAGTTTAAGATCCGCTTTAGGATGGCAATAATGGCAAATTTTGGGAGCGAGAACTGCCATATTTGGACAGCGTTGATGACCGCATTATATTTGAGAGAGTTCATCTTTTGGTCGTCATCCAACTCGTACACATGCTTTCCGAGGCCGTATCCAGTTGCTATCGTTACGAGAACGCAGACCACTAAACTGAGGATCAGGCAGAAGACAGTAATGTAGTCGTCCAAGCCCAATCCAGCCCGTTGACTTGTCCCATAATATATGCGACAGAATATTCGAAGTGCGACGATGACTGTGAAGGGAGATAATAAGGATCAAATATGTCCAAAGGAGATCACAGGAAAAGAAGTCATACCTGCTGTGATTCCAAAGAGAGACCATAATACTTGGTTGGCAAAGACGTCGTAGTCATCCCGTCCGAGTTCGATCATGTTGGGCGGTGGGCGTTGGGCGACCGCTCGTGTGCGACAAGCAGGCTTCGTGAATTGCTTCGAACTTTTTCTGAAATCGCTATTAGTCCAGAGTCCAGAGTCCAGAGTCGACTCCTGTCGCGTGCCGAAGCGACCATGCAGGGTCTTCTCGCGAAGTCAGAGAATCACGAGTTTCCCACAGCGCGCCGCCGTATCAAGGTTGGAATTCGAAGTAGTAGTAAGGGAATGTAGCGAAATGGATGACCAACGACGACTTACAATAATATCTAGTTGACTGACCCACAAAATCTACCAGAGTATACGCAGGAACATCATGCAATCCTACGCAGATGGAACTCGCTTAGTGAAAGAAAACTACGAGCCGCTCTCCCAATGTTCTGTTCCTCCCGCTCTAAGTCCCTGCTGCATAATCCGCACTTGGCTTGGTGCCTAGAACCTGGAGTCCTAACGAACTATCTCTCGTCTCTGCAATAGTTCTCTCAAGTCGTCAGCAGGTATGGAA
This sequence comes from Hypoxylon rubiginosum, assembly GCA_902806565.1. Taxonomy (NCBI): domain Eukaryota; kingdom Fungi; phylum Ascomycota; class Sordariomycetes; order Xylariales; family Hypoxylaceae; genus Hypoxylon; species Hypoxylon rubiginosum. Next base: position 1,368,988 of record CADCXA010000030.1, on the reverse strand, counting down.
GTATTTGGCGGATAGTCACATCGAAGTGTTCCTCAAAGCAGTTGGGTGGCATGTGGTAATTAAAGTACCTGGCGAAACTTTTACCCAATAGAGTCTAGACAGGCGGATAGGAGGCCGTGCTACGCTTAGACTCCGGCAACCCGGACGACTAAGTCGAGATAGGCATGCTCCCGATTGGGTCGGTGCTGCGCTAGTCACACCTACACACGCAAGTGAATCGGATTCTTCGTCCGAATGTAGATTCGAATTCCGGCCAGGACCAAGCTGCTTCATGAATGAGATTGATATCTCCAAACCGAGGTAGAACTGTTGCCTGTGATTGTAGAAAACATTGTAGCCCTCTCTGAGCTCGCAACCTGGGTATCTGCCTGACAGATAGGCCCGTCAATAGCTCTTCTCAAGCCAAATGTGATAGTAGATACACCCATAGCATCGGTAACATCACATCACACGATGCCCACTTATAATCCTCCCCTCATCACACCAAAAACTGACAGATAACCTTACGTAAAGCTATATCTCAGGGGTATGTATTTTAATCCTTCAATTATTAGCGGGCGAGCTAAGGCCAGGTACCGGCCGAGCAGAACCCCTGCTACATATTACCATGCCGTAGCTCTAGACTCGTATTGTATGCACCATTGGTCCGGGTCCCATGCTTCCAGCATTGTTCCAACATCGGGTCGTAATCCTACATAGTAGTATATTTGATTGGCTGATTGGTGCGGCTGTTGGAATCACACTGCATGTAATAGTGCGTACACTAAGTAGTCAGCAACATGTAATAGCAACAGGAAGAAGAAAAAAAGGGTTACAGGAGTGATACCAAGAGTTAGGTTCGTGAAATAATACCTATAGAACTCTAGGTACATATCAAGGGAAATCTCCGCATAACACAGGGACTTCTCTCTGTGCTATGGCCTCGTCACTAGTTTCATACGAGATGTAAGCATCTTGGCAACGCCAGCACCCTATGGATCGTCAGATTGCTGACTAGGGGTCTCCCTGGCCTATCTGGAGAAATCCTACTCTGACATCATCGAGAACTTCTTCCCCTCAAATAGTTCCTGTCGATCTTTTATCAGCACCATCCAGATTCCATACGAACTTAAGATAAGCTAGCAATAATCACCGATCGATTTGTGGTATTTGCGTGCGAGAACTTGGGTCAATGTATGCATTATGTATACACCAAAGTCCGGGCCAGAATCTCTATCCCGGCCGCACATTACGCTCAGACGGGGAGGTTGGCATGGGGTAAGAATAGGGTTGCATTTGTATCCACTTGTTCCTAGTTTCCAGACCGCGAAAAACAAGAAATTTGAGACATGTATGTATTATGCATAAGTTGTCATTAAAACAGCTTTTATTATTCATGGCCCAACTATGTACCAGGTCCCTACGAAAGGACCAAGCATAGAAAGCGACCTAACAGCGATGAATATCAGATTGCTTCGGGCTTATATTTATTATCTTGTACTTTTCTAGAATTTCGCACTCAGCTTTTCTCGGGGTAAGTGTTTTCTCCGTTCATGTATCATTGAGTTGGTGCATGAGATAAGTCAGCCAGTGATCACTCGACTCCCATGTGTGTTACCCCTGATTACATGCATGTAGGTACCTTGCATACCTTGAAGGTAGGCATTGGAGGCATTGGCCAAGAACGTTTACTTGCATGTACTCTATGAGTTTACCGTCATGGCTCAGTAGTGGTTCATTCGGCTAGGCCACGCCCAGGGCATACCTATCTCCTTCCAACGTACGGCAAGGAGAAATCAGATCGCGATAGAATTCATCGAGTCATTAATGGAGTTCAAGTGTTATATGCCGAAGCATGAAATAAGAATTGGAATGGTGATTGCCTTCATTTTCTTATTTCCTACTTCAAATAGATTTCTACTACCTCAGCTTCGCCCACTTCCGAAGGACTGAGCCGAACAGACCAATATGGCCGAGTCTCATGTCCAGGAGGCTCGTCAGATAGATAGACCTATCTAGTGCCTATGAACAAACTGTTTTCCATAGCCCGTCCCCGGCCCCCGCGAGATGTTGACCTCGTCCGCGCGGCCGTATCCGCACCCGCCCCAGAAGCGGCCCTCGATGACGGGGTCCGGCGTCTCGACGGCCGCCTTCTGGAGCTTCGCCGCGCTCGCGAGGAAGCGGTCGACGACGGCGCCGTAGCCCTCGAACGTCAGCTTGCGGTCGCGCTTCCGGAACCGGCCGTCCACCAGCACGTGCTCGATGTCCCCGACGTTCGCGTGCAGGATCACGGCCGCGACCGGGTCGACCCACCCCAGCATCCCAGGCGAGCGGCCGTCGAAGACGACCAGGTCCGCCTTGGCGCCGACGCGGATGACGCCCAGGTCCGGGCGCCGGAGCGCGAGGCCGCCGTGCCGGGTCGCCATGAGGAAGGCCTGGTTGACGGACATGGGGTTGTTCACGGGGATCAGCCACTTCTTCAGGGTTTGGTCGAACATCCTGGCACGGGTGCGCTGCAGCCAGATGCGCGCCTGCGTCAACATATCGGTCGAAAAGGTCAGGAAGATGTCTACGCCGAGCGCGGCTTGGTCTTGGATCAGATGTCCGTTCGGGTGGTTAATCCCGCAGTGCATCTCCGACTCGGGCGTGATGGAGATGTACTGGTTGGTTTCTCGAAGAAGCAAGGAGTCCGTCGTATTGATACCCGTCGCATGGGAAAAAACCACGGCCATATCTGTGTCCAGAACACCATGGCGATGGAGAAGCTCCGGTGAGTTATCCGCTACACCGAATATCAGCCATCTACTGTTTCTCCGAATTCATAATAGCAGCGTGCGCAAAGATATCTCCCAGAGCACTTACCCATCCAGGGACCGCCCAGGTAATGCGTCGTCAAAACCGGTATTTTCAGCTCCCTTTCACTTTGTCAGGATTATCCAACCACTAGAAGGTTTTAATACTCGCGTACTTGGTCAAACCGATAAGCTCTTGGATTTCCTCTGCGGGAGCAAAAGTCCACCCGTCATACGCAACGCCCATAGTCGTTAGCTTGTCAGGCTTAGGCATCGTTCTGGCCATCTCCTTGAAGTTTGCGACCTGCTCCGAGAATGGATAGGTCGGCGTGCCGGTAAAAGCGTGGTTCCAGTAGACTCTAGCGCCGCTGTCGATCGACGCCTGAAGACCGGCCTTCGTAGTCTCCTTGGACCAGATGTGATGGGCGTGGTCGAGCGTTGTCGTCACACCGGCGTTGAGAGCTTCCAACAAACCGGCGAGCTGTCCGATGTACACGTCTTCGGCCGTGTAAAGCGCAGCAGAACCGTACGGGTATCGGTTCACATAGTCCGGCATGGTCGTATTGGAGGCTAATGTCTTGAGACCCGTCTGCCAGCCATGCCGATGCGTGTCGACGAAGCCGGGCGTGATGATCTTGTTGGTGCAGTCAACAACCTCCGTACCTGCTGGTAGGTTGCTCGGGTGTGCCGTGTCATATATCCCGGCGATGCGGTCACCGGTGACTAGCACTGCGCCATCGCGAATCACGTCAAGCGAGTCTGCGTCTTCGGTGCATACGATGATGGTACCTCCGGAAAGGAGAACCGAGCTTGGCGGAGTTGCAGACATGCTGTTAATTAATATGTCTAAGTGGGAGTAATATGCCAACTAGTTGAGTTGTTAAGATATCATATCTGAAGCCCCTCGAAAAGGAAAGTCCAAGCAAATATATACCTGCAACCACTCGATCGTCAGCTTACAGTCAGCTTCTCGGCCGGAATTAGGTTGCCAGCTTAAACCCGGCCGAAGTTGAAAAAGAAGTTCCCCAATCGTGGCACCCCCCTCACAAGATATGAGCACTTGCATCTCGCGTCTTACCGTGCCACCGATTGGTACTTTAAGTCCGTGCGACCCGCTTCTTTCGACTACACGCCGTCAGCGCAAGCCCGAGGGTGTCACGTAGAATCGGATAAGTCGTAACCTGGAAGTGCGGCACGGTTATTTCGCTGGGCCGACTGCCAACCAAATAGCAGTGTCCTCTCTTCAGCAGCTGGAGCGGCGCGCGCAGCCCCCTATTTAGCCCTGTTATAGCTCACTATTGACAGAGCTACTGCGAAGGCCGAGAAGAGCGAAGTAGCTCTTAAGAAAGACGGAAATAGCGAGAGCGGATTACATGATAATACGAATACTTGATTATATTCCAATTTCCTGAAAATAGCATGGCATCTAGCTCTCTGCATTTAGACAAATCTTCGGTCCAGCCCCACCGCTGTTCACTCGCCTTGATTAGCTTCCAATATCTCTGGGCCCAGGCTCTCCACCATATATTGGGGGTGTTAGTCGATCACTTCATTCTACCAATTGGGGAGGAGGCTTTCGTTTGGGAAAGGTAGCCTCCCACGCGCTCATGAGTTTGACCAAGGCAGCGTCTTGATTTTTACCCGCGAGCGCCGCAACTCCCAAGGGCCGACCATTAAAATCCAAATATGACAGTGGCATTCCCGCTACTGGGTAACCTATTTAACCATAAATATTATTACCATCCATATATGGGACGGGGGGGTATCATGTTCGTACCGCTTCCTGTTGCCAATGATGTTATGAAGCTGTCTGCCGGGCCAATGATGACATCAACATCGAATTCTCTTAGTATACGGTCAATCCCGTGGTCGCGCGAGATACTCCGAAGATGTTCGAGAGTCTTTTCGTACTGTTCTGCAGTCAGACTCTGTTCCTGAGTTTGAATGAAGAAGTCCTGGTTGTCATGTACTACCTCCTAAGTTAGCCTGATCATGCAGAAATAGGGGTCAGCATACGTGGCGGAAGTTCCTAATCTGCATGCGCTCTATTGAAAGCGATAATTTCCTGAAGGCTTCGCACTTTGCTCTCTTCTAAGCCTTTCAGATAGTCGTTTAGAAGGGGTTTCATATCGGCCCCTTTTTCGTGTTAGCAAGGTGCCAGTAAAGAAAGGACGATTAGGGATACTTGCTTAAAATGGTAAGTTCACTGTTTTCGCCGTTGTAATTGAAGGCTTCAACAGTCGTCAAAGGCACATTTTCGACAAATCTCTTGGCTTTTGCTCTAATTGCGTTGTAGGCCTCGGTGATGTCCTTGAGCTGGACGGTATTGTCAGGTCACGGTAATTATGATCGGCAAGACTCAACCTACAGCTTGTTGGTCCGCCTCGGGTACTGGCTTGATGAATGTATCAGGTAATTTCCATATTTTCGGGTCAAGGGTAGCAACAGAGATATCTTCCCACGAGCCGGTAAGGAAAACCCCCGGTGGGGTTATTTCTGGCCCTCTGCTTCTATCCGTTGAGCCAATGGCCGCTTTGGCACGCCGGCAGACATAAGGGAAGGTTAATGTAAGGCTCTGTTAATGGGCTATTTAAGTTAAACGTTGGTAGGTGCAGGTCACTGCCCGGTTGCTGGGCAGTGCCCCAGCAACGACAACATGAAATAGGTACACTACCAAGATGGTGCATATAGGTACCCAAGGTACCAGGTAGGTAAGTGCAGAGAATATTTTCTTACCGCCAATTTGCAAATTCCTTGGCACTGGTTAAGTAAAATCTGTACTAAGATCATATAGGGGCATAGCTCACACTCAGGTTCGATTTACCAAGTATAATGGCACCTTTTCGGACGAGCTGTACAATAGTCAGAACTGTACTGGAGGCCAAGTTTTTATATAGGACGCTCTACCATATCTACTATTGTAGCATTCTTTCGAGGCTTAGAACCGACTAGAGCAAGACTACCAGCTGTAGTTCCCAATCCAAGGGTTGGGTGTGTTGCGATGTTATCCTAATTGATGTTAGTTCCAATAGCAACAGATACGGAATGATGCACACCTTAATAATTATAGGAATGCCATGGGGAGGTCCTCTGATATTACCAGCCCGACGTTCAGTATCAAGGTCGTGTGCCTGACGTAACAAGATCTCCCTGGAGGCAGTTTCTATCATAGCATGAAGGAACCCGTCGTGTTTGCTTATCTGAGCGAGGTACAAATCAACCAAGTTTTCACTGGTAATGTTGCCGCAACTCAATAGGCCTTGGATTGTTTCCACGTCGGCTGTTAGAACATCAAATTTGTCGGGTTTTGATTCCATATTGATATGTGGTAGAGAAGAAATCTCTTTCAGGGTTTAAAATAGTAATTAAATAATCCCCGGCCTAAGGATTTGGCAAGAACGGGAAAAGCAAAGTGTGAAATAAAGCAGCCTGGTAGCAACTACGTAGATAATCTCTTGCGGCGAGGCGGTCTTTTAAGGTGCTTCTAGGCCGCGTCCGATCATTCTCGAAAGCGATGCAGTGAGTCAGTACTGCCAGTGGTGACTGTTATTTAATCAGATGAAACACCATTGAACTACCTAGAAGATGGTTGATAGAAGTTTAGGTAGGATTTCAGGTGTTTGCGTGGGTGACGCACGATCTTCTTGGAAGATTTGAAAGGAGTAGCTGATGAAGCTACAGATCAGCTCCCCACAAGCAGGCAGAAGTAGATTTAAATGCAATATAGATATTGTACCTAGTTCTCATGAATCTAAGATGAATTGAGGGGACCCAAGTCGTCCGATTTACTGAGCAAGCAACTATATCGGTGTAACCCTAACTAGAGAGAGCAAACACTTTGGCAAGTAATACTACCTAGTACTTACAGTACAAAGAGAATGAGTATACCTAGGTACATAGGTACCTTAGGTAGGTCTATCTTGGCAAGGATATAGGGGCGATAAATGAGGTAGCAAGCAGCCATATTACTTAGGTAGAGATAATCAAAAACTTGTCGTGCATTATGACGAGAGTTCGACATGCCAGGCTTTTTCGGTCGTGACCTTTCCCGGTTCCTAGAGATCATGTCAGTGTGGTATGAAGGTTCGCAAATGCTTCGTACACCTTCTGAGGTCCGATGCCGATCTCCGCCCTTCTGCTTTCCTTGCTTATAGTTGCGTCTAGATACCCGTGGAAATACTGTACCCCCTGGATTACCTGCCAACCACCAACGTCGAGCAGTCACGCGTTATTGACACTTTCATCACGGGTCTTGAAACTTATTTGAAGGTCAAACGCACACCGGTTTCTATAGCCAAGTTATGGGAAGAACATAAGCCCGATGGACCGCAAAACGCTAACATTGCCAAATATCTCGAAACTGTACGTCCCACCTGCCACTACTCCACCATAGGTATTACCTGCAGTGACTGATATGTCTCAGGCTGGTATCTACCCTTTCTTCCATGATTCGTATCGGGCTGCAGAACCCTTCAGGCTCGAATATGAGGAGAAGTTTGGGAAACCTCCTTTCGTACACCGGTTTGTACATTGGATGTGGTGAGTTTTGACGCACTAGAATAACATCGAAACGGTGCTCATTTTCCTTTACAGGGAGGAGGGGAAGTCAATTTCCAAAGAAGAGCGAGATGAGTGTTGGCGCCGCTGTGAAGTCTACCGACAATGGCTGCTTGAATCAATATTCAAGCACAGTTCCGAAGAAAGCCTTACGATAATGGTTTTCCCCATTGAAGTTGGCAGCCCAAACTATCGAGACGCGCCAGAACCGTGAGCTTTTATCTGATACATGTCGCCCAATTTTGATTGATTCTTGTGCTCACCACATATGTGTAGTTCTTATGGGCTCTTGAATGGCTACGCGTCATTGAACATGTCTCCAATTATGCGAGCACCTGAAGTCACCGCCATAGGTATTATTCGAGCCTTCTCAATCACTACTTAAGTATTATTCACTGTTTTCTCACTGTTACATTAGTTGGGCAAATATCATTCGAGTCTCTCGTCACTCGGAAAACGGAACCGTATCCAATTGCAGCTTCAGTCATTGGTCCCCCAGGTGAGCAAGTGTGGTTTTATTATTGCACTCGTTAGGCTTGCTGCTAATAGATTGACGCCAATGGAATAGGATCCGACCTGATCATCACCCAGTTGACGGAGAAAGCAATGAGAGAAGTCGGGATTCCAATTGAAGTCAAGACTGGTGCTGCGTATACTGATTTGTGCGTACCGGTACATTAATGTATTTACACCAGAAAAACGAGCTACTTGAATCGATTAAAAATAGTCTAAAAATCGTCGTCGACGCTCCTCATCCGTCATTTTTGCAAAGTATTCAACCTCCTTCTGCTTGATATTGAGGTACTGAGTGTGTAATTCGGATCCAATCCATTGTTTCAAATCCTCATCAGCTCGGGCCAAACCGACAGTTGCCTTCAATGACGTCGGCATATGTTCTGTAGTGTTGAAGAGCTGAAGCTGTTGCGTATTTCTAATGAGCAAGAAGGAGAGGCCAAAGCAGAGAAGATGGCTACTCTTTTACTCACTGATTTCAAATATCTTCTACAGCGTGCTAAGTCACTAATTACTTATATTGAAAGAAAGTTATAGATAAACTACAACAAATGTTACCAATGGTAAAAGGGTTGTCGAAACGCTTCTTTGAAAGAAAATATGATGAAGGCTAGCATTACTTACCAGGAAGATACACAACTTACCTAGTTGAACATTATTATCAAGAGGCTCTATTAGAACATTGTAAATTACAGAACTAAGGGAAAACTCTCGAGTATATACAGTGTGTAGACTGGTTGATATTGATTTTATACTTTATTAGTACCTAGGTAGCTATCAAGATGAAAGTTGCATTGACATTTCTACCTACCCTTGCCGCCGGTGTCATGGCTGACAACGATGGTGAAGGTTTCTCATTGCCCTCCAATTGGTATTTATATTGGTTAATGGAACTAGGTCTGTTCAGGCGGTATGTGCAGGAAATACAACAAGTTTCAGACCTGCGGAACTGGCACCGTGAGTTACACAAGACTGAGATGATGCATGCCTCACTTACACTAACATTGAATTCAAGTGCGACGGGTTTGATGGGAGATTATGTACTTTTAATGGTGGCTTCGTTCTTTCTAACTGCCCAAACAAGGACGGTAGCTAGATTGACTGGTGTATAACTTGGGGGTTGTATTATATTAGATAGCCCCCTTTTTTTTTCTCTTGTCGTGCGAGAAATCTAGAAATCTGAAGCGGAATATTCCGGGCTACCTCTATTGAAAACTGCCGCTCCACCCTACTACCTAATATGTTAGCTTTATGAACGACGGTAAAACCAATCACAGCAATCCCCGATATAATCTTGGGATGTATTAGGCACTTGGTTGTTAGATCTCGAATCGATCCTTTAAAAAAAACAGTATAATTTATTATTATAAGAACTTTAAAAACCAGCTAGCTACTTTTAATTTAAAAATCTATTTATATATAAATTATATAATTAGAGTTAAGTCATTTTTTAATTAAACTTATTTAAGCTTATTTTAAGTGTTTTTAAATATTTTATATATAGTTAAATATCTTTTTTAAGTTATTTAATTTAAAGTTAAATTTAATATTATAATTTTAAACTTATAATTTTAATTGTTTTTTTTTAAAGTTATATTTATAATTTTTTTTTTTTAATATAAATTTTTAGTTTATTATAATAAAAGTTTTAAATTTTTTTATATTAATTATTTATATTTTATATTAAGTTATTTTTAAATATAATAAATATTTTATTAATTATAATTACTAGTTTTTAAATATATTTTAAAAATTAATTTTATAGTTTATTTAAAATTTTATTTATTATTTTTAAATTATTTTTCGCTTAATTTATTAAAATTAATAGCTTATTTTTAATTATTTAAAATATAATTTTTTAACTTTTATAAATAAATTATATTAGTTAACTTTTTTTTTTAATAAATTTAAATTTATTAAAGTTTATATTAATTTTATTATTTTAACTTTTATTAATTTTAAGATTTTATTAAAATAATTTATATTTATTTTTTATAGATTTATTAATTTTAATAGTTATTTTTTTAAATAATATTATTAAACTTTAATTCTTATTTATATTTTAATTAATATTAATTTATATTATTTATTATAATAATTTAGATTTTTTATTTTTAATTTTTTAATTTTTATTAATTTTATAAGTGTTAATAATACTAAGTTTTTACTATATAAATTTGGTTTTTTTATTTTTAAATTTAGTTAATTTATTTATTATTTTCTTAATATAATTTAATAATTATTAATTTATAATTATTAAGTTTTATTTTTTTTTGTTTTTTAATTATTTTTTATAAGTATTTTAATATTTAAAAATAATAGTGATTTTTAAAGTTTAAATTAATATTATTAATATTTTATTTAAATATGTTTTTTTTTATAATAATATAAAGAATATTAGTTTTTTTAAATTATTTATATGTTTTTATTTTTAAAAAAAAGTGTTTTATAGTATATATTTATATTTATATTTTTTAAATTATTTTTAAAATATTATATATATGTTATATTTAATATATTATATTATTTTAATTATTATAATTAAAAGTAATTAACTATTTATTAGTTTAATAATTAATTATAAAAAGCTTTATAATTTTAATATTTTTTGTTTAAAATTAAAAAAATTAATTTTAGTTTTAATTTAATTTTTAATAATTTAAATATATTTAAAATCTAGTTAAATTAACATTTTTATAATATATTATTATTTATATATTTTAATTTTAATAAGTTTATTTTAATATTTATATAAAAATTTAATATTAGTTAATATTTTTATAAATAATTTTAATTAATATTTATATATATAATAAATATTATTAAATAAAAGTTAACTTATTTTAATTTTAATATATATTATTATTTTTATAAATAACTAATAACTTTTAAATATTAAGTATTTTTTATTTTTATTTAATTAAAATTATAAAATCGCCTTACTTTTTAATTTAATTTAAAGTTATTTATTATTTAATTTAATAGCTTTTTATTTAATGGATTTAAAAATATAATAAATATAGTTAAAATTTTTTTTTTTTTAAATAATAATAAATTTTATTAAATATATTAAAATTTATTTTTATAATATGTTTTAATTTTATTATAATATTTTATTAATATTAAAATTAATAGATTTAATATTATTAAATAAGTTATTTTATTTATTGTTATTTAGTTAATTAATATCTATTAAATTAAAATTAATAAAATTAAGTTTTTTTATAATTAAGTTATTTAAATTCTTTATATTTTTATTATTATTTATATTTTTTATAATTTATAAAACTTTTTTTTTATTTAATATATATTAATTTTTTTTATTATTAGTTAATTTAAAATTTATTATATTTAAAATCTTTTTATTGATTTTATTAGTTATTTTAATAGTATAAGCTGTTATTTTCTTTTATTTTATTTTATAATGTTTTTATTTAGCTTTTAATTTTTTGCGATTTTTTAAATATTTATATTTTTATTTCGATTTTACATTTAAGATTTTATTTTTATTTGTTATATTATTAATATTTAAGGATTTATTTAAACGTGTTTATTATTAATAATATATTTATTATAAAGTAATATTAATAAAATTATATTAAAAATATTAAAAATAATATTTATTTTATATGTTTTAATTTTATAATAACGTTTATTATTTCGATTTTAACTATAAATAAGTTAAATAACTTTTCCAATTAAATTTAATGTGAAAAATATTTAATTTAATATTAAAAATAATTTAATTGTTTTTTTAACTTAAAAATAAAAACTGAAAATATTTAATTTTAATAAAAATATACGTTTTTAATGGTTTTTTTTATTTATAAAAGTGGTTGTAATTTAGTGGGTATATTATAAAAAAATACTGGTAGATTATTTAACAACTTTTTAAAAATTAATTTTATACGTAAGCTAAATAAAATATTATTAACAGTTAATATATTTTTTTTATTAATTCTTTTTTTTATTAAAATTATTATTTAAAAAAAACTTATTTTATTATTTATATTTTTAATAATATTCCTTTTTTTTTAATTTTAGTTTTTTTACAAGTAATGTTTATAAAAAAAGAATTTCCTAGTTATTATATTTTTTTAATTATTTAATTAATAATATTATTAAATTATTTTTTTTATTTATTTATAGGTTTTATAGATTTTTAAAATAACCACTTTTTTTTATTATTAGTTAAAAAAGTTTTATATTAACTTTAAAATCATTGGTTTTAAATTAATTTTTTTTAATTTTTTAAATAAAAACTTTAAATTTAAATTTAGGTTTTTTAAATTTAATTTAATTAATAAGTTGTTTTATTAGTTTAAATAACTAAATTTTTTTTACTTGGTTTTATATTTTATTAAATTTTAAATAAATAACTTTAAATTATTAATATGGATTTTTTATAGATGTTTTTAAATAATAAAATTTATTATATATATTAACACTTTTAATATAATTTTAATTATTTTTTATAGTTTTTATTATATAAATATTATTTTTTTTATTTATTAATTATTATAAAATATTAATAAAAAGCCGGTTTTTTTAAATTATTAAATCTTATAATTTTAATTTTTTATATATTATTAAATTTAATGTTTAATTTAATAAAAGTTAATTAACTTTTTTATATTTTCTTTTTTTTTTATTATATTTATTTATATTTTATTATATATTTTTTTTTTTTACTTATTTAATTTTTCCTTTTAAATTAGTTTATTTATTAGAATTTTTAGTTTATTTGTTTTTTTAATTATTTAAATCAGTTTAATTTATTATTTAAATATAATTTAAATAAACGTTATATTTATTTTTTTTATTTTTTTTATATTAATTTAATATATTATTATTAAAATTTGTTTTAATTATTAATTTAAATTTTTATAGTTATTTATTAATATTTATTTATATAATTAAGCTACGAATAATTTTATAAGTTTTTTAATAAATTTATAATTTTAAAAAATATATACCAGTTTATATTTAATTTTAATTCCGTGATTTTTAAAATATATGTTTAAAATCAGCGATTTAAAATAAGGTTTATTATTTATATAAATTTATTATAATATTTTAAATATATTTTTAATTTATTAAAATAAATGGATTACATGTATTTATTTTATTTTTTTTCTGTTAAATTTTAAATTAAATTTATTAAAATATTCGTTTATTAAAAAAATATATTATATATTGTTTCTTTTTAATAAATTAATTAATTTTATATAATTAAATGTTATTAAATTTTATAATTATATAATTATTATATTTTATAATTTTATTATAACTAGAATTTTTAAATTAACTTTTTTATAAAAATAATAAAATTAATAATGTTTTTTAATATTTAAAAATTAAATTAACTATTAATAAGTTTTAATTCAATTATATATAATAATTATAACTATATAATATTTATAATTATTATAAACTTATTTTATAGTTATTAAGATTTTTTTTAATATAAAACATTTAAATAATTTTTTATTTTATTTAATTTTATATAATGTTTTTTATTAAATTTAAAACTTAATTACTTATTTTATTATTTATTAGTAAGTTATTTTATTTTAACTTATAATTATTATAAGTTTAATTATTAAATATTAAATAATATTTTTATATTAAAAATATTTATATTTTATAATTAATTTATTGTTTTTTTAATTTATTATTATATTTATAAAAGTATTAGTAATTTTAAAAACTTAAAATAAAATAATTAAATGGTTATTTTTAGTTTTATTTTAATTAAACTGGTTTAAATAATTTTATATTATATTTATTATTATATTACTTATTTAAATTTTAATAACTTTTAAAATAATAAAAAAAAGTTTTTTTAAATTAAAACGCTTTAAAAGTTAATATATCGGTTTTAATAATTAAAAAAGTTTATTTATAATTTTAATTATTTTTAATATATTCGGTTAATATTATATAATAATTTAATATTTTTTTAATTATTTTAATTAAATTATAATTTAACTTTTTATATTTAATTTATAATTAAATATATTTAATAAGTTTAAATGATTTATATATATTATAATTAGAAAAAAAAAATTAATAATTATTTATTTATATTTTATTAATGTTTTTATTAATATAAATATTTTTTATTTTTTTATTTAGTATTAAGTTTTTAAATTTAATAATTTAAATAAAAAAAACATAATTATATTTATTAAAAATATTATATTATTATTAATTATTATTTTTATAAAATAACTATTTAATTAAAATAAAACATTGTTTATTTTAATTTTAAATATATTTATTATTAAATAAAATTACTTAGTTAATTCCGGATTTTTAATTATTTAATTCTAGATTTTTTTATATAAAATAATAAATGTTTTTTATTAGTTTTTTTTTTATTAAAATAATTTTAAAATTATTTTATATTATATTAATATTTTTCTTTTTAATATTAACTTTTATATTAGTTCTTAATATAATATTTTTAATATTAATTTTAAATTTATTTTTTTTAAAAGCTATGTTTTTAAATAAAGTAATAAATAAAAAAATTCCTTTAATTTTTTAATATTTTTTAGATAATTCTTTTTTTTAACTTATTAAGTGAATTAGTTATAATATTTTATTAACAAATAAATCTTTTTTTAATTTAACTTGAATTTAAATGTTTTAATTAAATTAATAAATAAAATTATTTTTTATAATATTAATTTTAATTTTATAAATTCGATTCTAAGAAAATAATAATAATATAAAAAATTAAATATTTCGTTATAAATTCTCGCTAATATATTATAATTATTTATAAAAATATTAAATAAAACTTCTTATTTTAAATGGTATTTTAATAATAATAAAATAAATAAGCTTGAATTTTTTAATAATAATAATTATTTTTTAAATTTAAAATCTTTAAATATATAAAAAATATAAATTAATTTTATTATATTTTATAATATTTATATATTTAAATACTATTTATTTAAAGTAATAAATATAGTTTAACTTTAATATTTATATATTATTAAAATTACTTAATATTTATAAGCTGTATTTTTTTAAAAAATATATTATAATTTTTTTAAATTAAAATATAAAATATTATTTATTAATTATAAATAAGTTATTATAATTTAATTATAATTAAATTCATTAATTTAAAATTTATAACTACCTTTTTATTACTTAATTTTTTAAGTGGGAATTAAATATAAATTTTTTAAAATAATATTTTTAAGTATATTAATTTTATTATTTTTATTTAAAGAAAAATCTATAAAATAAATTTTCATTTATTTATAATATAAAATAACTATTTAAAATAATATAAAACTACTTTTTTTTTAAACTTAATGGTATATTTAATTAAATTTATTATTTTTAAGTTATTTAATATTTTTATAAAATAATTTTTTTATATATATAATAATTATTTTATTTAATTTTGTTAATTTAATGTTTATATTATTTTGTTAATTTATAATTTTAAGTTAATAAATTAATTATTAATTACTTTTTATAATTTATTATTTAATAATTTTATTATAATTATTAATTTATTTAAAGTTATTTTAAATTTAATTAATATAAAATACTGTTTATTAATTAAATCTAAATATTTATAATTAAAATCTAATATATATTTTGTTGGTTTAATTAAAGTTAAATATTTACATATGTTATTATTTTTATTAAACGGTTATTAATAATATTAAAATTAGTTTTAAATAATTTATTATAATTAATAACTTTTAATATTAATTATTTGTTATTTTTATTGTTTAAAGTTAATATTATTTGTTTTTTATTATTATAAACACTTATATATTATAATAATATTATATTTTTATCTTTTAATAATTTTTAATATTAAGTAAATAATATATTTTTTATTTAAATTTAGTTATTATAAAAAAGTTTATAAAATATAAATAATATCGATTTTATATTTTTTAATAGTTTTATATATACTTTTAATTAATTATTTAAACTTAGTAAAATATATATCCTTATTTTTTAATTTATATTTTTTAATATAATAAATAATAATATTTAAATTAAAAATTAATAATTTAATAAATTTAAATTATATTTTATTATTAATAAATTTAAAAGTTAATTTATAATTTATAAGTTAATAAATAATAAATTTTATTTAATTAATATTAAA
Source organism: Hypoxylon rubiginosum (assembly GCA_902806565.1). Classification (NCBI taxonomy): domain Eukaryota; kingdom Fungi; phylum Ascomycota; class Sordariomycetes; order Xylariales; family Hypoxylaceae; genus Hypoxylon; species Hypoxylon rubiginosum. The sequence goes on along the minus strand of CADCXA010000030.1, from coordinate 1,352,992 downwards.
ATAATATTATTAATAAATAGTGGTTTTATATTTATTTTTTTTAATTAAAATAATATTAAATATAATATTATTTTTTTTAATATTTTTAAAATATAAATATTAATATTAATAAATCGTATTCGCTTTTTTAAATAATTAATAACTAAATATAATTAATTTAAGTTTTTAATATTATTTTAAATTTATTTTAAATATAAACTTTTTATTTATTTTTTAATTAATTTTTAATTTTTTAAATTTTCATAATTATTATTATTATAAATTTAATAATATTAATTATTTTTTTAAGTATATTTTTATTATTTAAATTATAATTAATTTTTTTATTAGTTAATTTATTATTATTCTTTTAATTTTTTTATTACTTTTTTTATTTAAAAACCTTTAAATTATTATTATTTTTTTATATTAATAGTTTCTAATATATAATATATTTAAGTTGGTTTAAAAATAGTAATTATTTAATTAAATATATTTTAATAATATATTTAATATTTTTAATTTTAGTAATAGTTAATTAGTTGGTGATAAAATTAATATAAGCTTGATTTTAATATAATTATTTTTTTTTAAATAAAATATTATATATTTAGTTTTAATTAATTATATAAGTTTGTATAATTAATAAAACCTTTTTAATTATAAATAAAAAAATTATATAATATGAAATTAAAACCATATAATTATTTGTTATTTTTAATTTATAATTTAAATATATTAATAATAATTTTAATTTTAATTTAATTATATATTAAGGGTTTATAATTTTAAATAATAATTTATAATCTATTAAATATTATTAAATTATATAAAGGTTATTTAAGTTAATTTTTTTTATAATATATTTTAATTAAATTTAGTTATTATTTTATTTAATTTATATTAAATATTTATTAATTAATTTATTATTTAGTTTTTTAATTTTTATAATTTAAATTATAATTACAATTAAATAAAGTTTATATTAAATTTTTTTTTTTTAAAGATAATTAATTTAAATTTATAATTTTTTAATATTAAGTTTATTTTATATATTAATTATATTTAAATTAAAAGTGATTAATTTAAAAGTTATTTTTATATTAATTAAAAAAATAAAATAAATTTTAATAATTTTTTAATATTTAATCGATTATTTAAATTATTTTTATAAATTTAAATAAATATAATATCTGTTTTTAATTTTTTTATTTATTAAATTTATAATTATAATTTGGTTTTTATTAATTATTATATTAATTTTTTTTTATTAGTAATTTTAATTTAAAAAACTATATATTTAATTTTATTACTAATAGTTAATAAAAATATAATAAATTATTTTAATAATTTATTATTAAAATCTTTTTTTTAGGTAAATTAACTTAGTGTTGTTTTTTATTTATAACTATTATAATTAGTTTAAGTTTAATAGTTATAATATAAATACTTGTTTTTTTAATTTTTAAAATATATTTTTTATTATTTTTAATTAAAAAAGCCGGTTAATTTATTTTTTAAATTTATATTTATATAGTGTATATAAATAGTGAACTTTTTATTATAATCTTTTTAATTAATTTAATTTATTGTAAATTTATTATAAATATTTTCCTTTTTATAAAGAGATTATATTTTAAATTATTTAATAATAATTTCTTATATTTAATTAATTTTTAAATTTATATTTATTTTAAATAAAAACGTTGTTTACGATTATAATTAAAAAAAATATATTTATTAATTATATAATTATAATAAATAATTAATTAATTTAAAAGTTTTTATAAGGTTATATAATTTTTTATTATATATTTTATTTTATTATAATTATAATATATAATTATATTATTATGTTTTTTATAATTGTTTTTATTTTTATTTTAATTTTATATTTATAGGTTTAAACCTTATTTTATATTTTATTAATCTTATAAATATAACAGTTTATAAAATATATTTTATAATATTTAATATTATTATTTTATATTTTAATAATACTTTTATTATTTTTATAATTAAATATATATATTTATAAATTAATAAAATAATTATATTATTATTATAATAAAAGTAGTGTAAAATATCAGCGTTTAATATACTGGAAATATAAAATAATAAAAAAATAAAATGTTTTTAAAAATTTAATTAACTTGGTTTTAAATAAATTTATTTAATATATTTATATTTATTTTTAATATATTTATATTTAAGGTTTTAAATATTAATTTTATTTTTTATATAATCTTTTTATTTAACATTTAAAATCGATTATATAAATTAAATTATAAATTTATAAATTTAGTTTTTTTATTTTATTATATTATTATATTTATAATAATTTTTACTATGTTTTAATATATATATTCCTTTATAAATTTATATATTTAATTTATTTTTTTATTAAATATTAATTATATTTTAATTAAATTTTATAATATTTAATTTTTAAATATTATATAATTTTTTATATTAAGATATTAATATATTTAATTTTAAAGGGTTTTTAATTAACTTTTTATTACACGTTTAATAAAATTATTTATATATAAAAAATATATTAAAATTAACTTTTTAGTTTTATATTTAAAATAATTAATTTAAAATATTAATTTTAAATTATAGCTTTTTATTATTATAAGAAACTATTATTTAAAAAGTTTTTTTAACTTTTTTTATTTTTCTTAATTTAATTTAAATAAATTTAAATATTAAGTTTAAATATTTTTTTTTAATCCACGGTTAAAATAAACTAATTATTATTAATTTTTATTTTTATTAGTTATTAAATTAAGGAAATTATTTATTATAAAAAATTTTATATTATAAATATATTTTTTTAATAATTTTTTTAATATTTTAATAAAAATAAAATTTAATTTTTTTATAATAATAAGAAATTATTTTATAGTAATAATTAATATTAGATTTAAAAGTTAATTTATATTATTTAATATACTTAATTTAATTAAAATAACTTTTAATTTTAATTTTTTTAAACTTTTTTTTAATTTTAATTTTTTTGGTTTTTTAATTAATATTTTAATTTTTAATATTTTACTTATAGTTTTTAAAAGTTTAATTTAAGGTGTTTTTAAAACAGGTTTTAAATTTATATTATATATTAAATCTTTTATTAAAATTTTTTTTAATTATTTTATAATTATTATAATTTAATTGTTTTTAATTTATAATAAATTAAATAATAAATTAAAATAAGTTATTATAATAAAAACAATTAATTTTAATGTTTAATAATTATTTTAAGTTTAATTTTATATATATAATAAATTAATTTTAAAATCCACTTTTAAATTTTTATATTTTATAATAAAAATAAATTAATTTTAAATTTTTTTAAAAAAAATATAATAATAAATAAAATCTATAAAATCGAAATAATTTTATAATTAATTTAAAGTTTAAATATTTTTTTATAATTAGAATAATTTAAATTAAGAATTTTTAAAAAAAATATATTAATAAATTAATTTTATAAAATAATTAAAGTTTAATATTATAATTTAAATTAAAAAAATATATATTATTTTTATATTATAATTAAAATTAAACTATTATAATAGTTTTATATTTTAATATTAAAATTAAATAAAATATATAATATTATAAATTAATTTAATAATAATTAAATAATAATATATAATATTAATTATAATAAGTTTTTATTTAATTTAATTTATAGTAATTTATAATTATAATAATTTTATATTAATTAATAGTTTTTATATATTTTATATTTTTTAAATATTAATAATTTTTTATAAATAATATGTTAATTTAAAAGAAAATTTTTTTTTTTATATATAATTAATTAATTTAAAAATATTTTTATTAAAATTATAGTTTTTATTATAATATTAAATCTTAAATTAATCCTTTGAAAAAAATAACATAATTTATTATTATAAAAACTTTGGAAATTAGCTAGTTATTTTTAACTTAAGAATCCATTTATGTGTAAACCACGTGACTGGGGTTGAGTCACCTCCCAATCAGGCTTATCTGGGCTTATCTTGGGTGCTCCCAGGCACCCCACATGGTCTAGGTTGGTCAACCTCGCTGTACTTCATTAATTCACGATGCGCTAACATCCATATAGGGGTATGACGTCTGCTTCGCACTACTAGAGAGTGTATGCTGAAGGTCCGGGGTTCAATTCCCCGAGTGTCCAAACTTTTGCCTTTTTGCAGCTGTTGAAGACCAACACTTAGGCGCGGTAATAATGTAAGGGGGCACAAGACGCATTCTGAAGGGGATGATCCATCCTCAATTTCAATGGTTCTATATGCTGCTTCTATTGATGTGCGATGTACGATCGATTCAAGCTTCTCGACTTCCGCACCGTTCGATCTATCGCATCCAAAACTCGTAGGCTTAGGACACCCGTGATCAAGACTGCTTCTAGAGCCAAAATACCGATCCAAAATTCGTCTAAAGTTGTCACTTTGTAGTTTCCCAGCAGTCCCTCGAAACTCCACTTCAGCTGATTGCGAGGTAATAGCTGTATCATTGGGAACGAGGCGTGATGGTGGCTCGCCAGATACGCGGATGGATATGCGGAGACGCCAATTCGGTCTGGTTGGTCAATATTCCATGCTCATATGCTTATAGAGCCTCACTGCGTGATATGTAGCCCGACGATGGGTCTCGGGGGAACGTGCAGGGGCACTTACATATCCGCACCCCAAATAGTTGAGATAGTGTTCGACAAGTAGTAGGATGTGCGTGCTTCGCGAATAATTTCGGATAAGCTGAGACTTGAGACCGTCGAATGTGACTTGACTAGGTACCGAGGCAGATCGGTGATATGTGAGGCAGTCAGTGATGGATGGGACGGTTTAGGTGTGCAGATTCATAGAGCGGAGATGCTACGACTTAAATGACAACGATGAGATAAAATATTCTCATGATGGGTTACTACATTCGCAATTGGACACGTTGGAAGGATCTCGTCAGGATTTGAACACGTTACGCGAATCTTAAAATACCATATGCGTAGATGAATCTGCGGGGAAATGGCCGATCCAACGCATCGGGATTGATGTTGGAAGTGAGAAGACAGGTGATTAATTATGCGCAATAGGTAGGCATTTGGCATCTAGACCTGACCTAATTTGAATGGAAGATTTTGGGATGAGGCATTTGAGAATCGTGGCTATTTAGCCGGTGTTAATGTCTTGCCTCGTAACGTGTGCCGACTAGGCGAGGTCAGTAATACCGATTCCCCGAATTGATCATCAAAATTTAGTCGGGGCATTGCTCAAGCACGTCTAGAAGAACATACAGAAACGTGGATCATTAAACTCTTTCTTTGGTGAAGAGGAGATGATAGAAGCTGGGATATAATACAGAATATCCGGAGTATTTGCCGAACTTCGAGAGGGTCATAATGCGTCGCAAAGAACCCCGAGGTATACTGTACCGTCCCATAATGATATACATCCCATAAGGCAAATCCAAAACTCCGCGCCAAAATTGATGATATCCATAGCCGTGGTCTCTTTTCCTACCCGTATCCTTACTTGGACTTATGCAACTTCTCGAGCTCACGAGTATCGCCGCCAATTGCTCTCCACCAGACGTCGCATCCCCATCGTACGGCTCTCTCGGCTGCGCCACTTGGTGTCATGGCCGGTCGGACGTCGAGATAGAAGACTGGTTCGCCCGTAGGCTCGGGGGGTCCGGAGTAGTAGTCAATAACGTAGCGGACTTCTTTCTTTCGACCGTTGGTGTCTCTCGAGACATACCAATCGTGTCGATCAAAGGGTGGTTCGGTACTATGAAGATATTAGCGTAATGCCGTACAAACTACAATCATTGATCTTACCCAAAGGCTCCAGGGTATATCCAACCCATGACCTGGAACATGGCAGCTTTCGGTGTCATGTCCTTTGGCCGACCTTGGAATCTGACTAGGCTGGGACTTAGATCCTCCACCTCCTTCTCGTACCCGTATTTCTTCACCATGTTGTCAAAGTTTTGTTCGCCATGGCTGCACACGCGCCAGCCCTTGTAGAGGCCACCGGAAAATCGCTTCTCCCAATCCATGACCTCGGCCCACGCCCCCTCGTTCAGAAAGTTGTGCACACTGACCATGCTCTCGACGGCAGTAACATCGGTATCCGTATAGCCTTTCCGGAGAAGAGCATTGTACATTTGCTGCGGCGATGGATATTCCCAGTTGCCGTAGCCGTCGCCCCTGGGAATGGTTGAGGGTTCACGCGAGGTGGGGAGGGCCTGAGTCTGATCTGGAGCAGGCGCTTGTGATAGGTCTCGGAACATATAGTTGAGAGGGTTTAATCTTGACAATGTGGAACGTGATTTGTCACTATTCTTGAAGCTTTGCTTGCACTCTTCCTTCCACTCCTTTCTGTGTTCCTTCGAATAAGTATTAGAACCGTGGGGTACAGGACATCCGGAAGGCTGCTCGAACGTGGGCGGGGTATGCTTGACGGGACAGCCACCCGAGGGAGAAGTCATCGCATCGGCCGACTTTTGGTGTTTGTGCATCGGACATCCCGGCTGGTTATTGTCGCTATGGTCAGGATATGATGATAGTGTACGGGTCTCATGAATACTTACAGGGGGTGATCGCGTTCCGTCCTGAGAAAGAGTATGATGCGATAAAAGTTGCGATTGGACTTGGGGCTGCGGCCCATCTGCCCAGAACCAACCCATAATTCTGATTTGGCTTTTGCGGATAGGAAAGAATGAAGTATTATAGGACACTAAAGGGTAACGAAAGGTAACGAAAAGTAGCGAGGAAGATGAGGAGTTGGAATTGGTTGACAAGATGGTTGTGATGCGAAAGTTATCTTCCTCAATTCCATCAACTTTTTTTTATTTGCCGCGCTCAGTTGAAAAAGCTGACTCAGTTGCACATGGAAACATGGAAACATGGAGCCGGGGACAAGGCGGTGGCTACGTCGTAGTGCACTATAAAGTTGCCGCTAATGTCGGTATCGATAAGAAATTGATCGCCGGACTTGACCGTCCTCGGGTCTATCTCGTCCATCTAATTAATATCCTACGTCACATTCGTCGTCTGTTTCCACTCTCAGCACATTCTCAGCTTCAATACAGCTGCTAAGCTGCACAACACCTACATCAATGGACCGAGCACCCACTGGGGATAATATTCTACACTGACTAATATAGAAAGGAGTTGCCCATCATGCCAATCGACACATTCGATCCCTTATACTAAAATCCCGTAGAGATGAGACCGGTCATCTTGCTTGCCCGGTCTTGCGCTCGCCGAGGCTTCTCCCAAGCCACCAAGAACGCTACGAACCCCGGACGATGGCATTCGACATTTCGGGCTCGAGGTTTTGGTCCAATAGCCAGACATAATCACCGATTCAATGGCAGAATACTTAAGGCTACAGCAGGTGCCGCCGCCCTCGGAACTGCTGTTTTCGTTGACCTATCCGAGAAAGAGGACGGAGACACGGAACAGACGGCCGAGGGTCGCATGCTCGAAGCGTCGCGCGCAGAACTAAAGAAAGCTGTTAATGAAGATGAAAGAGGCCTATACCGCTTTGGACACAAGATCGTCCTATTCTTAGACGTATATTTCTGGGAGCCTTTATGCACTGGTGTGAGATTCGTCGAATTGCTCTTCATATTTATACCCGTCATCATCTCAGTTCCAGCTATATGGGTTGGGAGTCGCCGGCCGGATCGTGATAATGAGAGAAGGGGCACATTATGGTGGTATAGCTTCTTAGTGAAAAGTATGGAGAGAGCTGGGCCAGCTTTCATCAAGGTAGGGTAACCATTCTACCACAATCGCATTGGGACCAGAAGACTGATATATGCGCGCACCAGCTTGGCCAATGGGCGGCCTCGAGGACAGATATATTCCCTACCGAGATGTGCGAGATTATGTCCAAGCTCCATTCCCACGCCCCCGCGCATTCCTTAGAGGCAACGATGCGAATAGTTCAAAAGGCGTTTGATGGGCGACGATTTGAAGATATATTCGAAGAGTTCCAGGAGACACCATTGGGCGTGGGTGCTATCGCGCAAGTATACAAAGCGAAGTTGAAGCCGGATCTTGCGGCGCCGGGCGACGTCGATGTTTTGGAGACCCGCAGCAATCTTCGACGGAACGTCCGCCGGAAAGTGGACACTGTGCTGAAGAGTATGCCGAAACGAGTACCTTCTTCCTACGTAGCTGTTAAGGTGCTGCATCCGCGAGTCGAACGAACAGTCCGGCGCGATCTTCGCATTATGCACTTTTTCGCATCAGTTCTAAACGTGATACCCACTATCGAATGGTTATCTTTGCCTGACGAGGTCGCCCAGTTCGGAGAGATGATGAGGCTGCAGCTTGATCTACGCATCGAGGCCGCCAACCTAGCCAAGTTCCGAAGGAATTTCAAGGACCGCACTACAGCTTGGTTCCCATTCCCGTATCTAGAGTTCACGACTCGAGAAGTCTTGATTGAAGAGTTCGCGCAAGGTATACCCCTAGCGGATTTCCTAGAGAATGGTGGCGGAGTTTTCCAGAGAGACATTTCTCAAGAAGGTCTTGACGCTTTCTTGCGCATGCTGCTGATCGACAACTTCGTACATGCCGACTTGCATCCTGGAAATATTATGGTACGCTTCTACCAAGCGTACCAACCGGACCTTAGTCTACGAAATTCGCCGGACGGCCACAAACGGCGTCCCGAGGGGCACGCTGACGTTACGGAGCAAGTGCTCGCTCGCCTTCGTCCATATCGCAAGCGGAAAGACCCTGCAGCTTGGGAGGCGGAACTGAAGAAGATCGACGAGGAGGGCTTTAGACCACAGCTGATCTTCATCGACACCGGACTCGTGACAGAACTCAATGCCACAAATCGTCGCAATTTCTTAGACCTTTTCCGCGCAGTCGCCGAGTTTGACGGATATAAGGCCGGACATCTAATGTGCGAACGCTGTCGACAACCCGAAGCGGTTATCGACAAAGAAGTGTTTGCATTGAAGATGCAACACCTCGTCTTAAACGTCAAGAGCTCTACCCTGGCCCTAGGCAATGTCAAGATCGGCGATATCCTGCAGCAGGTCCTTGACATGGTTAGACAGCACCACGTGAGGCTAGAAGGTGATTTTGTAAATGTCGTCATTAGCATCTTACTCCTAGAGGGTATTGGCCGCAGCCTCGATCCCAATGTCGATCTACTAAGCAGTTCGTTGCCGATTCTTCGACAACTGGGCGCGCAAAGCGGAGCTGAGATGATGAAGGGCGGCGATTTCTCCATGTTCTTCGTTTGGGCCGGACTGGAGGCACGGAGATTCATGCAAGCCAGCATTGAAGACGTAAGCCCGATTCATCCCCATGCTCAGATTAACAATGCTAACAACTTCTGTATAGGTCGAGAGATGTGTCAAATACGATTTATTATCACCCAACATCTAATTAGTGTATACGGTCACAGATAGACATAGACTTTGCATATATGGGCATTGGTAGACGGGAAAGTGCCCAGAGCAATACCACTCTTCATAATAAATATCTTATCATAAATGAACCACATTCATCATATCTTGGTTTCCCTTCAATGCAGATTTCCTATCATCAAATAGCCCCTTCAGCTCAGTTGCGTCGCTAGTTTGGTGACCTGGTCGAGCAGACTCTGGGCCTCTTTAGGGGCGTTCTTGATAACCTTGTCCCTGAGGTGGTCCACCTGCAGGCCGGCGGCAGTAGGCGGGTTGCCCTGCGCCGTTTCGATACGGCTGACCTGCATCTCGAGGAAGAACTTGGGCACCTTGATAGCTAGCGAGCCGCCGACGCTACGGATGCCGGCCTCGGTGGCCTGGTACACGTTCAGCATGTCCTGGAACGTGGCGAGGTCGGTGTCGGCAAGCGGGTCGGCGGTCGCAAATTTGGACAGCGCGAACTGGAGAGCCGTCTGGCTCGACTGGCTAAAGTCGATGGACGAGAAGGCCGTCGAGCCCGAGGTGACGTCAGGCACCTTCGCAATGGTCGTGACGGCGTTGTCGCACGTCACGGTGGAGGCGAGGTCCGCAGCGACGTCGGCGGTCTCCGCGGGCAGCGTCTCGTCGCCGATGAGGAAACACGCTTGTTGGGTGCTCTGTCGCGTGTAGACGACAGGGGCGCCGGGGATCGTGTCGGTGGTCGACACGAAGGGGATCTTAGGCGCAGCGGCGACCGCTCCGATAAGCGTCGCGGCGATAGACAGCGAGGCGCGCATCTTGTTTGGTATATAGCGTGGTATTGGCGGAGGAGGTAGGTCTTAATGCGGAGCAATTGATATATGCAAGACAAGACAGAACGATCGACAGAGAAGGGGAAGTCTAGTGGCCAGCCGAGAACGAATGAATGGGTCGAAGAAGAAATGAACAAGAAAACAAAACCCCTTCCCAGAAGGATGACGATATCGCGAAAACAAGTGAGAGTGAGATATGAGCGGGAGAACGTCGATCATGTGGAAACGGGGACCTGCCGCGCTTCTTATTATCGTCAGCATAGCCGCCGAGAAAACGTCAGGTCGAGCCGAGGAACCGAATTGTCAGGCGGTTTTACCAACGCCAAGGCTACGGTCTGTTGTTCTGTCGTCTCAAATCTAATAGGCTTCGGTTTGAGACCTATCCAGGTCGTTCCATATCACCGCCGGGGATCCTCCTTGGCTACGACCGGTTTTATTCTTCGATTGGTCAGCTGTAGGGCGCTGACCCTGGGTAAGGCAAAGAGCCTCAACGACGATCCCCATTATCAGGGGAAACTGGGTTTCACTATAGATACTGGCCAATCAGGAGCGTCTGTCCTGTGTGATCTACAGAATCCCTGTTAGATCGTAACCCCACTATCTCAACCCTTCCATCTGCCGTTTTCCGACCTTCAACTTCATTTTGGTAAGGGCTCTTTTTACCTTCGGAGCATTTGCCTATATTGTTTATACGGGCACCTCATGAGAAAGAATAATCGCGAGGTACATTGGGACGCTGTTGGATGACGCAAGATTTTAATTCATTACTCGTTAACTAAATGGCACGCCTACTTGGTCCATTTGGTAATATACCGAAATGATATCACCTGCGCCATATCCATTGAGATAAGGAGTGCGATCATAGAAATGAATACCTCAACTCTCTATGGCGCCAAGCATATATATCGGCGCCAGCACCAACAACTGTCCAACACCTGAAGCACCATGTCATCTTTCTAACGCGACTTTTCGCTCTACAAGAGACCAAGCAAGCCGAGGCCGACAGCCGTTAGAAGTTCATCAGCGATAAACTTAACAGCGATAAGAAGACCGGTGACAACCTTGTCAAGAGCCTTGAGTGTCTTGACGAGAGCAAGGATCAGAGGAACCAGGCTGAACAAGACGGGGCCTAGCATCCTCACGTGTCAGATCACTGTCTTGGCGGAGCTAACCAAGAATGGGGTTTTCTTACCGAGACCAAGCTTGATGAGGATGAACTTGACGGTACCGAGAAGCTCGTATAGGATGATGGAGACGGTCTTGAAGATGTCCTCCTTAACATAGCGGCCCTCAAGGATGGCACGCTTGGCAATGGTGGCAGACTTGTCCAAGAGGTCCGCTATGACTTCCAGCTGAGGCGCGATTTCATCGGCGGCGGCTACGGCGTCCTCCTCCGGAGCAGCATCAGCAACGGGAGTGAGGGTCGCGTCTAACATTTCGTTAGATCCCGCTCTACCGCTGGTTCTCCGTACGGTCACTTACTTATCTTTCCGGTCTGCTCCTGGATCTGAGTGAACAGCGTCTCGAGGCTCGTCTCAATGGCGTCAATGTCTTGGCGCTTCTCGACGCTAGTCTCGACAGCAACGGGACTGGCGATGCTAGTGGCGAGAAAGCCGCCGAAGGCAAGGATGGTGAACAATGTGGCCTTCATCTTGGTGATGAGTTGAGGAGAAGCTGTCGAGGCTGGGAGAGGCAAAGACAAAAGAGCTGAATAATGTCAAATCTGTTGCTGATGTTGGTGATAAGCAAAGACAAACAAGACTTCTCAAGGGGCCGAGCTGCTCTATTTATGCTTTTCACAACACTCGCGTTGTTAGTTATCAAGGCGATCGTCGATTGAAATTACGTGCTTGGCCAAAGTCTCGACACCCATACCGTCGCCCACGTTCTTCCGTTTTCGAGCAGTCTCCTTGACACCCGCGATATAGCTCCCAAGTCGGCAATCCTGCAATATGACGTCGATATTTACAGGCAACCCAGCTCAAAATCCGCCAATTTTAGCATCTTTAATGAAACAGCTCAATATCTTTCGGTAAATTCGAACCGCCAAACTACAACCCCTCGCTGAGCATGTTCACGATGTTTTCCTATTGGATGACTAAGAAGGCGCCGATGAGCGTCGACGGATGCTGCTCCCGGAAGCCGAACGAGGATTCCCTAATATCGGGATGCATAAACGACAACGTGTCGAGGAATATTAAGTGTCTGCTTCTGCGAAGGTGGTGCGGTTTGTGGCCTTATTGGTTCCTATTCCCTTGCCCCTGACTTTGCGTGCTGCTACGCAATTTTGACATCGTTTCTGTCAGAACCGATCGTACCAGTAATTGATTCGGAAGCCCCTCAATTTCGAAGGAGTGCAAAGCCGACGTGGCATCCAACACATTGATTAAACGTTTGATTATGTCAAACATTCTACAGGGGAGATTGGCAAGAAACGCGGCTCAGCGCATCAGCGACTTCGGCTGCCTACATAGAATAGTGGATTGGGACCTGACGATCGCAGCTGTCAGCTTTAAGCTTCTTTTTCTCCCCACCGGTAATCCCAGTAGAGACCGGCCGATCACGCCGCTAGTTCGTTATTATGTGCGGCTATATCCTATCTTCGAGTCGAGGGCTCAAAGCATCTCATACTATGACCTTGGGAATACTGAAAGTGCCTAACAGCCTCGAAAATGATCATCCATCATCCATATTGTTTGTGCTACTACGGTAGGACGCCATTGCTCAAGTTCGCCACTTGGAACGGCAATCTCCGTGGTGTCGATGACGAGCCTGCCCCTGTCCAACGATTCAGGGGCACCGGATTCTTTTATTTACGCGCCCCTAGCTACTCTGGCGTGCAGTAGTATGAGAATAGAGAATCTTGTACGTAACAGATTTCGAGATCTGCGCACCAAGCCGGGAGCCGCATATTGGGTATCTGCAGGTCGTTCAATTTATCCAGCCCCCGAAGACACGCGGGGTGCGTCAGATCTGAAGGTTAAAGCAACATCAAAACAAGTTCCACGAGTCGCTCCTGCAGAACAGGGGTCGAACATGCTCTTTGCCGTACCGTCGCCTGACAAATATTGGTTCCGAGCACGCCTTGTCTCTTCGGCATGGCATCAACTTAATCTAAAGCTGGTACGACTATTATCAGGCGAGGTGGACGCCACGATGGTCTTTTCCGAGCTGACGAAAACGATTCTTCCACCAAGCAGTGTAGGATTTCGCGGTTCAGACAGCCAGTCGCGAATATCTACCTACCTCTATATGCACCGTTTCTATTATGGACGATCTTCTACGGCATATCATATTACAGCGATGGTCTTCTGTGTAACGATGGAGTGCGGCCAATAGCCGACTCGCTAGCTAGCCTACAAGGTAACCCACAACACCCCGTTGATCGATCGACGAGATTTATAACGACGACTATAGCACTTATATCAGCTTGCGTGTCGTGGTGTATGAGGTGGGCCCTTAAACCTTGCAGAATATGGGAAGGATGGCTATTCTAGGCTTTGCGAATTCAGCCAGTACATGACGTTCGGTCAGGGGTAGGCTGATCTATAATTACCTCTAAGGGCGGCCTTCTATCGTCTTCCTTCCACGATACGCCAATGCATCGCAAGCATCGTCAACCCGAGGACCCGATCGTGCTATACCAGGCTACATATTACTCCATTGTGAATATTAATGAAAGTTTTCATAGCTGCCTAACTTGTCTACCCATGGTAGCTTTATTTGGATGAATTCTGAGATTAGTAACAGCACATTAGCTTACAAATATCCGTCAAGCCATCGGTCATATTAAATCATTTCATAAAACCGCTAGAAATATTGAGCGTTGCTATTATTTCTCATAAGGTATTGCCATCTGATATTTCCTACAGAGCCATTGACAGAATACCGTATCTTCTAATAATTATCATCACTATTACATTTTCCAGGACTACCAGGCACCGTCGTAGCCGTAATTGGTGCGGTAGGGTGGATTGCGACTAAGAAAACTTACCATCCAGTGAATTGATCGATCGATGATAATCTTGCATTCTCGTCGTAAATACTCGGCCCGGCACGAGCATATAAAGCACCAGACAAGCCTTATTAGCAAGTACGTCATCAAGTATCTATCTTCCATATTTGATATTTTCAAGATATTGAACGCGGCGACCGTCTAACTCTGTCATACCATAAGTTGAGTTACCATGATTTACAAGTTCCGAGACAGCAGCAATGCTATCAAGGGCAGCACGATTACGTTGAATTTTGGGATTACCGTGATATATAAACATAATAAACGATAAATGGCTATAGATTTCGAGAGCTACTAGCAGTGGCTTCGATTCGCTACTTGCCCTAAGAATTTTCACTATGATTATACCCTAACTCCTTTCAACAGCTTTGGCTTCCCAACTATTTTTAATTGGACTACGATATACTTCGAAACATGCTTAAAATCGTAAACACATATCAATTCGATCCGGCTTCGTGTTCTTCTACCGTCCAATGCTGTTTGCAGCCCCTCGTCCCATGGCGACAGCAGCCACTTCAATACGTCATATCCTCGAACGAGCTCCCGTCCTCAGAATCACTTTCGAAGGGAATATAATCAGATCCGAAATCTTCGGGGCCGGAACTGGAACTCTCCTGGTCGGAACTATCGTCGCTAGAACTTTCGTAGGGAGAACCTTCGGAGTAACTCTCTTGGGCTGTGTGGCTACTTTCAGGGCTAGAATCCTTGTGGCTAGAACTCTCTGGGCTAAATCTGTTGGAGCCAGAGCTATCGTAGCCAGAACTGATGTGGCGAGAGCTGTAGGGGCCAGAACTCTCGCAGCTAGTAGTCTCGTAGCTATCGTAGCCAGAATCCGTGTGGCTAGATTGGGGGCCAGTACTCTTATGGTCAGAACTCCCAAGGTTAGAATTGTCGGGGCTGGAACCCCCGCGGGCTGCGCGGGCAGGGTTTGGGGGTCTGGGACTCTTATGGTCAGAACTTCCAAAGTCAGAAATATCGAGGCTGGAATTTTGGCGGGCTGTACGGCCAGGGTTTGGGGGTTTGGACCTTTTATAGTCAGAACTTCCAAGGTCAGAAATATCGAGGCTGGAACTCTGGCGAGCTGCACGGCTAGGGTTTTGGGGTCTGGGACTCTTATGGTCAGAACTCCCAAGGTTGGAATCGTCGGGGCTAGAACCCTCGCGGGTTGCGCGGCCTGGGTTTCGGGGTCTGAGACTCTTATGGTCAGAAATCCCAAGGTCAGAAATGTCGAGGCTGGAACTCAGGCGGGCTGCACGGCCAGGGTTTGGGGGTCTGGGACTTTTATGGTCCGAACTTTCGGAGCTAGTACTTGACGGAGGTCTACAAAGTGAGGACGCCGCCCATTTTATCAGTTGGGAGACGATGTCTTTCTGGTCGGCTAGCAGTGTCTCTGCACGTATCATGTTGTCTTCGGCCGCGACTACCAGAGGGTCTTCAGGCTCCCGACTACTTATCACGTCGCAATACACCAGGAAGCTGTTGTTTGCGTCCTGCGCGAGCGTGTACAGATCCTCGGCGGCGATGTAGATCTGTTGGTCCCAGTCCTCCTGCTTTCGCCAATACTGAAATTCGGCATGCTCACGTCTAAACAATCTAGCCCAGTCGATGTGCTGCTCTTTTATCTCTGGTCGCCAGGTGGTCGGGTAGATCACGTCGGGGTAGGCGAGCGGGTCCCCGAGGTAGTCGAGGCGCTCGTGCCTGTACTCAACGACGAAGTCTCTGCACTCGTTGGGCTTTTTGTTGGCGTACTTGCCCGACGGATTGAAGAAATGCTTCCGGAAGTACTCGCACCATTCGACCTCGCCGACGGGGATGCAGCAGCTGTGATAGAGGCACAACGGCCACTCTTTGCCCATAAACTGCTGCCGCGGTGTCTGTGACTCTATCTCGCATCGGTGGTACCTCGTGCCCAGCGTACTAGAATAGATTGGCGGGTCCTCGGTGTCGGTGTCGATTATTATGGGTGTTCGCACATCGTGGTGCATGTGGTGAGTGACAATTCCCTGGCACATGTTTCCAGCGTGTTCATATATTCACCTACTTTGTTACAGTGTTTTTGTTACGGTATTGGGTTCTCAGGAGGAACAGTAATCCTGGAAACTGAATGCACTTCACTTAATTTCGATATTGAGCTAAGACCTCAAAGTTGATGACCTGTGCACAACCAACGACTATAGGTAGGTACTTAACACAGTAGAAAAGACGGACAGGAGTAGCGATGATTCGTGACGTCGACAAGGGAGTGAGGAGGAAAACACCTCTGCAAGGTGGCATTTAAGGAATTATTATAATTTTTTGGACAGCCGTGCCGTGTAAACATTCCTTGTGTTTGGCTTTAACAATGTTCATGTATCTACACAAAGGCCCAGTCGTCGATTAATGGGCACATGCCAATGGAATTCAGATACAAGATGCCTGACAATGGGCTTTCATCCATCCTCACAGGAAACAGCTTGTTTCAAAAAGAAAAGAAAAAGACTGTTGCTCGTACGAACAAGACTATTGGATACAGTTCACTCTAATATCCGGGGGGGGGGGCATCCTTAGTTGTACCTGGGTTTAACAAAAGTATTCGCATACGTGATATATACAAGGTATACTAAAGTGGCAGAAAGAAGTCGAATAAAAAATAAACCTGGCATTACTGTATTCAGGCTATGGTAACCCTTTTCCGCTGCTGACGCCAGACAAGCAGCCAAAAAAGGTGCCCAGCTAACAGGGGCTGATGCTCGCCGCGCTCGCCGCGTCCCCAGGGATGACGCCAGCCGCGACGGCGGACCGGTAGCACCACCGCCACTCGTCTACGCCGCCGATCCAGTTGCACTTCCAGGACCAGAACACCCAGCCGCCGGACCTCTCGAACGTCCGCGCCTGCGCCGCCCAGTACTGCCGGTACCACGCGACCTGGTCGGCCGTGGCGTTCCCGATCTGGAACTCGTCGTTGGACTGCACGGCGTCGGCGACCGCGAGCGACCACTCGCCCACGACGGTGTCGCTGTCGCCCCGGCTGTCCTGGCACGCGGCGGAGATGTAGCCGTCCTTGGTGGTCGTCACCGACCCGTCCCACTTGTAGTACCGGTGGTCGTCGTAGAGCGCGAATGTGGTGTCGGGGAGGTGGCTGCTAGGGTCGCCTGAGCCCCATGACTTGTCCTATAGATGGCGTTAGTATACATGTTAGCCCCCCTTGCATGGACCCGGAGAAGACATACCATCATCTGGATGTGCAAGCGGTCATTTGGACTGACTCCTAGCTGGTCCTCTCGGCTTCGGATACGGGTCCAGGCATTAGGGTAAAAATTGGCAATCATATCCGCTGCCAGGGAGCCGTAGTCACTAGCATGGACAGGTTCATTCATGACTTGTAACGTGCCGACCGTGCGGTAACTGTTGTTCGTGTGGATCCTTTCGGCCATCCACTCGAGGAACTTGTTCGCACGCTCGTAGTTGTCCTGAGTGTAGAAGCCGGGGTAGCTTACGCTGTGCCCCGTGAACTGTTGGTTCGGGGTCTGAACTCCGGGGCCGCCGTGGAGATCCATGATCACGTAGATACCGGCGTCGGCGCACCAGCCGACGAGTCGATCAAGGTATTGAAGGGCGCCTCGCGGATAGTACTCTCCGTCGTACACGAGATCTTCCTTGAGCCAGAAACCGACGGGAATGCGGACAGTGTTAAGGCCCAGACTCTTGATCTGCGAGATGTCGTCTTTCGTAGTCCACGAATCCCAATGCTTCTTGAAAGCTGCGTCGGCCGCGTCTTGCCCTAGCGCATTTACGCATTGCCACTCATCATTAGCACTTCCACATCCCACTAGAACGGCTCATGTTAGCTACTGTCCATGTTGATAATTGAGATTCAATAGATGTTTTTATTGCCTCAACAAAGTGCTGTCAAAGACATTACTTACTGCTAGCCCACTCATCGTATGCCATCCATGGCTCTATGATAAAGTGTGATCCAAGGTTAACGCCGCGTATCTTGTCAACGTTCGGAAGCCATCGCCTGCTAAGCTGCGTGGAGTCGCTCCTGTCCTCAAGAGCTGTCGAGATGGTTAATGATTTTCTTCAATATTGGCTAAACATCATCTTACGTATGCTTTTAGCAATCTCTGCACTAGCCAAAGCCAGGAACGCTGTAATGAATGGTTTAGAGAGCATCGCGATGAAAAGATCGGCGAGTTACCTTGGATCTCCTAACCAGTATGTTGTAGATCAGTTCTTAAACGAGAGACATAGGGGATAAGTTAGGTAGGTACCTAAGTGACAGGACACAAGAAATTAGCTGAATTTTGTAGGCTGGGTTGGAGGTAAATTCTGAAGGGGGAGTATGTACGATGACATATGAGGCTCTGCTGCACGGTGCCCCTGAATCTGATATCTGGGCTATGTTAATGGCTAGCATGATGATCCTAGCATTATTATGCTGACATCAGCATCTCTCGCGAAGGTACCTCTGCTCCATATTACTTTGATAAGTCTAATCCATCTGGACCTTTGCTTGGTAACTCTTTGGGGCGAAAAATAGAGATTGAAGGACTTCTGACATTGCGTATGAGGCGTCGTGACGGAGATTGGTTTATATAACTTCTATTTTTATCAACCACCGTGTAACATTTCTTCTGATCTCATTTATCCCCCGATTGGACAGTACGCTTGATCTGTGTACATCAGCTGAGGGAGCCAAGCTGCTTAAGTCTTAGCTTTCACCGGATAAGTTTTCAGCCAGTCGAGCCCGCAGGGGTCATCCAGCTACCAATTTTCGTGAAATTTTAGATCTATTTTTATTTTGAGCATATGTATGCTACTCAGATGACATTTTGTGGCAATAGTTCCATTTTTAATCCAGATCTTTTTATTAAAAAGTTATGTGAGTCCTATCGAATGGGACTTTCCCCCTTTTACCCTTGGCACATCATGCCACACGAGACGTCACCAGGGCGCCAAGTTCAGACTTTCCCTTAATTCCGATGGTAAACTGATCGCTTGCCCACTCGAAATGATCCGCCTCTACACCTGTGAAGTCGAAGTTAAATTTTCGAACAAGAGCAGAAACAACCAAGTAAAGTTCTGCCCAGGCAAGACTATCAGAGAAAGAAAAAATTGTCAGCAAGAATTGCATGCCAGGTCAGGAGACGGAATAAATCCGTGCAGTAAGAGAGTAAATAGACGTACTGCATGCCTAGGCACATTCTGGATCCTCGCGAGAACGGCGCAAATGTTTTCTCAGCCTTCTTCCGCGCGTCGGGATGCATCCATCGCTCCGGACTGAAGCGGTACGGATCCGGATATAATGTTTCATCCAGATGCATCATCAACACGGTCATACCGACAGGCGTGCCTGCCGGGATTCGCCATTTGTCGTTGTACACAAGCTCTCTATCCGGTGCAATGCGCGGCGAACGACCGCCGATCCCCGGGCTAAGCCGCAGTCCCTCCATCAGGACCGCGGTGAGAAAGGGGAGTTGCTCGTATGTACGCAGCGCCAAATCGCCGCCTGGTTCGCTGGCAGCGGCTTGGGCGAGCTCGTCCCATAGTCGCTGGAGTATTGCGGCGTCAGAGGAGGCATAGTAAATGATGAGCCGGAGAACGGAAGCCGTGGTTTCGAACCCGGCACCAGTTACGGTTGCTACGTCGGTAAAAACACGTTTCATCGTTTTTTCCTCCGGCGGAAGGCTCGAGTTTATGATCTCATGTACGATAGTTTGAGGCTCTGTGTCATCGGGAGCGGATGAGGTTGCAATCTGCATCAGGCGCTGCGTCTCTTGTAAACTTGTCTGCTCGATTGGGTCAGCAAACAGTAACAATATGGCCCAACAAATTTCTCGGGAAATTCGGAAGGCGAAGGATACTCACTCTGATGTATTTGATAAACTTGGCCGTTTTCTCATCGGCCTTCTTGATAAGAAACTTCTGAGGCAATGCGACTAGGGCAGAACCATACCAGGGGACATGTTTGCTATATTGCCACCTGTTCCTAGTATTTTGAGGTGGCCGTGACTTACCAGCGGCGAAATCTCCCTCCAGATACTGGTGGTCCTTTCCAAGAACGTAGTCAGTTGAGACGTCGTGTTGGAATGCACCAATAGCGGCATCTACATCAAGCACTCGTCCTGTGCCGGCAAATTCCGCAATGCGCTCACAAAGTCGAGTGACTTTACGTTCTACCAGGTCCAAACGCTTGGTTACCCTGGCCTTGGAAAAGAAGGCGTTTAGCGGCTGCCGACGCGCTCTATGAAGGTCGTGGCTTGGTGTAAAGATCATGGCCCCAGGTGCTGAGTGAGCGTCTACAGCCCATGCGTACTTGTCCCACGGCCCATCATAACCGTACAGTTTTTCGAAAAAGACGGCATCGTTAATATGTAGTTCGTACGGACTAATGCGGACAATGGGACCTTTTGCGACACAGCAGTGTTAATATTACACGGCTGTAGCTACAAGAAGCCGAGTGAGATTTACCGTATTTCTTGTGCATCTCTTTAATTTGAAATGCGTATTGCCCATTTTGCACGACATCATAATAAGCCTCATACCAGCGACTGGCAGCAGCAAGCTTCGGACCGGGAAATCGTGCAAGAGGGTGCAAGAACAGACGATAAAAAGCTAGGGTAGCCAAGTAAATAATCACAGGGGCGACGAGTGCTTGCCACCACGATATACTTGGGAGAATGGCCATGGCTCCCACCTAGCTGCGTTCTGCAGATAGTCTAAGACTTGTAGAAAAGAAGCTCAATTACGCCGGATTATCGCAGCGAAGCTAGAATTGCAGGCAAAGAACAAAGGCGGGATGTTCAACAAGGGAAAGAAAATACCTAACAAATGTCCAACATTGTATCCCCTACTTGCGAGTTTATCTGCACTCCCCTTGCTTGGACATGTCAAACCTCCCTCCCCTGACCTCCTAATCCTTGCCGTTATCGCTCGGGTGTGATAGAGACTTGGTTTTTTTTTAAAACACGACAGGTCACTTAGATGACAGGTAGGTAAGAGGCAAGTACTAATGGCCGGATAAATTTCCTACCCAAGCTACCTAAGACTTTTTTTATTTATAGAAAAACACAGAAAAAGGCACAGACTATAAGTTAAAAAGGTAAAAACCATCGCCTATTCTACCTCGGATTGGTATCTGTGCCGTCCCCTTCTTTCTTTCGCAGATCATGTTAGCCCACTCCGCACAAGAATAACCCCCCCAAGCTGTCGCTGGCGCCGCTGCCAGTTGGAGAACGACATCGATGCTATTTGACGCCGGGCAGGTCTGCGGGCCGGAGCTTCGCCGAATTGTGAAGGAAATTAGTGTTCCGGTAGGCACCACCTTTCACCCATTTTAGCAAGGTTAGCTCTAAATTAGACGATCTCAAGTGTATATAAGCCGAGACAACTAACCGGCTAAGTTGGTACGAGATGATCTTCTGGCATTCGTAACATTTCCCATGCCCGCAGTACCATCTGTCCCTAACCAGCGAGAACAACCCACCAGCGAACCCGCAAAATTAATTAAAACCCACCTATTTCTTAAGGCTTTAATTAATCCACAAAAAATTATAAAAATATATAATTACTATAGATAAAAATAAAATTAATTGATTAATTAATATATTTAACTGGAGCTTAAATTACTTTATTAAAATATATATTTTAAAAAGGTATATATATAATAATATAATCCTTTTTATTTATATTTTTAAAATCTTACTTTTCTTTTTTATTTTTAATAATAATAAGTAATTAAACTATTTTAACTTACTTATTAATATTATTATTAATTATAAATATTTTAATAATAATAATAAATTTCTTATTAAAATTAAAAACTTTTTTATATTTTTTAATTTAATTATATTTAATTTAAGTTTTAAACGTAGATATTTTTTAATTTTTAAAAGTTAGTTTAATTATCTAGTAATTAAATAATTTTATTATATTTTTAAGTATTTTATAAATATTTAAGTTTAATATTTTAAATAAATTTTAAATATAACGTTTTATATATAATATTAAAATTAATATCGTAAAATTATAAATATTTAAATTTTATTAAATTAATTTTTTAATATTTTTCTTATTTAATTAAATTTTAAAATATTATAATACTTTAAAATAATTAATTAACTAATTTTTTATTATTTTAAAACTAAATTTATTATTTTTTATAATTAAAATAACTATTTTAACTTTTAAATAATAATATAAAAAATTAAGTTTATTTATAAAATTAAAATTAATTATTATAAATAATTTATTTAAAATTTAATAATAAATAAATTTTAAAATATTATAAAAATTATTATTTAATAATTAAAATTTATAAAAAATATATACCAGTAAAAAATATAAATAAATATTATTAAAAAAATAAATAAATATAAATTTATTTTAAAACCCACTTTTATTAATATATAAAAAATTAAGAAAAAATAAAAAAATTAAAAAAATAATATTTAAAACTAAAAAAATTAATATATTAATTAATATATAATTTTTATAATTATTAAATATTAATAAATATATTTTATAAAAAAATTTTAATAAAAGCTTAATTTTAATAATAAATATATTTTTTAATTATTTAATAGTAATTTTATTATTTATTTAATTATTTTTAAATATTATATAATATTAATTAATTATAACTTTAAATTACTTTTTAAATTAATTTATTTATATGTTTTTTCTTTTAAAAATTATACTTAGTTTAAAAAACTAGCTTATAATATTTATATATTTAATAAAAAACATTTAAAAATAATTTTATAGGTTTTTTACGAAAAATTTCTTAGATATTAAACTTTTTAAAACTAGTTTATTAATTTTTAATATTATAATTAATTAATTAAGTTAAATATATAAAAAAAACGTGGTTTTTTTACTGTATTTAATTATAATATTTTTCTTATTTATATTAAAAATTAATTTAAATTTTATTTATTTATATTTATTTTATTTAATATTAAAATATTATTTTATAGTTTTAAAATTAAAATTATTAAATTTAATAACTTTAATTTTATAACTTATTTTTATATATATAAATAAATTTTAATAAATAAAAACTTTAAGTTAATTTTTATTTAAAAACTTTTTTAAATTTATTAAGTTTTTTATAATTAAATATATAATATTATAATTAAAAATATATCTTATTAAATCTTAATAAATAATTTATTTAATAAATTTTTTTTTTATTTATAAGTTAATATTTAAACGTTTTAAAAAGTTTTTATAAATAGTTATTTATAAAATTAATAATATATAATAAATTAAAAAATTATATACTTAAAAAATATTATATAAATAAAAATATTATTTTAAATAATATTTAAAATAACTTTAATTATTATTTTTTTATTATAAAATACTATATTAAATTTTAATAAAGTTATTTAAATTTATATTTAAAAAATAATATTTTTATAAAAAACTAAAAATTAATATTTTATATTAAAAGTTATATCTTAGTTTTTAATAATTATATAATTAATTAATCCTAAACTTTATATCCGAGTAAATTAATTAATATTTACTCCAAATTTTCAATCTTATGTTATATAAAGTAGAGTTGGTTGAGATATGTGTAAGTAAAATAGGTGGGTTTTAATCAATTTTACGGGTTCGCCGGTAGGTCATTCTCGCTGGTCAGGGACAGATGGTAGGAGATATCACAGGTGGTATCGCCGTCGGGAAAGACGTCTCGACATCCGCAGCTTAAAGCATTTTAGTATTCTAATACTTTTGGAACCCTCCTTTGCTTTACAAATCACTGTAAAGGCCAATGGACAGCAAAGTATAGAATATGATACGTACCATACCCAGAAAGATGATCCGAAAAAATGGTACCTCCTCCTCTTCTCCTGTTTTTCCTGATTCAAGATTCGTTCTTCAGGTGTTGATTTAGCTTTGGCCTCCTCTCCGATCTTGTGCCTCGCATTGACGCGTGCTATTCTCGCAAGGTACTCCTCACGTGTCTCGCTGTCTGCCATACTGAAAATGAAGTTGCAAGTGAAGTCCGAAATATATGTTGAGTAAGACGGTATGGTATGTCAATGGCTTGATAGATGGATGCTGTGGTTGGAAAAAGGTTGGAAAATCTTACCAGACCGCTCTGTTTATATAGAGTACTATTTGAAGGGTTCTGCCACAGTAACGCAAAGGTTCTTACCGACTAGACGACCGGGTGATAGATACGGTCACGAATGTTACTTCGCTTGATTTGTCTTTTTCTCATGGACGATTCTTTTATCGTGACTCTTTGCAACACAGCGTTTACCTAAGCACCTGGTAGTCCATTAAAGGTAGCAAATCCGAGTCAAATATTCGCAATGACATATGCTAACAAGTAACATATAAAGAAATTGAGCGAGTTGTATTGGATCGATCTTCCCAATTAGGTAGATTGTATACACTGCATGGGAGAGCTTCAAACAGTGACTGATGAGCTTGAGTCATGAAGTGCTGAATATGTTGAGCAGGTTAGTACGGACCTAAAGCAGCCCCCATCACACAAATAACACATAATGAGCAATTCCTGAGTCACTAGATACTGATGTCGCCGGATTAAACTTGGAATAGAGAGATGGTTCAAACATGAAGGGGTAGGGATTCATACTGCCTAAGCTATCGTTTATCCTTAGAACCCTCTTCTTCTACCATACTCTATATTCTAACACTCAAGAACCAGGCGGGCCTAGAAGAATCACAAGTTTAAAGACCTATTCTAACATGTAATGCATATTATATTTTGACGAATTATCCTCAGATGTTAATGAACGAAAGCGTCATCTATGTTCTGATTAGACAACCCGCTACGCACCAAATCAACAGTCATAGCAGGATTTGTTAAAATTGACCTCAACTCCGACTTACTAGTAACTACTTCTACAAGAGTCAAATCCAATGCCCTTTCGCTTTATTCCGCCTTATGCAACTTTGGCACAACCCAATGGCTTTAATAATGGGTCAAAAGCGGTGGCGATAGAATAATGATTGAGTTAATCTATTCGTCTAAGATATCTCTTTATGTGCGATCCGGCATTTCTCGGTATGGATTCTTGGGATCCGCCAGTTCTTGCTCGACAGTAGGTAGCGTCTTGATAACCTTCGCAGGTGTACCTATGGCGACCGAATACGGCGGGATGCTCTTGGTCACGACCGAGCCAGCACCAATCGTGCATCCTCGCCCGATGGTAACGCCGGGAAGAATGGTAACGCCGCCCCCGATCCAGCAATCGTCTTCGATCCGAATAGGATGGCCAAACTCAACAAACTTTATCCTCGAAAGCACACTGGTCTCGTGGCCGGCGCTGTAGATGCTGACGTTAGGCCCCATCTGAACGCGGTCGCCGATGATGACCAGACTGGTGTCAAGGATGGTAAGGCTGAATGAAGACGTCAGTCGCAAGGTACGGGGGAAAGTGGTAAGAATGCAGACTTGAAGTTCATAAAGCAGTTTTCTCCGATGATAACGTTGCAGCCGTAATCGGGCAAGATTGGGGCCTCAATGAAAGTTCCGCGACCAACTCGACCAAGGATCTCGGTGAGCATGTTGGTCCGTATCTCAGCGACTTGTTCGAAGTCACCGGTATTGGGGTCAAGATTATTGAACTTGTGGGCGGCACATCGCGCTTTGTGACGACCCTCTAGCAACTTCGGATGTAACGGATTGTACCTATAAAGTTGGTCTCGGTTTAGCTTGTTGAGGAGGGCGACGGAGTGAGGCCACTTACAGCATGCCAGAAATCATGCGTTCGTACTCTTCGCACCAAGGAACCCCTCGAAGAGTCTTGGCTAATGCGATGATCTCCTCGTCTTTCTGGTCTTTGGCCATAACGATAGTCTAAGTCTCGGTGGTAGTAATAATGAGTAGGTAAATATTGTTGTAAAAAATGCACCGCTGATGTGCCAGTTAATATTTCCTTGCGACTTTTAAGACAGAGGTTGTGCCGCCGGGATAGCGTCATCCAAGGCCGGTTTTTACTACCAAGCGGAGCTGTAGGCGGAGTTTTGAGCCCTTTGATGGATATTGTATAGTTGCATATAATCTATACGAATACCAGTTAAAAGAGTTCCCCCACATCTACCCCTGTCTTAGGAGCATTAGCCGGCGGGAACTTGCATAAGGTGCTCCCAGTGCCATAACGTACCTTAGGTACCTCGGTACCTAATAAGGGGCCCCCTTTTAATAAATTGAAGTAAGTGCTGTGTACATATGTTCTAGTAGGCTACAGATTTGATATGATAGTTCTAATAAAATCTCCCCTGCTTGGCAAATTAATCTAAAACGACGTTGGGAATAGCAGCCTAGAAACCTGAACATAGTTTTTCATTAGATTGGCGTTGGTGAAATGGGCCATTTTCATTTGTTCCACCAGGCGTGGCTGAGGATCTCTGCTGTGAGACGTCACACTGAAATGCACAGGCCGATACAACCACATAGTACTCCAAGTCTAAGAATAAACCCAGTCCTACCAATTATATAAAGATGATGCGTGGTAGCCAAAACATCCAAGAACCGAATGCATCTCTGGGTAGTAAATACATTAATGCTCGGCACTATCATGTAACACTGCATTTAGGTACAGCCTCTCTATGGGGCCAGTGTCTTTGCTACGTCTGGTCTCAGCCCCCATGAGGCATACAAGTAGTTCACTGATCAGACCTATATGAGTATTTGGAGTTTTCTATAACCATAACAATCAATCCATCTTAAAGGCAGACTCATTGCTTCATTCGAGATAAACTTATTTTCATTCCACTCCCATTATAATGTCTTACCACAGTGACTCTGAAGTCCACAGTCCGGTTTGGAATCGTCATGCTTCTGGCAATATGCCTTCCGAATCTGACGAAACGCTACCGGTAGACTTCGACCTAAGGGCATTCCAGGCAAGGAATAACGCCTATATACCAGTATCTCCAACAGATAGTATATATAATGACTCGGAAAGACATTCCACAACTACAGACCACCCAGATAGCTTTCCGGCTACGACAAATACCCAAAGTATCCCAATACCAGAGACAATAGAAACGCAGCCGGCGGAGGCATCCGAAAAGACTAAATATCCCCAGGAGTCCAGGCGTTTCACTCTACTTTCCGCTTGGTGGTGGTGGTGGTGGGAAATAGGGGCAATTATTTTGTGTATCGTCTGTATTGGACTAGTCATCGGCGTTTTGCAGAGGATCGAAGATCAGCCAATAGAGCTATGGCCGTATGCCATCAGACCTAACTCCCTTATATCAGTTCTCACTACCATTGCGAAGGCTGCTATGCTGATACCCATCGCATCGTGTCTCAGTCAAGCGAAATGGTCTCATTTCCAGCGCCGACCGCACGCTCTCGACCACCTTCAACTTTACGACGATGCTAGTCGAGGGCCTTGGGGGTCATTCCTACTCCTTTTCTCCTGGCGTCTCAAAGCTGTCGCAGCGTGGGCACTAGCTTTCGTCACACTGGTAGCATTGGGTATAGAACCCAGTGTGCAGCAAATTCTCGAACCGAGGAACAGGCAAGCACCATTAGCCAACGCTACCGCGCAAATCGGTAGAGCTGAGAATTACACCTCGAGGGCGATCTGGTCTTCGTCGATTCAAGGATATGGAGGTATGAGCAGTGTCCCAATATGCTCCGTATTTTTTTTTAATTTCATCTGACCGTTTATAGGACCTCGGGATCCAAACCCCCATATCTTGGAACTCCAGACAGCCCTCGCCAATGGCCTAGTTGGTTCTGTCCCAGATGTCAATTTCCAGTGCCCCGAGCCGGCAACACAATGCACCTGGGAGCAATTCAGTACCCTGGCTGTCTGTGCAAATTTCCGTAACGTCACGAACGATGTTAAGGAGCATCAACTTAACTCGACATTGTACAGCTACACCTTTCCAAAGGGAAGCAACATCACTATGGACGTGAATAGGAATAACGGGGGCACGACCCTATTCCATTCGGTTGGATTGTTGAATACTATTTATAATGGAACTATTTTGAACGGCATTGGCATGGAAAATGCGACCGACCCCTACAATACCCAGCGACTCTTCTTCTCGATTGAACTTAACTGGTGCCTCAGAAACTATGAAAAGGTCGTCGCGTCTCCCGCTGGAATAAAAGACGCTCCGTACACCTCCGAGCCACTCTACCATTACGATTTCTCTCTATCCGATACCATAGTTGGGGCTGGAATATTCAAGTACGAGCCATACCAAGCAGATTCGGCGCAGACCTTGTTTAATATCTCTATATCTTTGCGAAATGGTCTCTGGATCTTTGTAAACGAGCTGTTCAGTCGCGAGTTACATTCGCCTCTGACGGACGACGAGCAATTTGAATCCGATACCAAATTCGGCGAGTTCCTC
This sequence comes from Hypoxylon rubiginosum, assembly GCA_902806565.1. Taxonomy (NCBI): domain Eukaryota; kingdom Fungi; phylum Ascomycota; class Sordariomycetes; order Xylariales; family Hypoxylaceae; genus Hypoxylon; species Hypoxylon rubiginosum. Next base: position 1,324,414 of record CADCXA010000030.1, on the reverse strand, counting down.
TACTACGCAAACCTGGCAAACTTCACCAAGAATCTCGAGGAAACTCTCACCAATCAGATCAGAAGCTCTTCTCCGGGCGATAACGAAGAGGCCGTCATATTCCCCGGCCAAGCCTTCTTCCAGGAGACCTACTGGCACGTCGAGTGGCCCTGGATTACGGTGCCAATCGGGGAAGCGTTCTTAACGCTCTTGTTGCTGGTCATCTCCATAGTGGCCACTTGGCACCAACCGTTATTCCGATCTTCTGCGTTGGCTCTTTTATTCCACGGCCTCGAGGAGAGCAACTTGGATATGCAGTCACCGCATACAAGAGCTGATGCTGATAACTTAGAGAGACTCGCAAAAGGCGTCTATGTTGAGTTTAGGGAGAATGAACAGGGCGTCTTGAAATTTGTTCGGGCAGTCAAGAGCGATGCAGTTTGAGGAACAACATAGGTTGAGATGCATCTTGTGGCCGGAGAATCACACCGCAAACGGGGTATTTTGGGTACTTTACGGATGAATTACGACAATGACTTTGGTGAAAATTATTGTACCGCATTTTCTTTCGAGACTTGGTAGCTTTTTTATATGCAGCAACACGTACTGGGCGTAACTTTGGTATGAGTGTGATATACAAAGCTACCAAAGTGTCATATATTCACGAGCTAAACAGTATTCTGGCCACTAGGTTCTCCTTTAATCACCCGGGTAGAGTCTTGACGGATAATGGAAAGCACCAGAGCGCCACATACAATAGGCGAGAACTTAACAAGTCAGGGGCCGTGGTCCCGGAATAGTGTAGGGTTTGCCACCCATGTACGGGTTTCCGGTGGTGTCGTAGATAGAAACAAGAATACCAGGGTCGTTAGCCGAGTAAGCACCGGGGAAACTAACAAAGTTCGAGCCAGCGTTCGTTCCGGATCCGGTGATACGAATTCTGTCGCTTGTTAGATGCTCGGTCTCGTGAAAAGGTGCGGGAAGAGGATGTCTTACTGTGCGCATTCCATGTAGAACTGAGCTTGACCTTGCGATTGCGCGCCGTGGAGAGCAATGGTCTCAACACGCATGAGGTAGTCACCTGGCGCAACGCATGTCGGCATGGTGAAGTAGTGCCAGCCGTTGTTGGCGATCATCTTATCGACCGCCCACTGCCCGTTGCTGAGTCCATCTTCGGCAACCTTGAACCACTTGAGACCAGTCGTCTGCGCGGTCGCGGCGTTGTCGACCTTGGCAAGGTACACCATAATCGGGCCTGATCTATTAGCCAATCCTGGTAGTTGGAAGGCCTAAACTCCCTTGACTTACCCTTGTGACTCTTCGCGATAGGATTGTCAGGGTCGTTGGCCGTCTGAGCACCACCAATGACATGGCCCCACCATGCACCGACTTTGGCACCGGCCGGCACTGTGATAACGGTGCTGTCGGTATGCTTGATATCCTTGTTGCAAGCGAAGGCGGCATCGTTGACATTCTGGATGGGATAGTCGCTGTCGGGAGCGCGGACGCCCTTGAGCTGGCCTTGGTCGGCGCCGTTGACCGACACCTTCTGGAAGATAGTGTGGCCAGATGCCAGGGCCGCGAGGCCGAGGATGATCGACTGAACCTTCATGATTACTCTGGTGCGCGTCCGAGGTAATTGAGGTTAATACGTCGAAGTGCTGTACCAACTGAGGAATGGGAGTTCACTTATAGGCAGAACATCACAAGACCAATTAGGGGGGACGGCGCCTAGCGATCCGCGACAATATGGGAAAATTAAGCAGCCAGTGGGAGGCAATGGAACAGCCCAACCATAGATGAGGCGGCATATTACCGTAGCGTCCTTATTCCCCATGGGGTCGGTATTTGATGTGTAATATTTACCTTGCTTCCATGATATTCGAAGGATGTACATATAAAGTAGACTGGGGAAAATGGGAGTGCTACGCGCATTCAGGGGCACAAGACACTTGGTCGGACCGAGTTAGCAAGTCAAGTCCATATATGAACATGTAGATGGGTGACTAAGGTAAGTATGGTTATGGACAGCACTCATCATTGTTGCGATGCATTTTATGAGGTGTTGAATATACGGAAACCTGTCTGGGTTCGTTAATCCTGTGTCATACCCCTACGCGATCGGAATATGGTGACACAAATATATATGCGACGGCCAAATTCTGTAGCTAGTCATCATTGCCGTTGGCTGGATTTGAAGCTGAAGAACCGTCACCATGTAGTAGATTATGCTACAAGTACGCCAAATTGCTCACAATTTAGGTAAGGTAGAAATCTGATATGAGGACGGCTGTTGTTACAAGCATCAAGTGTGGTGAATGCGGCGAATGCATGTGAATACACTGTAGGATCTTGTTGGGCTGGTTACGTAATGCCTCCTATTGCCAAATCCACGTGAGCTCTCCACAAACGGCCACAAAATGTCTGCAGCATCAATTTACGCTCTTTTGAAAACAAACTCTGCGACTGACGGACACTTCTGGTCACGTAATTGTATGCTAGAATTAGTGTACTTAAGAAATACAGCAGCATCATTTTACTCTTTTGCCCTTGCCCTTGCAGCACAAGGTAAAGCGGTAAACTTAAAGAGCCCATTAATTTCCCGAGGTACTTCCAGGTCAGATCATTCTGCGCTTATCTTCCGAAGCATAGCCGAAAAGCTAGGCCAATTGCGAAGTCGCGTTCTGGATCAGCAAGGACCCGAACCTGACTTTGTCGCATCCGTGAATTTTAGGTTTTTCTTCTTCTTCACACCTCGAATACTCTCCTCCTGTCTCAAGGTCAGCTATCATCAAGGGTATTCAAGATGTACGGGAATACTTATACGCCATCATCAGGTGGGGATCAACATCATTATACCCAGTCGAGCCACGGTGAATTCTCTTCTTCGCAGAGAGGACCCCCCGGAGCTATCCCACCGCCCCCATCGCAGCCGCAGCCGCCGCCGCCGCTACCGCAACCGTCGCAATCATGGACCGGCTACCTTAACCAATCACAGCCAGATCGCCGAGACGTATACCAATTCCGCGGTCCTTACTCCGGCCTGCGACAGTCCCAATCCGATGACCGCCGCCGAGACAATGGAGATGATCGCCGTCGAGACAATGGAGATTATCACGACCGAGATAATTATCGACCTCCTCAGGGTGACTTCACCTTCCATGTTGACCGTCCCCCTGGCATCGACTCGTATCGGCCTGCAGAGCGAGAACAGCAGGGCTCAAGAGCGTATGAGCCATATCATCGCCAGAAACGAAATCCCAGTACTCATGATTCGTATAGTTACGACGATGAACGGAACGCGTCGCATCGAAGACGTAGTAGATTTGCTCCTACTCGCGATGCCCAGCGCCGTGACGAAGAGCGTAGGCAAATCCGGGATGAGCGACAAGAACGCCGGCCGCGCCGTGATAGGAACCCAGCGTATCGAGGGCGAAAGCAGAGAGAAAAGACTATGCCTTCGGCCCGGGAGCTTCTGGTCAAGAACTACGACTATCAACCGGAACTAATGTTGGGTGACACAATAGCACGAGCAACATACAGAGATGTCGATGAGCTTTCGGATAGTGACGAAACTGAGATGGACATTTCGGAAGGGTCTGACTCGGAAGTAGCTGAGCCTGCAAGCAAGCGCGCGCGCACGTCGGCTACCGTGCCGTCGAATGCAGAGCAAGAGGTGCCGAGATGGTCGAATCCGGATCCGTACACGGCACTCCCCCCTCCCGACGAGAGTACGCGCAAGAAGAAGGACATGGTTCATCTAATTCGCAAAGCACGTGTTGAAGCAGAAGCTAAAAAGCCGGCGCTACAGACTGAGGGGTTAGACTTCATTTCCTGCGATTTTAGCGATGATGGTGATAAAGTCAAGGACAAGGACGGTGCGAAACGGAAGTCCCAAACTGGGCCAAATGGCGCAGCTGCCGAGACAAGTGCTCGACAATCCACACTTGACAAACATGTATCGACTACGCTAAGTGGGGCCTCGTCACTTCCACCTAAACCCCCCGTTTCTACATCTGATCAACAGAGAACCGAAAGCAGAGAGCCTGCGAAGACCAACTCGGCTGTGTCGGGTACCAAGAACAATCCGGTTGACCTTACAGCTTCTACTTCACTTGGCAATCGAAAGCGCACTTTCGACGACGTAATCAAGCTGCCCCACACGTCACTGAAACCAGTAAGCAAGATGCGCGCCGACGGAGGGGTTGTGTACCTATGGAAAGCTGTGAGCGATGAGAATCCCTGCCCTTGGGCGGTAGACGACCATTCGAAGACATTGTCTATGGCTACACGGTAGGCCTGCCACCTGGTCTTCTTAATAACTCCTGCTAATATTTCCCAGCCTACACAAGGAAATCATGGATTTTTACGAATGGGTTCGACCCCGAAGTTACGAGCAGCATGTCCGTGAGTTGATGGTTAAGAACCTCACGAAACTCATCAAGAAGAAGTGGTCAGACGCCAAGGTTTTCCCATTCGGATCGTACATGTCTGGCTTGTATCTCCCCACCGGTGATATGGACATTGCTATCTGCTCGGATAGCTTTACCCGTGGTCAAGGTGCGAAGTACGGCAGGAAGACCCACCTCTATGCCCTTAAGAGTCACTTGATTAACTATAATGCTGCCTACATGGAGGAGGTAGAGGTCATCGCCAATGCGAAAGTTCCCCTGATCAAATTCACCGATAACGAAACCGGGTTAAAGGTTGACATTTCGTTCGAGAAGCTAGATGGCGCTAATGCTGTCGGAACCTTTCTGGACTGGAAAGAAAAATACCCTGTGATGCCTATTCTGGTAGCTCTCATCAAACAATTTCTTCTAATGCGAGGTTTGAATGAACCAGTCAACGGCGGAATTGGCGGTTTCTCTATTATCTGCATGGTTGTCAATCTACTCAACCAAATGCCCCAGGTCCAAAGCCGCTCTATGCGCCCTGAACTCCACCTTGGCGAGCTTCTCATGGAGTTTTTCGACTACTACGGCAATCATTTTCAGTACGAGACGGTAGCCATTCGCATGAATCCCCCTGGTCTCGTCCCCAAGGTGAGTAGTATAGAGCTGCCCCTGCGATACACGCTAATACATTGATATAGAACGCCGTTAGCTCTATTGTTTATCGCAATATGGACCGACTGTCCATCCTGGATCCCAACAACCCCGAGAACGACATTGCTGGAGGATCCAAAAACACTCCAACGATTATGGACAGCTTCTCAAGAGCGCACTCGACTATCCGAGACCGAATGGAGAAGCTTGCACAGGGATTTCCAGAAGACTCGGGCCAGACCATCCTGGCACCATTGTTTGCAGGTGGCTATTCGTGCTTCGTAGACCAGCGAACCTACTTGGAGCGTCTAGCGGCGCAAGGCCTGCGTGAATATGCGCCCACAAAGCGCAGCATGTGGTAGCTCTAGCCAGCATAACGTTGGCAACTTGGCCACAGCTCGACTTACATTTCGAAATTGTTCTGACATACTGGACCACCCTTCGTCACGAACCACAGGATTATAAGGAGGCTTTTATCGGCGTTTTGTTGAAGGTTATACTCGGCACTAGACCCGGCGGCTCTTTGCACCATGGACACGGCGTTTTCGGACCGCAACGGAGTGCATGAAGATACCAATTTCTTTATTTCTTATTTTTCCTTTTCCCTTCTAGGTGACGAGATTTCCAGTACGAATCACTCGTCGGAAGGGGAATGCCATGTATGATAGGACCCGAAACTTGGCCGACACACCCCATGCCGCTGCCGAGTTTTTTGCGTCGCATTTCTTCCTCCCCCTTGCTCCAATGCAGCGACCATTATAGGTGGTCATGAGCCAAGTGGTAAGGGGAAATTCAGAATTCGCATTTTTTTCTACTCTCTACTTGAAACTATTCTCTAGTGGAGAGATCAGACGTGACTGATATATCTGCTGACTAGGTTAAAAATGCTCTGGATCGATCAAGCTCCGGCCTTCAGATACCTGTGGCTACAGCAATACAGTATTTAACTTCATACTAACGATTCATAGGTTATGTTCTATGTGGGAAATAACTCTCACTACTTACTCATTGAGTGTAGTGTCTGTTCTAGTCGGGGAGGCCAATTACGTTTATGACGAACGTTTTGGCCTCGCTCATTTTCTCACCGGATGCTGCGCCGCGTGCTTGGCTTCGGGGAGGGAATAACGAAAGACCTCGAGACTTAATTGCCTACCTAAGTAGGTACCGTATCGCGATCGTGTTACCGTTAGGACCGCAAGTGCGAGATAATGAATGTATCGAGATCGAGTTTCGCTACGTTCCGTTGCAACACATCACGTTTTCACTCTAGCAATACACGACACCGAAATGGTGTTCGCCACGTGAGTAGGCACATTCTCGGGATCCGCCTATGGGGAAATTATCCCCCTTGCGCATATCTCTAGATCGAGGTCGAGGGTGATTGCAGACGGTCTCAAAGTGATCGACGCGGTGCAACCTGAGAAAGCACTTGTATCCTCGAGATATGCAGGTTACCGACATGGCCTGCTGGAATAGTGGATGAAAGAAGCCGACGTGCTACCTTTCTACCCCTGAGCCCGAAATAAGCCAATCAATATCTGGCCTACCCAGTCTGTCGGGCTCTCATCCCCTGGCCTATCGGCACGCATACATGTCTATGATGAAATCTGACTACCTACCAGGTACGTACGACAATTGATCATCTGAAGTGTGTGCCAAGCTTAATCATAAAAAGCAGTGAGATATCAAGCCTTGTACGCCGAGTCAAACAGATCACAGTTATTCTAGGGTTCACCCAGCTATGTCTGGCATACGCGAACTTCAGTGAGGCAGACGACATACTAGGTAGTTACGTATCTGTCAACGGCGGGTGGCCACATATCGGGCCATGTGGGCTGCCAGGTACCGATCCGGATTCGAGTCCAGCATCTTACACATACCTAGTATGTATAAATAGGTCGAGTAGATACTTACGACCGGGAGATAGCTTCAGCTACCGATAGGCCAACAGGCCAGAGAAGGTAGTTGTTCGAATCCGGGCTTGCAGCCTAGGCCTTACGGCCTTAACTACATGCCGAGGTACATATATCTACACGTCACTCTCTTTACCTCCTAGGTGCATTTATCAAATAAGCCTCCTTTTCTCTTATGCCAGGCACCTAGGTGGGCATCCCGCCTTCCAGGTAGCCGTCACTCGTGCCAGGAATTGGTGCGATCATCCCATGATTCGAACGGGGTATCCTATACTCATCCTACGGTATTGACAGATGCGCTGTCTGTTCGTGATCACACGGGGACTTATGGGGGTTGTGTGACTACGCCATGTAACAGGCAAACTTCCGTTATTGAGTAGAATCGGCGTGGCTGTGTCCCATTACTCCGTACGTACCTACCGTGGTATTTATTCTTCTTGTTGTAATACCGAAACCAATACAGCGGAAGTTGAGCGATTGCGTTGTCTTTCTTCACTAATCTTCACCAACACCATCACTCCAACAAAAAGACCTCCTCCTAGGAAGATAGTCGCCGTCAACGCATCTCAATCATTGCCATGTACCAAGCTAGCAATGTATACTTCATATGCGGCTTCGCTGCCATTGGTGAGTTACCGAATCGCGGCCCGAATTAACGGGTATTTGGCCAATTGCTGATTTCTGACCCCCTGATATCGAGGCGGCGGGCTATTCGGCTTCGATATCAGCTCCATGAGCGGCGTCATAGGCACTAGCGCATACAAGCGATACTTTGGCCATCCCGTTTCGTATTATCAGGGCGGGATTACCGCATCTATGCCTGCTGGCTCGTTCATCGGTTAGGATTACTCAAAATCTCTCCGGGCAGAGCATCCTAGGAACTAATATTTACCGGGCACGGGGTTAGGGTCGCTTGCGAGCTCCTTCATCGCCGACAGGTTTTCTCGCAAGGTCGCTCTCCAAATCGCGTGCATCCTCTGGATCATCGGCTCAATGTATGGCATCTCCAAAATGTGTTTCTAATAACTCTCATATGGCTTTACGTGCTATGACCTGATTGCGGAATGATCGAGCTAACATATGCCTACCCCCTAGCATTCAAAGTGCTGCTCAAAATGTAGCAATGCTCTGCACCGGTCGGGTCATCGCCGGCTTCTGCGTCGGTATCGCCTCGTCGATCGTCCCCATATACCAGTCCGAAATCGCGCCGAAGGAGATCCGCGGCCGGGTCGTCTCCCTGCAGCAGTGGGCTATCACGTGGGGCATACTGATCCAGTACTTCATCCAGTACGGCGCGGCGCAGGTCGGCGGCGGACCCGACGACCCCCGCCAGCCGGAGGCCGCTTTCCGAATCCCGTGGGCTGTCCAGACGATCCCGGCCGTCGTTCTTTTCGTCGGGCTGTTCTTCTTCCCCTATAGCCCGAGGTGGCTCGCGTCAAAGGACCGGTGGGACGAGGCTATTCAGGTCTTGGGTCTCATACATGGCGGCGGCGACGTGAACCACCCGAAGGTCCTTGCCGAGTACAAGGAGATCGAGGAGGCGCTGCGGTTTGAGCGGGAGCAGGCCTTGTACGGCCTCCAGGCCCTCGTCCAACCTCGTATTCTCAAGCGAGTGGTCCTAGGTATGAGTATACAGATGTGGTCGCAGGTACGTTTTCATCGATCGACATGGCGCATGGAATCTTCGCACTGACTCGAAATCGTCGAATGTTAGTTAAGTGGAGTTAACATCATGATGTATTATATCATTTACATCAGTAAGTGTTTTAAACCATATACGTGCCGTAATTAAGCTTGCCAGTATCATCTGGAGCCAGTTTAATGGCTCACAATCGCATCTTTGAATGGCATATACTAATCTTCATCGCTTACAGTGGAAGAAGCACGGATCGGATCCCCCCTCACGACCGCCTCGGTTCAGTACGTGATCAACGTGGTGTTTACACTACCCGCTATCATGTATTTAGACAAGATTGGACGTCGACCTACACTGATTTTCGGGTCTTGCTTCATGATGCTGCTCTTGTTCACTTCGGGTAAATACCAACCTCGCATCCAGGACCCGTCCCGTCACTGCATATTAATATTAATACTGGACAGGGATTCTACAAGCCATATACGGCCAGCCGAACGACGGCCGGGGCAGCGGCGACATACCGTGGGTCGTGGCGGACAACAAGCCCGTGTCGTCCGCCATCGTGGCGTGCTCGTACCTGCTGGTGGCCACGTTCGCGACGACGTGGGGGCCGACGTCGTGGACGTACACGGCCGAGATCTTCCCTTCCAGGGTACGAGCGATGGGCGTGAGCGCGAGCACGGCGTCCAACTGGCTGTGGAACACGGCGCTCGCGTTCGCGGCGCCGCCGCTGCTGTGGGCCGTCGGCTGGAAGACGTACATGCTCTTCGCCGCCTTCAACGCCGCCGCCTGCGTCCACGTGTCCCTGTGCGCCCACGAGACCAAGGGCGTCGCGCTCGAGGAGATGGACGACGTCTTCGACTCGGGCGTCCCCGCCTGGAGGCGTCGCGAGACGGCGACGACGACGACGATGAAGAAGGACGGCAATAGCGGTAGCAGCGGTGGCAACATTAGTCGCCTCGACGCCCTGCAGAGAGATATCGAGCGCGGCCACGTTCACGTTAAGGCTCCGCTCCCCACTATCACGGAGGAGACGCTGGAGGAAGAGAAAGAGAGGGTGAGTGATGATGACGGCTTTATTATCCGAGCGGCGGCGTGAGATATTTATGTAGAGAAAATATCTGGGTGATCTTGTGGTGATGTAATACTAGGTACGATAGCACCATGATTGTGTTGGGGTCTGCTATTACATATACAGATTCCTAAGGCACGGAGAAGATGTAGGATATACCCTTGTAGTATTTAGAACTTACCCTATACCTAGTGCAATGAGGGTGAGGGACTTATTAATTACGATTTATTGTTAGTCTGGGTGGTTTATGTTCTTCAGTTTACTTCGTGCTAAAGAATAGGAATAACGAATGTGAGACCAAAACGAAGTAGTCGATAAATGCCCATTTACACTGTCCAGTGCCGTCACCACTGTGGTGCCCATCCAAATATTTATTTGACCGTTTATACCCCCTCTATCCCTTATGAGTCTTGCTTAATATCTTCGCACGAGTATTGGTCATGCGCCCAATCGCTACACCACCGTAAACACTGGATCCTTTTATTGTCAAGTTCTAGGTTTATGCATCCCCCGTACAGCCGGCGTACAAGTTCGCCATCACACCCGTGATCTGTCGCTCCAGCGTATCCGTACCACGTGTAGATACCGTCGTTCGGGGTCGACGTATATGCGCTGTTGGTTTTGTTATCCACTGTTGAAGTCGTCGTTAGCTCCCTCTCCTACAGAATACGATGCCCACGCCGATGGGACTCGAAGCTGATCTCCGAGCTAGCGAGAGACGTTGAACTTCCGGCTTACTTCTTATTTGCCAGTACTCTGGCCTCGAACCTATGCTCGCGTGATTTACCCCCTCGGTGCAGTCATCCGTCTCGAACTCGATCACTTTGAAGCCTCGCCATGCGCTGCTTCTTGTGATCACCGAAAGTAAGGCAATGGCTACTGTTGAGAACTTCATTATACCCTACTCGATGTATTGTTGAGACGAGTAACTACCAACGTGTTTGGGAGTATAAAAGAAAAGGGGTAGTATGAAGCAAATGCGCCGATCTGGTAAAGCTTGCCGATGGTATTTTGAAGATTGATTTACGGCGAAATAAAATTCGATCTCTTTTACGTGTTAATGTGGAAATAGCAAATGTCTTCTTCACGACTACTATATCACAGACCCGATTCATTGGACCATACTTAATGGTGAGCTGTGTGAAAGAGAAGTTGACGAAGGCGAACACAATGCGCACAAAGCAGCCGTATACAAAGATCAAAGTGGCCTTGACGTCAGGCAGGTATAGGTATCTGGGCTCCTTAGACGTTGGGATCAATGAATGCAGCTTTTCAGCACCACGCCTCTATTATTCCTCTATTTCGTACTCTAGCTCTTCGGCCTCATTTTCTTCCTCATATGATACCGTTCCGTCTGCGCCCCACTCCCACGAATCTTCGTACATCTCAAACTCAGAAGACTCAAACAGTCGAGGTACGCGAAGCTTCATGGCGAGTTCTACTCCTGCCTCACTTGCTGTAGTATTTAGGTGATCTGTCATGTGCCACTGTACAATCCTCCAATTCTGGTCCCTGTCTGCTACAGGGTCCTCGGCAATCGTTATGAACTTGAGCGAGGCCGCGTCCTTGCGTTTTCTGTCTAGAAGATGGATCAGCCAATCTACATGATCCGTATTGAGCCTCTGCTTCCAGAGCTCATCGAATGTCTTGGACAGCGCGTGCGCCCTCATGTCACCCAGTGACCAGAATACACCCTGGTCGCCATCAAGAAGCAAATGAAGCCTTTCAATCCGCGGCGGCAGACATTTCCCGATTTCATGGGACCACGCGCAGCTCGCTGTTGTCTTTCCCGTGTCGAAGAAAAGGGAAGCGCTGAGCTCGAGTCGCGTTACGTTTGTGAAGCGTGATAGGTCAATCCGAGATCCGTCGTGAGATGGATATTTGACATTCACTGTGTCTATCACTAGATTCTTGAGACTGGCGGCCACGGGGGCAAGCAATTCTCCGTAGAATGCAGGGCGCAGGGGCTCGTCTAAGTTGTAGCCCATCATCGATGCGTATTTCGCTACTTCTCGATTGACCTCGGTCGCTGCGCCGGGCACGCTGAGCTGCAGGCATTTCATATTGGGGGTCCTCGGAAGTATCGATTCCAATACCGCCGCGGAGACGGGGCGGCTGGCGAAGAGGTGCAGGTGGTTTAACTTGGCGAGCGTCGCTGTCGGCCTGCTATCCGTTCCGAACCCGCCAATAGGCGCATATGTGGTGAGTACTTCTAAACTCGGTAGCTCGCAAAGTCTAGTCGCCTGCTCGGCGGGCAGGTACCATTCTTTGGCTGCTATATTGCAGAGCCCAATCTCTAGGTGTCGCACCTGAGCGAAGCTGCCCTCGCGGTAGTTATATAGAGCCTGAAGCGCTGTCCATTTGCCGTAAAATTCTGATTTCAATGTCGTCAAAGATGTTGATTTAGCTAGGTGGTCTAGAAATTCATTGTAAGCTTCGGCGGCGTCGTCAAAAGAACAGTGAATTTTCGAGTACAGGATGCGATCCACGATAGACGGATTTTCCCGGCAGCTTCTGTTGAGGAGGATCATCCGTTCGACGTCCTTCGCATCTCTCCCGTTGAACATGAGCTCGATGTCTGCGTAGAGGATGTTGACAGCCACGTCTGATACACGACGGCAAGTAAGGGCCAGGGCGCAGAGAGTAGGGTATCCATTGTCAGCATGATGGCGCTCATCTTGATTGTCGAGATGAGAGAAGATCTCTTTCAAGAGCTCAAATGGCAGATGACTCAATGACATGACTGCAACGCCACAAAGTCCACAATCTACAAAAGGGGAAAAGGGACGGGACAGCCTAGGTCTACAGCAAGAGGGCACGCCCTAGAAACCAACCCGCCTCTTTAGCCCCATATTTAGGTACCTACATGATGCATTACGTAATCCGTGTCCGTAAAACCTAGCCCTTAGTCCGCTGTAATTACAGTAAGCTATAGGGCACCTAAGCCCTGCAAGCCCTGTAACATGCCAAAGCCCAATAACGTACCAGAACCTTGTAGCACAGCTTTGGTACAGGGCCTACGTGCCCTGTAGCTCACTGTAATTTAGGTAGGGACTGCGCTTAATTCTTGGATGCAGATTGCGTAACATGGAACTTTAAAACAGGCTGTAGGTTCCGCTCTGCTTGGTCTCGGTGGTATAGCTGGCCTTTCAGGGCAAACGAACTTCAAGCTAGAAACTGGGTTGATCGGAAACGTATACTGCATAGGGACTAAAGTGTTATGTCGCCAAACATCTTTACACTAGACACTGCATTTGAACGTGTCTTCTAATGAATTAGACATCGGATAAGAGGCAACAATGAAGTTTCGGCAGGTAGCCGTGTCGTGTGTTGCTGCTAACTACGCGAGAACTTGTTTATCGAATGTCACTGTCGCTATCCATGGCCACTGATGATATGGTTGACTTCCTGGACATCCCAAAGGGGCTTCTACCGTCATGATTTACGTAATACACATTACGTAAGCGAACTGCTATCAAAACCGTTCCGCCAGGGGCATGTTTTCTCCCCTTTTGTTTACTTCGCGAAATAACAGTTCTTAGATCTTGACACCTATTAACTCTCAACAGCAAGCTCGTGGCCTTGTCAGCATCGATTTAGTGAAGAGCTTGCCTTACATCTACATACTTCTATTTACACCAGACACGTACCTCCTATTTAGTGGTATGGTTACACGAGAATGCAAGGGATAGGTATCTACTTCCAACATGCAAGGAGGCAAGGCAAGGTTCTGTATATTTCGAGCGTAAATTGTCAAACAGAATATGCGCCTTGAGGGCAATCATATCGTTCCATACCAACATCGTTTGACCATCAATTCCTCGGACTTGAGCTCTGGCTTGCATACTTTCGGCACTTAGGTATGTATCGTCTCACTAACACTCACTTCTCATATTAGTCTTCAGGTGTTGCGAGCGAAAGAAAGAAACCATGGGCTTCTTTCATATGAGAATACTTGGGTACCCGGTGTGAGGGTCTTAGTACTTACCACCTGGGTAGGGTTATAGGTCTGTTGGTACGATATCATAAAAGATGGGCCGCTTTGTTCGCGACGCCTAGTAGAAAACATTATAATACAATTTGCGGACAAAGATAAGTACCTTTTATAAGGCATATTTCAACTTACCTACCTATACAATACTCTATGAAATAAGTCTACTGGTATTTAACTTCAGTATTTATGTTACATCATTAAAAACTTTCAAATGATATACATAGCAAGCTGGTGCATATAGGACCCCCTTAAAGGATTAATCTTCTAAGCTCTAAGCTATAATAAGCTTAGGCTATTCCTGCGCCCCTTTGTCCCAGCCTCATCCATATACCTAGAGCTTGGTACCTAACCCCTTAGGTTCATAGATCTTCGCGCAGCACATAGTTGTTTCCCTATCGTATAGTTAGCTTCATAACGCCTAGTAATCCGTACGAGGTAGATACCTAGATACCTAGGTATGTACCTGTTAAACAGGTATAAGTGCCTACCATATCTTTCTTTACATCCATCCCTTCGTGTAGGCTACCTTCATTCTCTCTTGGTAAGATGGCTACCGAACATTCGCATGCTGCCCTTTGGCAGGTAAGTATATTTTTCTCTGATCTTGAGTTAATACCGTGGGTCGTTATTCAAATATGTTTGACACGTAAATCAGGACGAGCTATTACCACATATCGTAGACCGGCTAGCCCAGGAGATGCCAGAAGCTGTGTACGGCTTGTGGCCCATCGCCCCGACATCCTACGAAGCGGGCTTCCGTACTGTCACCTATGCCCAACTCGCCAATGTCATCAATGGGCTCGCCTGGTGGATCACGGCGGAGCTTGGCCCCGGCCAGGACAATGAAGTTTTGACGTACCTGGGGCCGAATGATGTACGACTGACTGCGCTGGTATTGGCTGCTGTTAAGGCAGGCTACACCGTAAGATCTATACAATACACCTCTATTAATACATCTAGGGAGCATCGTTAACTAGTGAAATAGATTTTCCTCACGTCGCCACGTAATAGCTCGGCGGCGCAACGTAGTCTCTTCAGTTCCCTCAAATGTCAAACTTTCGTGACTACCAACCCGATGCCGCCGCCCGCACTTTCAGTTATCGAGGCTGTTAGACCACGTAAACTCATGCTGCCGAGAGTTGAGCAGCTACTGGAAACCCCCTATTCACACTTTACCTTCGAGAAGACATTTGAGCAGGGCCGTTGGGATCCCCTTTTTATCATGTACGCGCCACAGTTTTCATGTCAGTATTCGGCATATTTCTTACTTCAAGCAGACACACATCCGGGTCTACAGGTATGCCAAAACCCCTTATATGGACCCACGAAACGGCGGCACGACATTTCAACTTCACTAGTCACGACCCTCCCGAAGGAGTGACTTCGGTCGATCACACGTGTCGAGGCAAACGGATCATAGTAACAGTGCCACCTTTTCATGTATGCTAAAAAGAGATGAACTCATTCCATATTTCAACTCACGATCTAAGCTGACCGTCGTAGGGAGCTGGCTTAGGACAATATTTGCTGTACGCTATTCCTTTCGGCAACGCCGTGATTGCGCCAGCAGCCACAGGCATTGTAACCGCGCATGGCCTTGTAGAAGCCCTAAAGCAAACACCGGCAGACATAGCAGTATTGGTGCCGTCAGTGGTCGCAGAATTAGCCCAGGACCCTGATCTTCTTGACTACTGCGCGAAGCACCTTGAGCTGATTGTGTACATCGGGGGCGACCTCCCGCAATCGATCGGCGACCGCGTTGCAGAAAAGGTAGCTCTGCACTGTCGATTTGGCGCATCCGAAGTTGGCATACCACCGGAACTGGTACCACCGGAGTTTGGACCGGCTGATTGGCGTTATATCCGCTTCCATCCATGTGTTGGTGCTGTTTTTGACGAAGTCACGGACGGTAACTATGAACTAGTTATACGTCGTGATGAGTCTCTCGCGAGGACCCAGCCGGCATTTAGTATCAGGGGGCAGCAAGAGCTCGATGAATATCGCACCCGCGATTTGTTTGAGCGCCACCCGACTGTTCCGGACGCTTGGTGCTGGCGAGCCCGGGCCGACGATATCATCGTATTTCTCAATGGCGAGAAGACGAATCCCGTATCTATGGAGCAGCACATCCTGGCTCAAAACCATGAGCTGAGCGGGGCTCTCGTAATCGGCTCCCAGCGCTTTCAGGCAGCATTATTAATCGAGCCCGCAAAGGCAGCCGGCCCACTGACTACACCCGAACAGGCTGCTTTGATCGAGCGTGTCTGGCCGAGCGTTAACAAGGCGAATCTGGTGGCACCTGCCCATGCACGAGTTGAAAAGGCATTGATTCTTGTGACTACCCCTGACCGGCCCCTAATTCGCGCAGGCAAAGGAACCATCCAGCGACCCGCAAGCCTATCTCAGTATGCAGCAGATATCGACAAGCTCTATACGGACGTGGATATGGCTTTAAATGATGAGCCAGCCAGTGTGCCACTAGACCTGGCTAATAAGCATACGGTCGCACTCCGTATTGGTGATAGCTTGCTAGCTGTCACGGGCTGGCCAGATATAGATGATACGGTCAATTTCTTTGACAGTGGAATGGATTCCTTGCAGGCACTTCAGGTTACAAGGGCTCTCCGACGCAGTCTGCAACTGCCATCACTTGCCCTATCCACGGTGTACCAAAACCCTACGATCCCCCAGTTGACTTCGGCTCTCTTAGACAAAGGGGAAGCGCCAAGCGATGATGATATCATGAGCCCCTTGTTGGCTACGTACTGCGGACTTATCCATCAGATTCCGGTGCCCAAATCCTCCGCGTTGGACCGAGAGGAATCGGTCGATGTCCTTTTGACGGGATCTACGGGAACAATAGGCACGTATCTGTTACGGGCTCTGCTCGATCGGCCAGGAATTGGCCATATCTTTTGTTTAAACCGCGGCGAACATGGCGGGAGTGATGCTCAGAGTTCTTCATTCACCACTTCGGGGCTGAAGACAGATGATCTCGACGATCGAGTGACCTTCTTACAGGCCGACTTGGCACACCCCTTACTAGGCCTCGATAAAACAACACATGACGTACTTCGTGCCCGGGTTGGACTTGTCATCCACAACGCCTGGACGGTGAATTTCAATCTAGGACTCATGGCGTTCCGGCCGCAGCTGGCGGGATTGGTGAACCTGTTCACGCTTTCGGCCGCCGCTACACACCGCGTACACTTCGTATTCGTTTCTTCCGTCGGCGCCGTAAGTGGTCGATCAGCCGAGACCGGCGCGGCACCCGAGAAGGTGCTCGAGTCGTTCGATACGCCGCACGCGAATGGATATGCCCGAAGCAAGTTCTTGTCCGAGCAGCTTTGCGACGTCGCGGCCCGGCACCTAGGCATCCCCGTGACGGTGGCGCGCGTGGGGCAGGTTGCCGGCGCCGTCCGCCAAGGCGGCAAGTGGAAACGCTCCGAATGGTTTCCGAGCCTCGTCATCAGCTCGTTTCACATCGGGTGCTTGCCGGACAGCCTGGGTCCTAGGTTCTCTGCGATCGATTGGATACCGTCGGACCTGCTGGCTGATGTTCTGGTTGATCTTACCCGAGATGCCGGCTCGAGCCCGGGGAATAACTCGGGCGCTGGCGTGTTTAACTTGCGTAACCCTGGCGTTGTTGCATGGGCCGCAATTTTGCCGGCCATCTC
Source organism: Hypoxylon rubiginosum (assembly GCA_902806565.1). Taxonomy (NCBI): domain Eukaryota; kingdom Fungi; phylum Ascomycota; class Sordariomycetes; order Xylariales; family Hypoxylaceae; genus Hypoxylon; species Hypoxylon rubiginosum. The sequence continues at coordinate 1,307,095 of CADCXA010000030.1, read as the reverse complement.
TGCTGCGGCCGAGGGGAACCTAGGGCGAGCGCTAGAGGTGGTGTCGCCGTCGACGTGGTTAAGCCGACTAGAGGAGAGCATGACGGCGGTGGCTGAGAGCGACAACAGCAACGATTTGGCTACGGAAGTAGCATCCAACCCGGCCATTAAGTTGTTGGACTTTTATCATAACGGGTTGTGGTCTGATGGCGATGGCGATTCACTTCAGCCAATGTCAATAGAGCACACGCTAGCAGCCAGCGCGACTCTACGCGACATGCCGCCCGTCGGCAGCGAGTGGGTGCGTAAATGGGTCAACGAATGGGTATCCGGGTAGTTGTAACTAGCTGCGCAACCCGGCCGTGCAAGCACGGCCGGGAGGGAAGCTGTGGGTTTTTTTTTTAGATTATATAAGCATTTCATTATCGCATCATATTAACTTCATATAATTCAAATCAATTAAAATTTATTTATGAAAATATAAAATAAAAATTATAAAACTGGTATTTAATTATTAAATTTATTACTTTTTATTGGAATTTTTTGTTAATTTATATTATTTTTTTTTAATTAATATATTTATATTAATTATTTTATTTATATTTTATATTTTATATTTATACTTATATTTATATTTATTCTTTTTAAACTTTTATTTAAATTTTATTATTTTTTTTCTTGGAAATTTTTTAACTGGTAATTATTATTTTTTTTAATTATTAAAATATTATTATATTTATATTTATTAAAATTTTATTTATTATTAATTTAAATGTTATTATTATTATTAATAAAACTATTAAATAATAAAGTTAAATTAATATTTAATTTAAATATAATATTATTAAATATAAACTTAAGTTATTTAGTTTTAATATAAATTAAAATTAATATTAATTTTATATATTTTATTTTTAACTTTTTATTAGTTTTAAACTTTTTTTTATAATTATTATTATTAGTTATTGGTTTTAATTTATCTTGTTTTTATATAATAAAAGCTTTTTTATAATATTAATAATAAATATTAAAGTTATTATTATTAGATTTTAAATTTAAATTTAAAAAACTTTTTTTTAAAACTAAAAGATAATATTTATAATTATCTTTTAATTGTTAATTTTTTAATTTTAGGTTTTTTAATTTTAAGTTTTTTAATTATTAATTTTTACCTTATTTTTTCCTTTTTTTTTAATTATTTATTTTTAGTATTTCTATTTATAGTTTATATATTTTAGCTAAGGTTTTTAATAATTTTTATTTATAGTATTTATTTTTTTAAAATTTTATTAATAGTAAATTAAATTTTTAATTTTTTATCGCTTTTTTATTTTTAAATAATAAGGTTATTTTATTATATATTAAATTTTAAATAAAATGTATAAATATATATTAAAAAGGTATTTTTAAAATAAAATAATATTTAATATTATAATAAAAGTTTAAATATAATAAATTTTTATTAATAAAAAATCCTAGTGGGTTTAATATATAAATTTATAATATATATAATTTATTTAGTTTATTATCTTTATTTTTATCTTTTTTTAACATTATAACTATGTGGTTATAATTAAATAAATAATAAATATTATTTTAAATTATTATTTAATTTTTATTATTATTAAAAAAATTATTTATATTTAAAAGTAAAATTATAAAGTTTTATATATAATAGTTATTAAATTAAATTAAATATATTTTTAATATAATATAAGTTATTTTAATCTTAATTAACGTTTTTATAAAATAATAAATCTTAGTTAAAAAATTATAATTATTTATTAATTCTTTTAAATTTATTATAATTTTAATAGTTAAAACCTATAAAAATATTCTTTTATTATTTAAAGTTAACTTATTTAAAATTAGCTTATTTAAAGTTAGTTTATTTAAAGTTAATTTATTTATAATTAATTTATCGTGTTTATATTTTAAGCTTACTATTTTTTTTTATAATAAAAATAAAATAATAAATATTATCTACTAATTAAAATTTAAATAAAAAATATAGTTATTTATTAATATTATTTTATTAATAAACTTAAATAATTATTATAATATTATAATAAAAAAATATTTAATATTATTTATTAATTAAATTTATTAATAGTTATTAAATAATAAAATTTCATAGTTAAATATAATAAATAATTTACTTTTAAAAGTTTTTAAAATATAAAAATCATATTTATTTTTATATGTTTATAATATACTAATATTTTTTTTTACCGTTAAATATTAATAATTATTAGTAATAATAATATAATTAATATTAAAAGTTATACCAAAGTAATTTAAAAAGTTAAAATTAAATAATAACTTTATTTTTAGGTATTTTAAATAATATATATTAAGTTTATATTATAGTTATATATATAAATTATATAATAATAACCTATAAATTAAATAATATAATTTATTAATATTATTTATTTTTAAATATATAAATATAATATATATAAACTTAAATATATATAAATAATAAAAAGTTATATTTATTATAATATAAATAAAGTTATAAAAATTTATTTATATAAACTATTTAAATATTTAAATAATAAATCATTTTAAAACTTAAAATATTAATAATTTATTATTTATTTATATATATAAATAAGTTATATAATATATAAGTATTTTTTAATATTATTTTGATTTTTTATTTTTTATTTTAATATTTATTTTTTATTAACATATTTTTTATTAAAATAAAATATAAAATAAATTTAAAAGAAAAATTTATAATTACCATGTTTTTTAATAATAATAATAGTATATTTAATTAAATTTAAAAAATTATTTATATTTTTTATTTTAAATATAATCCACCATATATATTAATTATTTTATATGTTATTAATAATAGTAAACTTTATTATTTATTATTTTATAAAACCTATATAATTATTATTAAAAATATTTAAAATAATATTAAAGATATATAAAGATTGTATTTTTTTTTATTTATTAATTAAATTACTTCTTATTTATTAATATTTTAAAATAGTTTAATTAATATTAAAATTTATTATTTTTATGTTTTTTATAAAAATTATATAAATATAAGTTATATATTTAAATATTATAATTAGTTTTAAATATTATATATATATATTTATATTAATTATTTTTATTATAACTAATATATTATATCTAGTGATTTTTTTTTAAAAGTATTAGCTTTTTTTTTATAAAAATATATTTAAATAATAAAAAAATATATATATTAATAATTTATTTAATTATATTAACTTTAGATTTAATTTTAATTATAATTATTACACCTTTATATTATAATTAATAAAACTGGAAAATAGTTATATTATACTTAAAATTATAAATCTTTAATTATTAATTAATTAAATATATATATATTTTATAAAAAATTTACTAAATATTATTTATATTTCCTTTTTTAATTATATATTCCTTTATTAAAACTTTTATTATATTTAAAATAAGAATTATATTATTATTTATTTAAAATTAGATTTTAAATAAAAAAATAAACTTTATTTAATATTATATATTTTTTAGTTATTAATTAAATATTATAATATAAATATTAAAATATATATATTATTTTATAATTATTTTTTTTATTTAATTCCTTATATTTTAATTAAATTTTTATTTGTTTATTTTACCTAGGTTTTATTTATTAAAAAAATAATTAAGATATTTAATAATAATATTTTTTATTAAAAATATTTTATTATTTTCTTTAAATATAAAAGCCTTTATAATAAATAATTTATATAGTAAATAATAATAATAAAATAACTTTTTAATTTTAAGGTAAAAGTTATTAATATTAAAAAAGTTAATTAAAAATATAATATTAATAAAATTTTATAAGGTGTAAGTAAAATTAAAAAAAAAAATATAAACGAAGTTAAAAAAAAAAATATAAGTAAAATTAAAGAAAAGGATATAAGTAAAATTAAAAAAAAAATTAATATTAAATATTTAGGTAGATATTTAGTTTATTTAATATATATTAGGTAAATAAAGTTTAATAATAATAATAATTTTAAGTATTTTTTTTAAAAATATTATTATAAAAAATTAATATTTTTAATATATATTAAGTAATTTAAACTTATTAATAATAATAATAATAATAATAATAAAAATAATAATAATAATAATAATAATAATAATAATAATAGTTTTAAATTTTTTTTTTTTAGTAATTTAGATAGCGATTTTTAGTTTAATTAAAAGGAAAAAACTAAGTTTAATTCTTTATATTTATACCTAGCTTAATAAATAATAATAATTAAAATTTAAATTATTATAAAAATTATTTTATTTTAACTACTTTTTATATAACTTTTATTAATATAAAATCTTTTATTAATATTAAATTTTTTATTAATACCAATTTTAAAATTAATTATAAAATTATTTTTAAACGTGTTTATAATAATTATATTCATTAAAAAATTTAATTTCTTTTAATATTTTATTTATAAAAAATTAAGTTTTTTTTAATATATTATAATTAAAAAGATTAGATTTTTTTTTATATATCACTTTTTTATATATATAATTTATAATATTTTTTAAGTAGATATTTTTATAAAAATAATATTTTATAAAATATATATATATAAATAAAAGGAAAATAATTTAATAGATTAATTTATTATTTTATATATTACTTAATAAAAATTTTAAGTTAATATTTTTTTATATTTTTAAAATATAAAACCTTTTTTTATATTATAATTTTATAATATAAAGTTAAAAATACCTAATTAAATAATTTTTATTTATTTAAAACTTATTTTTAACGTTAATTAACTTCGTAATTATAACTTATTTAAAATTTTTATTTTTTTTATTACTTTATATATATTTTAAACTAGTTTATTTTTAATATATAACGTGTATTTAATTATTATATATTTTTTTAAATTATTATTAAAATATAATTTATATAATATTAATTTTAAATTATTTAATATTTCTTTTACTTATTTAATTTAAATAATTATTTAATTTAAACCTTTAGATTTTATAAATTTTTATAATTATTTTTAATTAATATTATTTAAGTTTATATGGTTTATAGGATTTTTTTTTAACTTATAAGGAATGTTTTTTAAAGGATTTTACCGATTTTAAAAGATTTTTTAGTTTTATTTTAACTTTTTTATATTATAGAAATAATATTTATAATAATTATTATTATTAGGTTAAAAAAATAGTTTTATAACCTTATAAATTAAAATAATAATAATTAATATACCAGTTTTTATTTATTAAGTTTATTATTTTATAATATAAATTATTTTAACTTTTTTAAGCTTAATTAAAAATAAATACTAGTTTTAAATTAAAATAAGTTAGATTATTTTCCAGTTTTATTTTATACGTTTAAAATTCTTTATTATATTAATAAAAATAATAATTATTTTATATTAAAAAATAATAAAAATTAAATTAAATATATATAATAAGTTTTAATTAAAATTAAAAAAATAAAAATAAGTAATATTATAGTTTTAATATTTAATAATCTATATATATATTAAGTTTTATTACTTTTTTAAATAAATATTTTGTTAATAATTTAATAATTTATTATTAAATAAACTTTTTTATTAAATATATAATATAAAAACCAGGTTTATTACTATAAAAAAATCAAGTTAAATGGAATATTAACCATTAATTATAAAAATAAATTTATATTAATCTTTTCTGGTTAATTTAAAGGTTTTAATTATTATTAGTTATTTATATATAAATATATAATATTATTTTACCCCCGAAGTAAAATTATATTAATTATAAAATAAATAATAATAAATTTTAATATTATATTATTTTATTTAATTATTTTAATAGTGTATATATCGGTTATTATTATAATAATATTAAAAATAAATATTTTTATTAATTTAATATATAATATATAAATATTAATAAATTTAAATAATAATAATTAATTTCTTTAATAATTATTAATAAATATATTAAAATAAATAATATATTAATTAATATTTTTATATTAACTTTAACTTTTTTTTAGTGTAATTTTTTATTATTAATAGTTAAAAAAAGTGTAAAATTTATAATAAAATAAAACCTAATTAATATTTACTTGTTTAAAATAATTAAAATAATTTATAGTTTATTACTTTAATTATTTAATATAATAAAAAAAGTAAAATAGTTAAAATATAATAAGATTTTTTATTTTAAAAAATGAAAATAAGTTAAATAATTAATTAAAAACATTTTATATATATATTAAATATAATATTATTTATAACATTTTTTTTTAATTATTTAATAATTCTTATAAAACTTTAAAATATATAATATTTAATAGTTTATTAAATTTTACTTTTAGTATTTTTAAAACTTTTAACCTTTAAATAAATTTAACCTTTAATATAATTATATAAAATTACTTATATATAAACATAAAAATCTTTTAATTAATATTAATTATATTAAAAGATTATTCTTATAATTTATTTATAGTTATAATAAAATAAACTAATATTAAAAACTGTTATTTAAATTATATAAACAACTAATTCTTATTATTTTAAATTAAATTAATTTTTAATAAAATATATTTTATTTTATTAAATAACTTACTAAAAATCTTAGCTTTTATATTATATTTATTAAATTAAATTATAATTATTTAAATATTGTTATAAAAACTTTAATTGGGATTTAAATTATATAATATTATAATAAAAAGATTAATTTTTAATTTTAATTTAGCTAGTGGTATTTTTTCTGGTTATAAAATTTAAATTATTTTAATTAGTGTTTTTTTTAGCTTATTAATTATTTATCTTAATAAATTTATTTATTAAAAGATATTCTTATTTCTCTTTAAAAATATTAAATAATAAGTTATTATTAATTTTTTATATAAATATATTATATATAAATAAAATAAATTTAAAAGTAAAAATATTTAAGTTATATAATACATTGTTTAAAATTTCCTTTAAGTAGATATAATTATAAAAATTTTTAATATTATTAAATATTTTTATTATATTAAATAATAATATTAATCTATTAATTTTAAAATTATAAAAAATTATTTAAAACCACTATAAAAATTTTATATTTTTTATATTACTTTATTAAACCTTTATATTTTTTATTAAATATAGTTTTTAAAGTTTAAATTATAGGAATAAATTTTATAAATAAACGTTAATAATTTATAATTTTAATTTTTTTTTAACTATAAATAGAATTTATATAAAGTTTTTTTTAAATAAAGTAAATATTTTACTAAATAAAAATTAATCTTTTTATATATTATATAATATCTTATAAACTATTTTAAACATATATTTATATTATATAATAATTTTATTTTAAATAATCAATAATATTTATTAAAAAAAATTTACTTTTATTAATTTTTTTTAAACATTATATATTAAATTATTATTTAAAGTAATAAAAATTCTAAATTATAAATAAGCAGTTCTTTTATTAAATAATAAAAGCATTATAATATTAAATAAAACTATATATAATATAATTTTCTTTTTTAATTAATAATAATAATAAAATATTAAATATAAAAAGGTTTTTTTAGTTTTAATTAAGTTTTATAAATAAAAATATATAAAAGAAAAAATTTATTTAATAATTATTATAATAATATTATATATAATATATTAATTATTATTTAATATTAAAAACATTTTATTATATAAACTTACTTTAATATTATAATTATAATTTAACTTTTTTTTAAATAAATAATTAATATAAACCTCCTTTTAATTAAATTAAAATAAAAGGAGGCTTATTTTACTTTAATTTTTTAAGCTTATAATAACTATTTTAATTAAATATAAATTATAATTTAAATAAATAGTTTTAATTAAATTAAATAAGTTTTATATTTTATTAAATATTTATATTAAATTATTATATATAAACTTTTAAAATTTATTTTAAATATAAATTGGATTTTAAATATTATTTTTTTATAAAGCGTATATAAAAATGGCTTTTAATTAACCGCCAGTTAAAGATATTTATATTTTTTTAAAGAAATTCTTTTAATAATTATTATCTTTTAAAAAACCTTAAGCTTGGTAAATATTTTAAAACATTAAATATTAAATATTATTATATTTTATTAAATTAAGTTAATTTTTAGTTTTAAAGATTAAAATAAGAAGTATTTATAAATAAAATTTTTTATTAACTTTTAAATAAATAAAATATATTTAACTAAGCTTCCTTATTATTTTTTATTTATATTTTATTTATTTTTTCCTTATATACCATTAAAATAAACATAGAAAATCCTAGTATAAAATATCCTAATTATTTTTATAAACTTTATTATATTTAAACTATATTATAAAAATTATATAATTTTATTTTAAAGTTTTTATTATTAACTTAAAGTTATTTTTAATATAATATCTTATTTTATTTTTTTTTTTAAGTAAATAATTAAAAGTTAAATAAATAAATATATATTATAAATTGGAAATTTTAAAAAATAATATATTAATTTATATAGTTTAATAAAATAATTATATAAATATTTATTAATTTTATTATAAAATTAATCTTAATTTTAATTTTATTATAATAATATTTTTTTTTAATATAAATAAGTTATAATTTAATTATTATTTTTATAAATATACTTGTAAATATATTTAATTATTTTTATAATAATATAAATTTTAATATTAATATATACTTAATATTTTTAATTAAAAAAAAGATTATATAATATTACCTAATTATTATTTTATTTTATTAATTTTAAATAACTTAAAACCTTAATATATAATTTTTACTTATATATTAAATATTTATTTAATTTAATTATAATTTTAAAATAAAATAACTTTAAAAAATTCTTAAAATAATAGTTTTTAATTATATAAAATAACTTTAAATTTATTACACCGTAAAATTTATATATTATATTAAATAATATTATTTACTATAAAACGTTATTTAAATTAATATTAGTTCCTGGAATTTTAACTTATATAATATAATTAATATTTATAAATTCTATAAATTAATTATAATTTAATAATAATAAAAAAACCAAGTAATATATATAAAGTAAGTTTTTTTTTTAATATTTAATTATTTAAATTATATTATAATATTTATTAAAATAATATTTCTTTATAATATTATTTAAAAATATTTTTTACTTTTAATTAAAAATATAAATATTAATATTAAATTAATTACTTATAATTTAATTTAAAAGAAACTTATTTTTTATTTCTAGCTAGTTTAAATTAATAATAAAAATAATAAAAAGGGTTAACTAATTTAAATAATAAATAATAATTATTAAATTTTAATAATAATAAAATATAAATTTTTCACCGTTAATAAATAAAGATAACAAGTATATATTATAGTTAATATTAGTTAAATTAATATTTTTAATTAAAATAATATTATAAAAACCATTTTAAAAAGCTTTTTATAAATTGTTTTATTTATATTTTAATTATTTTAAAGTAATTTATTTTATAATAACTTAAATATTAATTAAATATTATTAAAAAAGTTAATTAAATATAAATAAAACTAATACTTTTTATTTATAATTATATAAATAATATTAAAAATATTACTATAAAAATAAGTTCCTTTTTTTATAATTTTTATTATAAAATTATATATTTAAATTATAACTAATTTTTTTATATAGTTATATTAATATATAAATAAATAATATATATATTAAATAACTTATAAAAACATATATATAAAAAAACAATATTTTTTTTATAATAACTTATTTAACTAGAATAATTTTTTTTTATTATTAACCTTTCCTTATAACATTTAAAATAATATTAATAATATTTTTAATCCTTAAAAAGTTTTTATATTATTAATTTACACCCTTTTTAAGAATTATATTTAAATTAAATTTTAATATAAATTAAATTATAAAATTATTTATATTTAAATCTTTTAAATTATCTATAACTTTTTATATTTATTTTTAAGTTATAATATATTTTTTAACATATAAATTATTTATATAAATCTTTTTAAAAAACTATATTAAAATATTTAAGTTTAAATTATTATTATTAATAATAAATTAATACTAAATAATTAACTATAAATTATAAAAATATAATTAAATATATTTAAGCCACTTATTTTATGTTATTTTTAAAAGGTTAATTATATAATATAAAACTTTTTAAATCTAAAAATAATTAGAACTTAAACTATTAATATTATAATTAATAAACTTATATAAAATAAATATAAAAAAAAAAACAAAATTAAACCATTAAATATTTTTTTAAAACTTTTAAGCTTTTAAATTAAAGCTAATTAATAATAACTATAAAAACTTAAAAAGTTTATAAATTTCTATTAATTATATATTTTTATTTTTATAATAAAATATAAAAATCTTATTTTCTTTTACTTTTTTTTTAGAGTATTCGCTAGATTAATAAAATATATTATAAAAATTATATTATTTATTTATAATATTAATATTATAAATATTTATTTATAAAAATTTATTATTATATAATTAAACTTTATAATATTTAATAAGGTTTAGTTACTTTTTATAATAAAAATATAAAGAATATAATAAATAATTTTACTTTAAAAATTATTAATTTAAAATTTAAAATAATTATAAAAGATTTTAAGGTTTAAATTATTATTATTTAATTATTTTATTTCTTTTAATTTTAAACTTTTAAAAACATTTAAATTAATAAAATATATTTAAATTAATTTTATTTAATAATTAATATTACTTTAAAATATAATATAAATAATAAATATAATAAAAATTTTTTATATAAGAATTAAAAATTATTTTAAATAATATATAAACCTTTTTATATTTAATATAAATTTTAATAAACTTATATATATTTATTATATAAAAATAAAAAGGAAATAAATAATATATAATTATAATAAGCTAATTTTAAATAATAATAAATTTTAAAAAAACTTGGTTATATGTTAAAATATAATAATATTTATATGTTAAAAGTGAATAAAATAATAATAATTAAAAGAAATATTTAATATTAATTAAAATTAGGAAATATAAATAAAAAGTTTAAATAAAAAATAGGAAAACTTATAAATAAAAAGAAATATATATAGGATTTATTTTTTTTTAAATTAACACCTTTAGAACGCATTTAATATATTTTATTATAATATATTTTATTATATAAAAAATAAATAAAATAGGAAATTCTAAAGAAATAAACATATATTAAAATTATTTAAATATTTAAATTATATATTAATATATTATTAATTTCTTTTAAATTTTATTAAAAATAATTAAATATTATTAAAATATAATAGTTAAAACTAAATATAAATATATTTTATTTTAACTTTTATTTTAATATATTTAATATTATTAACTTTTATTTAATTTTATATTTAATATTTTTAAACTTTAAAAAAAAACTGGATATTTTATTAAATTTTAATAAAATAAATATTAATATAAATTTTAATAAAAAGCTTAAATTATTATTTATTATAATTAAACTAATTAATATTAATAATAATAAAAAGCTACTTTTTTTAAAAACTATAAAAAAAGAAGTAAATTATTTAATAAATTTATAAAAATAAAAACCTTCTTATTTATAAATATAACTAAGAATAATATTAATTTATAAAAATTATTTTTTTAATAAAACTATTTTTAATATAACTTATTAAAATCCTAAAAAAAATTAAAAAATAAGCTTTATTTTTATAATAATAAGTTTTTATTAACTAAAAAAAAGGAAAAAAATTATAATATAAAGCGGCTTTTTATAAAAAAAATATTAAAAGGTTTATTAAAAAAGTTATTAATATTATAAAAAACTTATATATATAATTAAAAATATTTATTATTAATAAAAACCTTAAAATATTATAACTTTATAAAATAACTATTTATATTATCTAATAAATAATTATTAAAACCTTAATTTAAAAAGTAATAATTAAAAACAATTCTTATAAAAAATTTATATAAAAAAAATAAGAAAAAATCCAGAATTAAATAATAAAAAAATAATTTTATAACTTTAAAAAATATAAGCTAATAAATTAACTTTATTTATTTAAAATCAACCTTATTATTATTATTATTATTATTTTTAATTTAGTATTACTAGTAAATAATTATTTTTTATTAATTTAAAATATAAAACTATTTAACGGATTTAATTTTTAAATAAATCTAATAAATATATATATACTTTTAAAAAAGTAAATTATAATAAATAAAAAAATTATAATAACAATATATTAACCATTAAAATAAAAAACAGTTATAACATTAAAAATAAAAAAAAATATTTATATATTTTAAATTTAAAAAATTTTTATAATTAAACTTTAATATTAAAAAATACTTATTTTATTATATAGTTTAATAAATTAAACAAATACTTATTATAAATATTAAAAGTTAAGTTATAATTAAATAAAAATAAAAAAAAAAACCTAAATATAATAAAAATAAAAAAATAAAAAAATAAAAAAAAATAAAAAAAATATATAAAAATAAAAAAATAAATCCAACCTTTTATTACATATAAATATAAATATAAATTAATATTTTATTACTAATATAATATAAAATACTTAAAAAATATTTATAATTAAAAACTTAAATTAATATAAGTAATTTATTTTTAAATTAATATATTTTATTTTTAAAAACTTAATTAATTATAAACTATTTATTTTTTAAATATAACTAATTAAATTTCATTAAATATATTTATTATCTTTAAAAGTTTTAATAACTATAAACTACTTATTTTTTAAATATATTTAATTAAGTTTAATTAAATATATTTAAATTAAAATTAAAATTTAAATATTTTTTTATAAGTTTTATAAATGTAATAAAAAAAGGTTTAAATTAATTAAATAATAAAAATAATAATTATTTACTTATTTTTTAATTATAGTTAGTTAAATTTAATTAATTATATTTAAAGTTAATTAAAAAATTAATATTTTTTTATAAGGTTTATAAATATAATTAAAAAAATAATAAATTAATTAAATAACTAAAAATTAAATAAATAAAAATTACGTATTCTTTAATTATATTTAATTAAATTTAATTAATTATATTTAAAGCTAATTAAAAAATTAATATTTTTTTATAAAACTTATAAATATAATATAAAAACTATAAATTAATTAAATAATTAAAAGTTTAGTTATTTATTTTATAAATATATTTAATTAAATTTAATTAAACTTATTTAAAAATATTTTAAATATATTAAAATTTTATTTTATATACTTATATATTTTTTAAATATATTTAACTAAGTTTAATTAAATATATTTAAAAATAATAATTAAAATATATTAAAATATTTTTTTATAAACTTATATATTTTTTAAACACATTTAATTAAATTTAATTAAACTTATTTATATTACGATTAAAAAATTAAACTATTTTTTTATAAGTTTTATAAATATAATAATTTTTAAATACATTTAGTTAAAATTAAATAAATAGTTTTAAATAATTTAAATGTTTTTTTATAAGTTTTATTAATAATATAAACTAATTAAATATTATAAATAAATAATTATAAAAATAATAATTAATAATATAATTTAAAATATTATAGATTTTATAAGGCTTATTTAATTTTAATTAAAAAAAAAAAAACTATATTATAAATTTATATAATATTATATTTTTTTATATTATATATAAGATTTATATTAATTAGTTAGTTATATTTTAATATATATTTTTTAAAAAAAAAATTTATAATTAAAAATTAAATTTATTATATTTTTTTATATTATATTAGTATTTATATTAATTAGTTAATTATATTTTAACGTATATTTAATAAATTTTTTATAAAATTAATTAATTTATTTTATTATAATTTAAAAAAATTAATAATTAATATAATTTAATAAAACTTATTTTATATAATTTTTTTATATTATTTATATTTTTATAAACCTTATTATAATAAAATTATAAAAGAAAACATTAAAAAATACAAGGTAATTTTAAGTATATAATTAGTTAGTGAAATTATAACAGTATTAATAAAATTATTAAATAATATATATATTTAATTAAAAGGTTAATTTTATATATTAAATGTGTTTTTTTTAATTATATATGTTTTTATAATTTCTTAGAATAGTTTTATAATAAAGTTATTATAATTTTAATTATTAGTTTATATATAAAATTTAAATAAATTTTTTAAAATAATTTTTTATTATTTAATATATTTTTTTAGGTTTATTTATTTTTAATAAAGAAGCTTAAGTAATTAAAACTTATTTTTTAATGTTTTTTAATTGTTAATTATATATATATTGTTTTTTTTGTTAAATAAAAAGTTTTTTATTTTATTAAAGTTTTTTTTTATAAGTTTATAAATTTATTTAAATTTGATTTTTTTTTATATATTTATTAGGTTTAATTGTTAAGTAAATATAGTAAATTTTTTTATAGTAAATATTTTAATAAAACTGTTTATTATTATATTTTTTATAAAAATATAAGTAATTTTAATTTAATTTATAAGTGTTTTTTATTGTAATTAATAGTTATAAATATTTATATATTATAGTTTAGTTTAAAATAACGTAATATTTATATATATTAACTTAATTATTTATTTATTATTATAATATATTATAATTTTTAAGTTATTTAAATTTATATTAAGTTTTATAATTAAATATAATATAAATATAGTTTTTTTTATAGCTTGTATAAAAAATAATAACTTTATTTTTATTATAAAAATAATTATTATATTTTATTTATTTATATATTATTTAATTATTTTTTTAAATAGTTTTATTATATATATTTATAAATTTTTTTAATTAAAAGTGTTATTAATAAATAAAACGTTGTTAGTTATTTTAAATATATTAATATGTTTATATTATAAGGATAAATATTAAGTAATAAAAAAATATTAAATTAATTGGTTGGTTTTAAAATAATGTTTATTACTAAGATTTATATTAAATTTAATTAATTAAAAGGTTATAAAAGTAATATTAAAATATATAATTACTATTATATATAATATTAATTTGATTTTTTATTAGTATTATTAAATAAATTATAAAGAAATTAATTTTAATAAAAATAACAGTTTTTTATTTCTTATAAAAGTTAAAAAAATAATTTTTAGTTTTTTATTTATTAATAGTTTATTTAATTTATCTATATATAAAAATTAAAAAAGTTAAATTAGTTTTTTATTTTAATTTTTAATTATTTTAATTTTAAGAAATTACTATAAGTTGTTTTTATTTATAAATTAATATTTTTTTTATAGTTATAATATTATTATATTTATTATTTATTATTTATAGTTTTAATATATAAAAATAATATTATTAATATAAAAAAAGATTAATACTTTGTTTTTAAAAAAGTAGTAAAATTTATAAAAAACAATTAAAAAGTTTAATTTTATAAGTGTTTTAATTAGTTTTTTTTATTAAAATAAGGGAGATTTTTTTAATTTATATAATATTTTTAATAAATATAAAATAGTTTAACGTTTCCGGTACTTTAAAGGTATTTTTATATAAATTTTTTTATTTAAATTTATATTTATAAATGTGTTAATTATATTATATTAAATTAATTTAAAGTTAAATTTTATTATAATTATAATAAAGGTTTGGAATAATTTTCTAGTTAATATTAAAATATAGATGTTTAAATATTTATTTTTAATTTATTGGTTTTCTTGGATTATTAGTTTTATTTTATATTTTATAAATTATTTATATTTATTAAATTTATATATATATATTTATATATAGTTTAAAATTTATTTGTTATTAATAATTTATTATTTATATTTAATTTAAAAGTTTATTTTTTTATAGTTATTTAAATGTGATTTTTTAGCTTTTTTAAATTTTTACTTTAAAATATAGTTTTATAATTTCTTATAAGTTTTTAAAAAAAGTGGTAAATTCTTTTTATAGATTTTTTATTTTTTTTATAAAAGTTTTTATAATTTTTTAAGTTTATATAATTTTAAATATAATATTAAATTTAGATTTATTTAGTTTATAAAATAGTGTTATAAATAATATATTATTTATATTATTTATATTTTATTTATTGGTTTTTTATATATTAATTTTATTGTTAAAATTAAACGTTTTATATTAAATGTGGTTTTTTAATTTATTATATAGTTTATAACTTTAAAATAAAAAATAAATAAATTTTTTTTAATTTATTTTAAAAGTGTGTTAAAAGTTATAATTTAATTTATTAAGATAGCGTTTTTTATATTTTTATTTTAAGAGGTGTAATTTATAACATTTAATTTTATTTTTTTTATTTTATTATAAAAGATATAATTTATAATATTTAACTTTAGTTTTTTAATTATATTTAAAAAGGTATAATTTATAGCGTTTAATTTTTTTTTTATTATTATAATAAATAATAAAGTAGTTAATAAAAAAGTAATATTAAAAATAAAATATAATATAAATATAATTTTAATATAAAAATAATTAAGTTTTTTAGTTTTTTTATTATTATATTTTTTATTATTATTATTTATTTTATAGTTTTATTTACTTTTATTTTTTACTGATATTTTTATTTTTATCTTATTTTTTTTAAAAGTTAATAACTTTAAGTTAATTTTTTTTTTTATATTTTATAAAGTAATAACTTAATTAATTAAGTTTTAGATATTCTTTTTTATTATATATAATAAGTTATTTTTTAAGGATAAGATATTTTTATTAAATATAATATTTTTATTAAATATAATGTTTTATATTTTAATAATTTATTTTAATATAAAAATTTAAATATTATAAATATTTATAAAGTTATAATTTATTAAATAGTTTATTTATATTTTTAAATTAAGATATTAACGTCGGTTTTATTTTTATTTTACTTTTATAGTAAATATAAACGTTTTATATTTATATATTTTTAAATAAGTTTAATATAATTTTTTATTAGTAATTATATTATTTTTAAAAGTTAAATAAATATAAAAACGTTTATATAAAAATTACCAGTTAAAATTATATTTAAAAGTGTGATTATAAAAGTAAATAGTAACTTTAAAAATCTTTATTTATAAAAAATTTAAAAGTTTTAATTTTATTTTTATTATTTAAGTTTTTTATTTAATTATATTTTTTAAGTGTTTAATGTTTTTATTTTAATTTTATATATTTAATATTAAAAGTTTAAGTTTAATATAATATATTTATTAAATATAATTTTATATAATGTGTTTTTTTATTATTAGTTTATTATTATATTTAATAGTTTTAATATTAAGTTAATATTATTTTTAAATAATTTTAAATATTTAGTTTAAAATTTTAATAATTAAGTTTAAAGTATAATTTTTAAAATAAAAGTTTTAAGTTTATTTTATATATTTATTAATAATTAATATTATATATTAATATTTTTAAAAGTTTATTTTTAAATTATAAAAATTAATAATTAAATGTTTATTTAGCTTATTTAGTTGTTTATAACGTTTATAATAATTAAGTTTTTTAGTTTTTTTATAATTATAAATGTTATATTTTACTGTAATAATTTAATTGGTTTTTTTAGTTAAATTAAACTTTTTAATTTTTATTTTTTAAAAATAACTAATTATATAATTAAAAGTTTTTAGTTTTAAATAATTAAATTATAAGTGTTATAATTTATTAGTTATTATATTTAAAGGTTATTTTATTTAGTTATTAAACTTAACGTTTTTTATATAAAATAAGTAATTAATAAAGTTTTTAAAAAAATTCTTTAAAATATATTAATTTTATTTGTTAATAATAATATTTAAAATAAAATCATTTTTTTTTATAAGTAGTTATTTATATTTTTATAATCCTATTAATATTTTATTTTTTTTAAAAGTTTTAATAATATTATATTATATATAAATTCTTTATAATATATTATATTTTATAATTATAAGAGTTTTATTTTTTTTAAATTTTTTAAATATATATTTATTTTTTTATATTTTTATATAAATATAATTAAGTTTTTTATAAAAATTATGTTTTTAATATATATTATTTAATATAATAAGAATTAATTAAATTAATTAAATATATAAATAATAATCCTTAAATTTAAAATTATTAAGTTTTTTAAAAAATAAATATTAACTTTAAATATAGTTTATAAAATTAAAAATGTTTTTTTTATTTTTTTAATTATTTAAATTAGTTAATTTTTATTTTATATAAATAATTTTTTTTTTATTTTTTTAATTAGTTTAATAAACATATTATTTTTAGTTATCTTATATTTAATTATTTTTTTTATAGTAAAATTTAAAGTTTAGTTTTTTAAAACTTTATTTTTAATAATATATTAATAGTTAAAAATTTTATAATAATTATAATAAATTAAGTATAAAGTGTTAGTTTTTTATAAATAATTAATAAATATATTAGTTTGTTTTTTTTTAATTAATTTAATTTATTTATTTAAACTGTTTTAATTTTATAATTTGCCGCGGCTTTTATTATCTTTATTTTATTTTAATTAATTAAAAGGTTTAAAAGTGGTATTTTTTTCTTATTTTAACTTAATATCTAAGTTTTTATTATAATTAAATTTCATGTTATTAAATTAAATAATAAATGCTTTTTTTATAAAACAAAATTATATAAAAATTAATTATAAAAATATATATTTATATAAAATAATTATTATATTTAAATAATTAAATATATTACTTTTAATTTTATTAATGTTTAATAGTTTATAACTAGTTACTTAGTTACTTAAAATATTATTAAATATAATTTTAAGATTTTTTATTAATAATTAACTATTAATAATATTTATAAAATCTTTTACTTTTATATTTATAATAGTTAATTTTTATTTAATTATTTATACTTTAAAATTCTTAAGTATTTTTATTAATTATTATATTATTTTTTTATATTATTTTTAAGTTTATAGTTTTAATTAATTATTATATATTTTATTAATAATAAATAATTTTTTATATTATTTATATAAAATGTTTGTTAAGTTAAAATATATATTTTAATAATTTAAAGATATAAAATTAATAACCTAGTTTCTTAATTTTTTAACTATTTATTAATAAATTTAATAAATTTTATAATTATAATTATAAAAAATCTAATTTTTTTTATAAATGGTTTTATTTTTTTTTATTATTTTTATTAGATTTATAAATTTTTTATTTATTTTAATTTATTTTTTTTAATTTTTATTTATTACAGTTTAAAAACTATTATTTAATAAATTTTATATTATTTATTAAGTTTTTTTTAAATAATTATTAATATTTAATTAAAATAGTTTTTTTAATTATTTTAATATTTTTATAAAATTAATATATTTTTAAAATTCTAAGTTAATAACTTTTATTTAAAACTTTTTATTTTATTATTTTTAGTTAATTAGGCTGTTATAAAAGATTTTTTTTTTTATTATTTTTAATATATTATTTTTTTTATTATTAATTAAATTTAAATTATAAAAAATTTTATTAATATAATTATTTTATAATTTTATGGTTTTTAGTTAATTAAAAATCATATATTGTTATTTATATATAGCTTTTTAATTTTTAAGTAAAATAAGACTTTTAATTGTTAAATAATATATATATTTAATTAGGGGGTTAATTCTGTGTATTAAGTGTGTCTCTTTTAATTGTACATGTTCTCGCGATTCCTTAGAATAGCCTCGTAATAAGGTTATTGCGGCTCCGGCCGTTGGCCTGTGCGCAGGACCTGAATAGGTCCTCCAGAATAATCTCTTATTATCTAACAAAAATAAAGAGAAGTTGATGCCACTAGGCCTGTGCCTGATCTATTTGGTAGAGTTTGCATTGTTGCGGCGAGTAAAACGCTATATGTCAGAAAAGGGGCTTCCTAATGATATATTTCTCGCACCAGTGAAAATGTGTGGGCCCCGAGAGAAAGTGGTTCATTGTCCCATTATATACAGTGAAAAAAAGATATTATTGACAACCTAGGTACATACAGACGACTATTTTCTTTTCGTCATCTGCGTGTTGGCCCTGAACGGAAATTTCCCGAGCGCGGACATAGCTTTGCTGCTCCTCCAGCCGGAAGCGTCCTGCGGCAAGAACATCAACGGAGACATTCGCGCCCTTTGGGTCCCCGGATATGTGAAGGGTCTACGTATATGCCACGCCGGACAGCAAGCAAAAGATAAGAACGCGATTCCTCGGTAGATTTGCGCGGTATGTGTGGCGGATTTGTTGGCTTTCTATCATGCGATGGCATTCTCGTTCTGACCTTTGTATTTATTTTACACATATTTCACTGGATGAATGATTACACTTATGTGTCTGACCAAACCTCCTTTACCCCGCCCTTCTCGCGACGCTATACTAATCTTGAACCTCTTCCAGCTATTAATATTGATATTTGAAGTCTCTTGAAAAAATGGAGAAAAGGGATAATGAGAGCAAGATACGGGGCTCTCGTTTTATTTCACAAACACAACACTATAAAATCGAATACGTCTTACGGCTACGTAGGAAGGTACCGAGGTAGATCTTGATCCAATTCGGTATGTCTGTTGTAGGTTAGCGCAGGCCATGCGTATAACAGCCGCAATGTAACATAATATAATACTGATGTGGAAATGGGGAAGGTGAGCTTTCAACCCAAGATTTGACCGCTATCCACCCTCTCATACCCGACATGGAAAACGAAATGTCTTGTGGGTTCGACGGCGACTCCGATATGTATGGCCTTGGGATTCGAATTGGATTCTATATCCAATGGTACGGGTCTATCGCTGCAGCCTGGCTTGATAAAGGCGAAGCGAAGGGGATGAGGCTAGCTAATTCCCTCTTCATATCGGCGACTTTCCTAGCCCTCATTATCCAGACGCCTATGAATACCCTACAACCGGTTGAGATTTATATCATTCTCCTTTTAACCTACGGAGCCTACTATTATTTCGTACCTCTTTACCTGTGGCGCCTGGCTATTGGGTGTAGCCCGCTGTGGGATCCATCTCGATGGGGTCGTGTCAATGTTAGCCATTTATTCAGCATCTTGAATTTCGGCCTGTTGGTTGCGGAAACATGCTTTCAGTTGTGGTTTTGGTGTACCGGTATACACACCCTCCCAACCGCCACAGACTGTCAGCGATATGGCTTTTTCTTTGCCATGATCCCTTTGGACGCCCCCGCGTTCATCGCGCTGAACATCATCTTCAATATTATACTCCTTATATGCTGTTTTGTGCATCTCTGTCTCGGTGCGAAGATAATTAGGCCTCCAAAATGGCTCCGGAAGCAAATCAGGAGAGCGAATAAGCGGCCACCGAGGTATTTGTTCCTTAGTTTGACCTACTACCCTTAAATCATTATGTTAGCGTCCTAATGAGTAGAAACGTAGTGAGGAGCGCATATTAGGTCTACAAATGCTGCAAACGGTGTTAAACACTATAGTCGCTACTCTTGTCGTGGTTGCTACGGAGCTTACCATTCGGTGGAATAACATAAACGAAGTCAACGATGTGTCAACTGCTGGCCAAACTATCCCGGTCATCCTTGCAGTTGGTCTTGTCGCCCATCTACTCTATGTCTCCTTATTTAGACCAGATGATGGCAATTCAGGTTCAAGCTCTCCAGACACGATAGACGTTGTTCCCCCTACTCGGCCACCTCCTCGGCGACCAGATCCGCTATATGTATTTCCTGTTATGGGGCCACCAAGACTGCCACCAGGGGCAAACCG
This sequence comes from Hypoxylon rubiginosum, assembly GCA_902806565.1. NCBI lineage: Eukaryota > Fungi > Ascomycota > Sordariomycetes > Xylariales > Hypoxylaceae > Hypoxylon > Hypoxylon rubiginosum. Next base: position 1,285,288 of record CADCXA010000030.1, on the reverse strand, counting down.
ATAGGGGCCACAGCCATTTCCCTCACGAGGCTTGGGGGCACATCAACAGTATTTAGGAGATAGTATTGAGTTAGTATAGGGCGATTATCAGTTTATGCGAGATCATAGGGTAGCAATAGAGCATCGAAATGAATCATGTATTTGCTAAATATAACAACACCTATAAATTTTCATGAGTAGTAACTACTACATTTATCTTGTCATATGATGAGACGATGACTCGTTATATATCTAACCCTATACAGCACCCAAACCTCGCGAAAGAGTGTCTTAAGAAGGGGCGCGGGCTCCATATTAACTAATTCGATTCAAGCAACGGACCACCAAGCAGTCCAGTTGTCAATAAATAAACGCAGTTTCCCGCACCAGCCCAGACTTAACCCAGCCCCTTGTGAAGTTTGTACCTGAGCCCAGTACGACCGTGATCCACCACGCCCGCCCCATCCAGCCGTCATACCACATTCTTTCACTGCGGCCCCTCCTCCTCCTCGATCTCCTTACCGCTCTCGCCACAGCACCCTCGACCACAACGGCGAGCCCGTTCAGGGCGAAGAACTTGGCCTCGCCAGCCGCGCTGCTCCAGTCGCCGCCGAGCACGCCCCTGACGGAAAACGCGTGCACGAACGCGCTGGACAGGAACCCGCCGAGCACCTTGCCCACGTCGGCCGGCTCGCCCGGGCCTTTGCCCGTCAGCCGGCGCTCCGCCCACTCGCCGGGCCACACGCCGTAGACGAGGAACAGCCGCGCGAACAGCCGGTGCCACCCGTACGACCAGAACCCGCGCACGCTGGCCACGTCCCAGGCGCGCACGCTGTACAGCGGCGGGAAGAAGGCGAGCGGGCCGGGGGCCAGCGGGCTCAGCGCGATCGCGAAGAGCGAGTGGCCGAGCGAGAAGGCCGCCATCAGGAACGCGCCCAGCGCGCCCGTGAGCAGGAGCTGCGCCGGCAGCGGCAGGCGGTCGTCGAATAGCTCGTTGCTGCTGCTGCTGCTGCTGCTGCTGCTGTCAGACGCGGACGAGTCGGCGCCGAAGGAGGCTGCGAGGTACCGCACGTAGACGGACCGGATGACGAACCAGCTAGCAAGGAGGACCGGGAGCACGTGCACGAGTACGCTGTGGGCCCGGTTGCCGACGGTGGGCAGCCAGGTCTTGCGCGTATGGCGGACGTCGGCCGTCGTCCAGGTGAAGCCGACGCCGCGCATGCTGAGTTCGAGTTCCAGAGCCCAGGACGCGCGGTCTCGCAGCGTCTGCGGCCGACCGTACTCCGTCGTTGCCGTTTCGAGAACAGGCTGCGGGTCCGGGCCGTGCAGCGTGCGTTGAACCGCGAAATAGGAGTCGCACGCGGCATCCGGGAGGGAGCTGGGTATCCTGCGAGCCATGTCGCTTAGGCCGCTGGAAATACTAGAACGTCTGTCCTGGTGTTGTTGAGTACCTGTAGGCTGTGAAGTGGTATCGACCTGTGTTGCGTTGACCTCCGCATTTGCTACATTTTTCTTCTCTTGGTGAAAATATGGCTCCTTAACTCCTCCGTCCGACCACTCTTTCATTGTTCCGAGTTCTTCCGGGACCGGTGTCTGGGCTCGCGGCTTGTGCACGTACACTACGCGCCGAGGGATGTGGTGGAAAAAATAGGGGCTTATGAAGAAAGCGTCCATCACTCTACATCCCCCGTAGAGGCCGACTAGGCCGAGTTGGTAGGTGAGGCCGATGCTCTGCGGGACATGGTACGCGAGGGGCAGACGAAAGAAGAGAATGCCAGCCGTTAGGGCAAGAATATTGCGAACTGTCTTGACATAGATAGAGTTGATGAATGGCGGTGGCGGTGGGGCAAGGAGTAGAAGTGCAACGTAGTACACTATCGGCGGCAGTACAGCGGCGCAGAAGGTGAGAGGTTGGCTTCCGGGTATGGGGTGAAGACCCGGCCGCGGCTCGGGATTTACGATGAAAGCATGGAGCTGAGTTATATATCCAGAAAGCGACGACATCGTCTCGATGAAACGCTAAGATTCAAAAGATGAGTATACAGTCTCAATTAAAACTTAGGTACTTGCCATACGTACCATGAGTTTTGGTAGATTACATCGGAGATGGTATTTTTGGGTTAGGCATCAAGTTGGAGGAAGTTTATCGAGATACATGATGACGTGTGTATGAGTTGGGCACATGACCTTAAATGTATAAGCAGCTGATAAGTATGAGGGGTCTAAACTGAAGCGTCCGTAGGTAGGTACTAATAATAATAATATACTACTTGGGTATATTTAAAAGAAAAAATCCGTGCGAATATTGTAGTTTACCGTCTCCTCAAGTCCGAACAGATGTCGCCCCTGATTAGTAAGCAATACTCCTATAAGTTAAAGATGCCCACTATCATTAAGGAATAAAGATACTTTAGTGGGGCCTTTTTAAAGTTGATGACATAATATTCTATGCGCTATTATACAGGGACCTAAGTAATATAATGGCTGCTAAGGGAGCATGTAACAGCCTTTAAAATACCTAAATATAACATATAAAATTAATAATATAATTGTAAAAAAGTATTATATAATATCTTATATATGTTATAAATACCGAATAAATATAAGGAGCTTAATATTAAGTTTTATTATAATTATAATAAATTATAACATGTATTTTTTATAATTAAAAATTATATTATTATTTTATTAATATAATATAATATCTAAGTTTTTTATTATTAACGTTTAAATTAAATTAATTATATAATTAATTTAATTAATAATTAATTTAATTTAAATTATTTAATTAAAAAATTTTAAAAATTTATTTAAATTAATTAATTTTTTTTTTTAATTAATAAAATAACTAGTTAAAATTAAATAAATAAAATTTTATTAATTATTTAATTAAAAAGTAATTAATAAATATATATTTATTATAAAATTTAATTTTATATTATAAAATAATAAATATTATAATAAAATTTAATAATTTAGATTTTTATTATAAATTTTTAAATTTAAAAAGCCTTTTTATTAATTAAATATATTAAACCAGTTAAAATTACCTTAATTAATTGCTAATATTTAAATATTTAGTTTAATTTTATTTAATTTAAATAAAGGTAATTTATTTAACTTAATTAATTTAATTTAACCGCTGCTCGCTACTTTACATTATTTTCTCGCCTTTAACGCTTCTGCAACTTTGGCTAACTCGCCAGAAACCTTAAGAAACCCGTCCAACATAGAGTCCTATATTCCTCATCATTAGGCAAAGGCGAAGAAAGATGTCATTAGAGAAAAATAACTTACAAACGTTGATTTTGGCAATAGCTTCCATGACCAGTGGTTCATGCCAGCATCTTTGCCCACCCAGACTTCTCCAACCTTACCAGCCTCGATTGCTTTGACCACCCCGAGGCCGTACGTTAGCGGATCCGGCGCTCCTTCTTGGAGTTGGCCACCGCCGAGGCGGTAGAGATAGTCACGGATCACATAGTAGTACGAAGTCTCGGGGATCCTGGGCATCGTGACGTTCTCAAAGGCCGGGGTCTTGACACTGGTGGTTACAAGGGTAACGGTCCTGACTCCGAGAGGCTCGAGCTCGCGGCGCCATATATCGCTTGCCATGATAAGAGCAGCTTTGGAGCTGTTATACATGCCTGTTTTGCGACGAAGGGGGGTCGCATCAGCCACCCACACGAAGTTGGACGCTACAAAGCAGGAGAGATGGAAGAAGAAGGAATCACTCACTCAGAAAAGGCATAGCCATGCACCCGGCGGCAGACGATTGATTGACGAGGCACCCTCGTGCCTTGATGAGAAGAGGAATGAAGGCTTGCATCATGGCCATAGGTGCAAAGAAGTTGAGGTCGAATAGTTTGCGGCCGTCCTCGAGGGTGGTGTCCAGGGCCGGCATAACCAAATTTTGGCCGCTGTTGTTGACAAGGATATCGAGACGACCGCCGGTTTCTCTCGCGACGCTTTCCACTGCGGCAGCGATGGACTCTGCGGATAAGACATCGAGCTGTAGGACTGTAACATTCGGTGCGTTGCCGAGATCTGTAGGGGTCTTGGATAAGTTCCGTAGAGTTAGGAAGACATGGTATCCCTTCTGGTGAAAGGCTTCGGCCAGGCCTGCGCCAATGCCCCCGGCCGAGCAGCCGGTGATGAGGACGGATTTCCTGGCGGGTGCCATTGTTTCTTGTGATGTGCGTTGTCTTTGTATGGCCTCTAGCTTGGTTTGGGCACCTAATGTACCTAGGTAGTCATGTAGGAACAAGGAATGAATTTGGTTCTCAATTCAAGACAATAATATATATGGCCTAATTTCTTTATGAATGACTTGGTATGGAACCGAGCTCAATAAAACACTACATACACCGAATGGGTGTAAATTCCGTTCCTACCTCATCATTCCATCAGCTCTCTAATACCTATCTCGCGTATGTACGGAATACAATACCGTAATTCCGTAGCTGCAGTGCGGCTTACAGGGCCACTACCGAGCGCCACGAGCCCGAAGCGGGACAACATCCTTCCATCCTCCAATCTTTGGTCCGACCCCAATCATCTTTTAACCACTTCCGGTAACCAGCCAACAGACCAAAATGGGCGAATCAGAAGTTGCATCATGCGTGGAGAGACCTAGGCCCGGCGATTCGATTCGGGACCGTAGAAGGCTCTGCTTACACACCACTAGAGTGTGGCCGCTTCGACACATCTGTATTCCGTCGACTTTCCCAACTAGATACCAAGTACTCTCATGATTGATATGTACCGGACTGTAAAAAGTCCAACGGCTTACGGCTGAGCAACCGTAACATATTAACTCCGCCCGCGGGACCATTCTCTGATCTGACAGCTGCGTACTGCTGTGTCGTTTATCAGTTTCACTAGCCCTCTTTATCTTGTATAGTACATACGCTAGACTGAGCAAGCATATAGATTAATTCAAACATTGAAGTCAAGACAGACACTTGGTATTCTCTAACATGATCTCGGCCGGAAATCAGGGTAACAACTACTTGGGAAACACTTTCGTACACGCCTCGACAGTCTCAACTTCAGAATGCTCTCCTGGGTACCACAACTACAATATACCTTCCCCAGTTAGCCAAAAATGCTGCATTTTCTATACATCTCCACGACGTACGTAGTACTCGGCGTTGTCCTCCTCGCTGGATATGCCGTGTACTGTGCTGCACTCCCAAGACCAATCGCTGGCATCCCCTATCATAAGTCTTCAGCTACTCGTGTCTTGGGAGATGCACCAGCCATGATCAAACACACCCGTCAATATGGAACCGTTTTCGATTGGATGGCTGAACAAGCCGTTGCGCTCAACTCACCCATCTTTCAATTATTCCTAAAACCCTTCTCTAAACCTGTCGTCTTCATCACCGACCCACGCGAAGCACAAGATATCCTTCTGCGTCGTACCAAAGACTTTGACCGATCCCGGTTCTTTCAGGATGTTTTCGGCGGTACCGTACCCCATTGCCATGTCATTCAGCCTACCAATGATAAGTTCAGACAGGGTCGCCGCTTGCTTGCTGATACAATGGCGACCCCCTTCCTCAACACTGTCGCCGCCCCATTGCTTCATAGGCATACCCTAAATCTTATGGAATTATGGCGAGTGAAAAACAACGCCGCTGCCGGTCACGCCTTCTGGGTTGCAGATGATCTGAACTATTTCGCTCTCGATTCCATCTGGGACGTTGCTTTTGGGAGTCAGCTCAATTCGCTGCCAGAAGAGGCGGCGTTTCTTAAGAGCATCTCCAAGTTCAACATTTCCACGTCTAGAGACAACCCCGTCGACTTGCCAAAACCAAAAGCCAACGCAGCTGTCAACTCAATGAGGATCCTCACTCATGGCCTCGATGTAGCCGTGACATCCCCCACGCCGAGTCTGTCCCACTGGCTCCTGAGCCTCACGCCATCGTATCGTCGCGCTAGGAGCTACAAAGAGCGCCTCGTCCAGGAGCGCCTCGACGACGCCAAAGCTCGTCTCCTCGACCGGATCACCGCCGACGACTTAGAAGGAATTACCTGTGCCACCGACCACATGGTGCGTCGCGAATCCCAAGCGGCCAACAAAGAGAACCGCGCGCCTAACTACGAGAGCAGGCAAGCCAAGGATGAGCTCTTCGGCTTCCTCGTCGGCGGGTACGACACGACGGCCACGACGCTAATGTGGTCCACGAAATTCATGACGGACAACCAGCGCGTGCAAAGCAAGCTCCGCGCGGTCCTGTTCGACACCTTTGGCGGCGGGGAGGATAACGGCGGCGCACCCCCCACGCCTGGGCAGATCACGGCGACGCGGATCCCTTATCTGGATGCCGTCATCGAGGAGATCGTGCGGTGTGCGCAGACGGCGTCTTCCGCGACGCGCATGACCCTCCGCGATACCCAGCTACTGGGTCATCACATTCCCAAGGGAGTGGACGTGTTCATGCTTTCCAATGGGCCCGGGTACATGGCACCTAACGACCTGAACGAGACGATCCCCGAGCACGCGCGGTCCCCCTCGTCGCAAGAAAGCAAGGGGCGGGCGATCCCGAGCTGGGCTTCGAGCAACATCGCCGCGTTTCGGCCGGAGCGCTGGATCAAGACGGACAAAGAGGGCGTCGAGACCTTCGACATGCGCGCGGGCCCCTCGATGCAGTTCGGCTCGGGGCTCCGGGGCTGCTTCGGGAAGAAGCTGGCGTACCTGGAGATCCGGATCCTGATCACCCTGCTCCTGTGGACGTTCGAATTGCAGCCTGTGCCGGAAAGCCTGAAGGGCCACGAGGCGTTCGACAGTTTAACGCATAAGCCCAAGAAATGCTACCTCAAATTGAGGGAACCGGGGAGGACTGCAGCCAACTAAATGGGGAAAAGGGGCAAGAGCGTCAGCAATCGCATTGGTTGGATAGCATAACTCACACAGCATGATAACTTGCATAGTTTAGATGAAATTGGTCGAATTCTTGTGCTCCAAGGCTGAATAGGATCCTCACTAATTACGCACACTCCAGAGCATTGAGCGTACGGCATTCTACCACCAGCCAACATATCCATTACCTACCCGGTACCTACATGTGCTTACTTGCCAGGGCTTTGGGGGCGGGCTGTGCCGCCTACCACATGCCCCCCACCAGTCGTCCAGAAGCCAGATGACAAAATACATTAAGTACCTACCTATATACCTGGGGACATATAGGCACCTACATACTTCATGTCAGCTAAAACCTGAGTAGTCCGTAGCTGGGGGTGCGGCGGAGATAAATTGTCGCGCTATCCAATCAATTGTAGTGTCTCAGAAGTAGAAGAAGTTTAGAAAGAGCGTGACGGCCAGCGCCCCTATATATACACGCTGCTCTGACATGGATGTCTGTCCGTATGACAAGCGATAGTGAAGAACAGGATGAAATAATTGAATAGACTGTATTTATAGATTAATAATTTAAAAAAAAACGCTACCAGGTACCGAAAAGAAACAAAGAGTCACGGTATCCTCCTATCTATCATTGAATAAAATAAATTAAACCCTGGTGCGTGGACAAGCTGCCTCTAAATTCTGAAGAATAGCACTTGCGTGACCCCTATTCCCACACTATAACACCACTACGTGGTATGGCTAGCTGAATAGCTTAACAACAGCACGGAATCCTCGACTCAGACTAGCTTGAAGCCGCCCGGAACATTCTTCTGAAAGATGCCGCGCGGATCATACTTCTTGCTCATATTCCTCAGCTTTGCCATATTCGCAGCTCCGTAGCTCTGGATGACGTCCTGCCACGGAGACGCATAGTTGAGGTACTTGTACTCATAGTGTTGGCCGAGCTTCTTCGCCGCCGCATCGATGTTGGTGACCACCGTCTGCGCGAGTTGGTTCATGAGCGCGTCTTCCGACGGGTTCGACCATGCCGCCGCCACGCCCACCACTACGAGGGCACCCTGGTCGCCTGAGAGACCTAGAACATTCGATCCCGACGCCGCTTTTTGGTAGGTCGCTTGCGGGTAGGGCTCCCAGAAGAGTCGGGCTTGGAGAATCGAGGTCCCAGCGAAGGCAGCATTGCTCTTGTTCCACGCGTTGAACGCCGCAGTGAACATTTCTAAGCTTGTGCCGTGCGTGGTTGTGGCAAGAAGTGTTCTAAAAGATCCATGTTAGCTAACTCAGTGCTTCTCAGGAGCCCGCCAGCTCACAACGTACCTCAGTCCGTCCGGATTTCCGGCGGCCCCTTCGTTCGCAAAGTTTGTCAAGTTACCAACGCGTAGAGTGTCTGACGAATGTGGGATATCTGTCAAAGGCTTGAGGAAGGCCGGATACTCCACTGCCTTCGTATACTGCAGGCCGTTCTGGACGCTGAGAGTCCCGTCGGCGCCGTAGACAATGTTCATGGTCACTGATGCGAACTCGTCGTACGGGTCGGCCGATGCCAGCTTAGACACAGCATCCAGCTGCCGAGGCAGTGTTGTGATGTTGTAGTTTACCGTTCCGCCCCATATGTCGCCCTGAGGGTATGCGTGGAAGTCGAAACGAGTGATGATCCCAAAGTTGTTCGAGCCGCCGCGTAGCACTTGTAACAAATCTGTGTTCTGGCTATCGTTTACGGTGACTATGTTGCCATTGGCAAGGACGACTTCCATGCTGGCCACATTGTCGCAAGTCCAGCCGAAGCGTGGCGAAAAGGACGAGAGCCCGCCGCCGGTCGAGAGCCCTCCCACGCCTACCGTCCCAACCCGGCCGCCAGGAACCACTAGCTGGGAGACTTCGGTGACACTGTAAACATCTCCCCACCTGGCGCCCGGGCCGACGGAGACTTTGGACTTATCTTGGCTCACAGTGACGTCATGAAGACCTTGCAGATCGATCGTGACTCCTCCGGCGATGTTGGCGTCGCCCGCCCAAGTTGAATGGCCCCCAGAACGGATGGCGAAGTCACAGTTCAGTCGGGTCAAGGTTCCGACGGCGGATGAGACGTCGGCGGAAGAGGTGGGCGAGACGATGCAGGATGGGTGGACCTCGGCCTCCTGCGCCGAGAAGTAAGATGTCAGTGATGCGTTGTAGACCGAACTTCCAGGAAACGAGGTCTTCTTGGCCAGGAGAGCCAGAAGAGCGGAGCACTATGTGGAAGCCCAGGTTAGTCTATGTGTTCAAATAAGTTACTCTTTGCCCCCTCTTTTTGTACGGGAACTCACACAGGAAGCAACTGGCGGAGGTACCATGATGACTGACTATAGGGATAGAGGATACGGTTTGATCTGAGACTGAGAACTCCAATGGCGATTAACCAAGGTAGACTACGAAGACTTGTCTTCATCATGATTATATAGGTCTCAGTCATAGATAGAATCACAAGACTAGATTAGTAGATCCATGCTACGGTAGGATTGTGTACCTTGCAGACAATATTAGAACTCCTCTAACGCAGAGCTGAAAAAGAGGGCGAGGCACAGCGCCTCAGCCCAACTCGGTCATATTGGCTCTTTTCGGTGAATTCACTACAGCTAAGCTTAACATGGCATGTCTCTCAACAGCAAGTCAAGGCAGGCCCGGATTCTTTACTCACCTTTATTTTGTTGGCCCGAAAGCAGTCTAGGAGATGATGACAATGGTGCTTAAGATGAGCGTTGTGTTTGACTTTGTATAGGCCGAGGTATCTACCTAATCTATCTACCTAGGTGCCTACTGTGTATGCAGGTACGTATGTAGCAGGGATACAGACGCAGGCACCAAAGAACACTTAAACACGTGGAGTCTATAAATAAAAAAGCTTGATGCAGGAAATCCACCACTTTCAAGAGCCTCCTCACGACCGAAGAAATATTACACCCCTCCCGGGCTAAGCTTTGCATTGTAGCACCTACACAGTCAGCGAGCCACACATTAAGAAGAGCTATATGTAGTCACATGGCGCATAGGTACTCGAATAATAATAACTTAAGTACCTGGGTACTTACTTGGAAAATGTCAGCTGTGAGGGAAGCCTCGCCCACCTGGATGATGCCGACACCGATGGCTTGGTTCAGCCACCAGTATGATTCGCTGCCCGTCTCAAACTCGTAATTGATATATGGAGATTTTCCATGGCCGGTGATTAGAATGTTGGCCCCATCGTTGGTCTCCACTACGATCTGGGCGTTAGGGGCGAAGGTCTTATTGGCAGTGTCATAACTGCCCCAGTCTCCCCCGAGGCCTAGCACTTTGCCTACAGCACGAATATTGTTGAGTTTTATCGCTCTGAAGTACCAATTTTGTGATATTGGTGGATTACATTAGACTTACCCTGAAGCTTGGGGCCTGTGACGGTCCCTCCCGTGATCGGGATGAAAAGGCGGCTTCCATGACCGCCGTTGCCAATTATAACTGGGGGCGACTCTGTGGCGTAGACGGTGAAAAGGTAGACCAGAGGGGGAGGGCATGGTGATGATGGCATGGAGCGGCCATATCCGAGGGTAGCGGTTGCGATGGCACCAAAGAGGAAGTTAGAGACCAGCATTATCTGTTCTTAATTTAGTTACTTAGTATGTACTCGCCTAGGTACTCAGCCCAACCAGCTCTCGATGGTGACAATCGCTACTTATACCCTATAATACTTAGCCACGCCTATCACAACGAGATTGTGTAGGCCTGTTAGATTATTTGCGTAGCGTAAGAGGTAACGGCATGTACTTGCTGCGGTGGACTTTGTACACTGGCCGGACCTCCAACCGTTTCTTCAAGAGACCGTCCACCATTCAGCGTCGAGGAAACTTTACTCCGGCTGAAGGCTAAGCCGTGCCCCACTCGGGTCCGGAATGAACGGAATTTGCGGACCGATTCTAGCGGACCTCGGTGAGCCACGCTAGCAACGAACAAATGAACAAACAAAGGAAAAGGGACGGATGAACAGCTTCCCGAAAATTTATGATTCGTCATACCTATTCCATCAGGCTTACATTGACCGGGATTATATCGTCTACGCATGAATAACACTCGTATAAATTTGGCTTACCTAACTACACAGTTAAAGACAGCGTTACGCTATTTATTCTTACGCTATTCTGGTACACAGTTCATCAGCTTAATGCAGTATAGGCTAGCTATTTGTATACTATATTCGAACTAAGACTCCTCCCTACCTATAAGTAGATCTAACCCGACCGCCCGGATCTTTTGATGCAGCAACGACAGCTTCGCATGGCCTGTACTTGCGCGGGTTGAAAACACCCACGCCCCCCTAATCTTGATTCTTTCATCACAGTGACATTTAGCGTAGTTATGATCAACATTCCCTAGCCTAAGCCCGAGCTGAAGCAAGATGTTGTCGGATATGAGTAGTGCGATTTATTTTTTACTTTTTAAGAAATATTTCTTCAAAAGCCACGTACATAGCCACAATTCAGTACCTGAGGTATGGACTAGGCCTGTCAGCTGCACCTGGCAGAGGTAAGTGTGCTATAATTGAGGGGGAGCTAGTGGATAAGATATGCTATAAATATAGTGGGCAAAAGTGCTATAATAATTTTCTTATAGGGAACTTATTGGCTCAGTAGCGCTATAATTAGGTACAAGGAGGTTGGGGATAAAGGCCCCTATTGTGTCGGACCAGCTGCCAGGCGTATCGGCTGTTAACGCTGTTTGTCAGCTGAAAAAGACCGGTACACGGTTTCAAGAGTCACGTGACATACATACTACTTGGTTATTTCAATCCACCGAAATTCCTTGCACCTAAAATCGACAACAAACAACGATATCGACCGCCGGCGCTGAATCACAAGCCCTGAATCACTGTACTGAATGGTTTTTACTAATAACACGATCGCTACGTAACATACAATCATATTCAAACCCAAAAAAAACATTTAAACCGCGTCTATTGAATTCTGCTATAAAGTACCCTCGGGTGGTAGATAGCTGACATTATGCTACCTGTATATAATTACTCTTAATAGCCACATCTAGCGCCAACGCTGCCAGTGTCTCGCTTTGCATGATTGCGAAGATCGACACTTCGGCACCGGCATGCAACGCCAGCATGTTACGCAACTCCACGGCGACAAGGGAGTCGATACCATATGAGGCTGGCGGCTGTGCCAAATCGACCTCGTCGTTTGGAATCATGAATATAGAAGCCAATTTTGCCGCAATGGCTTCTCCTACCAGCTCAGCCGCGTCATCCCGAGATATCGCTTCCGCTAATTGGCCCGCGAGAGTCTGGCCTCCCGACCCTCCAGCACTCGCGTCCCGGGGCGAGCTAGACCCCTGGAGACAGCTGTCGTGGTAACGAAGCGGGAGGTAACGAGCATCGCGAGACATCTGCGACTTGCCCTGAGGATCCCACTGTGGGCCAGGTCCCGTGTTCATCCCGAGGAGGATCTGTGGGTGGCCAAGCGGTTCGAGGATGGCAGATTGGAGTGCCCGCAGCACTGTGCTCTCTTCCAGCATCAACGTCTCGCTTGTCTTGCGCATGCGATCGGCCACGCCCGCAGTTTCGGCCACGTAGCCGACGCCTTTGACGGCACCCAGGTCAAGCGATGTGCCAGGGAGCCCGCGACCTTGGCGCCAGCGTGCCATCGCATCCTGATAGGCACTTCCCGCGGCGTAGTTGGCCTGACTTACGATACCCAGTATACCAGAAAAGGAGGAAAGCATCACGAAGAAGTCGAGCGAGCCGGGTTGCGACCACTCTACGTGCAGGTTCCATGTGCCGTGGACCTTGGGCTGAATGCACGTTTGCCAGTCATCCAAGGTCATCTGCTCGAACACGGAATCTTGAAGAACCATGGCCCCCTGTATGACGCCTCGCACTGGTGGTAGCCCCTGTTCCTCGCAGGCACGGAGCGCCTTGGCGAGGACCCCCGCAATAGAAACATTGCAGCTAATGGCCATGACCCGACAGCCAACTTTGCGCAGCTCGTCAACAAACGTGCCGGTCTTCTTGACGTTGCCAGCACTGCGTGACAATATTATCAGGTTCTTCCCTCCGTGGTCGGCCAACCAATGCGCAATAGAGCGCCCGAGACCGCCAACACCACCGACGAGTAGATATGATGCGTCGCCCCTCAGCCGAGCAGTGGCCGCCACACGTGGTTGCACCTTGACCTTCTCGTCGGGTTTAGTCGTCAGTACGACCTTACCGGTGTGCTTGCCTGTCTGTAAGATACGGAAGGCTTTGGCTGCGTCTCCCATCGGGTACGCAGTGACGGGACGGGCAGGCGTGAGTATTCGCTCCTGGACAAGTCTGGCAACCTCAGACAGGACACGGTTTACATCTGATCCACGATGCCTTAGGAGCGCCATCATATCTATAGAGCTGTAAGAAGTAGCACGCGAGAAAGTCCCCATCTCAAGTAAGCTGTTGCCTTCGAGGTCCTTCTTTCCAATCTCGACAAGATGACCGAAGGGCGCGACGACGTCAAAACTGGCCTGTAGCAGTGGTCCAGCTAGCGAATTGAGCACCACGTCGACACCGCGACCGCCGGTAGCTGTCATGATGGCGGGAGCAAACGACGCGTCTCGGTTACTGAAGATATGTGTATCTGGAATACCGTACTCATGGGTAAGGAAACGTCGCTTTTCTGGAGAACCCACGGTGACAAAAATATCCTGGGCGCCAAAGTGCTTGGCGAGCATGATTGCTGCCTGTCCGACGCCCCCAGCCGCGGAATGAATCAGGACCGATTGTCCCGACCGGAATTGCGCGACGTCGACGAGACTGACGTAAGCGGTGCTGAATATCATGGGCAAGGACGCGGCATCCTCAAATGACATGCCTTGCGGTATGTGCACGACACCGTGCCAAGAGATTTGCGCCCGGCTTGCGAAGGGCCCCAGTAGAAGTGCCATGACACGATCGCCTATCTTAAAGCCATGGTTCTGTGCCTCCGTGCCTAGACGCGTAATAATACCAGAGCACTCGAGACCCATGACCCTCTCTCTTAGCTGGCCCATGGCTACCATCACGTCGCGGAAGTTGAGGCCATACGCCCGTGGCTCTATCTCTACGGATTCAGGGGCCAGTGGGACGTCCGTGTCGACGTCGTGATCCCCGAAGGCGAGCGTATCCAAGAGACCGGCGGTACCAATCTCCAAGCGCAGCGGGCGATCCTTTTGAAAGAAAGGCTCGTCCCGAACAGCTGTGCTAGTCTCCTGCGAATCGAGTGGCGCTCGTAACACGCAAAGGCTACTGCGCGCAGCGTCCTTGTATAACCGTGGGATTAGTAACACTCCATCACGCTCGGCATACTCGAAGTCGGCAGCTGATGCATCCTCTACGTGGCCGACCTCTCGACGAACGAAGGCCAAGTCGAGTACCTTGCTGATGGTGGACGCGATGCTCGGGGGCCAGTCGCCTGTCGCTGGTGTAGCCTCGAGATCCAGAGAGACGTAGCGCCGGCCCATATGCTCGTTTCGCAGGGTTCGCAACACACCATGGCTCAAGCTCGAGTTGGGATCACCACTCTCCACGGCACCACCCACAGTAACCCAGAGAAGACCTTGGCAGCTGTTCGCCATGGCCTTGATAGCTTGGAAACGGACATGGTCCATGTTGTGCAAGATAGGCTGTGCCACTTCCCCAAGGAACAAGCAGATCTTGCCACTGTACTGACTGCTATCCGTGACATCTTCGAGAGATGCTATGCTTGGCTCGGGGCCACCCGTCAAGGCTTGGATGTTAGCCTTCAGAGCATCGAGAGTGCCGGTCGGTGGGGGTGCTAAGTTGCTGGTGACGAGGACAATACCGTCGGAAAATATCCTCTTCGGAGCTGGCTGCCCTATCGGGACGGCGGTCGACATGATGACACTGATGGAATACATATCCTCACTTTCGCAGTCGCGTACCTCGAAGTCTATGCCACTGAATCCAGCACCCTTGAGTACACGATCACAAAATGGAATTGTGAGGGATGGGCTGGACTGGCGCTCTGGCTCTTCGCTCAACCACCATCCAGAGAGAAGGCCGAATGTGAACTGGATATCGACTTGGTCTTGCGTCGTCTCCATCAGCAGCAGGGTAGCGCCTGGTTTCATCAGGCTACGCACGTTAGCCATGGTGTGGGCCATGCTTTTAGTCGCATGTAGGACCTCGCAGGCCACCACGATGTCGTAGCTTGCTAGCTCGAACCCTTGCGACGCAGGGTCCTTCTCAATGTCAAGTTTATCAAACTCTAGTATATCGGCCCATGCCGCGAATTCGGTACGTGCGGCCTCGAAGAAACCCGAAGAGATATCGGTGAAGTGCCAGCCTGCTGCGAGGGGGCCTCCCTCCTCGACCGTGCCCAGAGCTCTAAGCATGTGGCGCGTCGCGCCGCCTGTCCCTCCGCCAATCTCGAGAATCCGCGCGCGCGGGTTCTTGTGAACAACCTTGCGTAATACCTTTGCCAGCTGCGTCAAAGGTGGGGCCATACGGATGGCATCGGCGTAGTATCTGTATAGCAAACGCCCTTCCATCATCACCTCGAGCGGAGACCTTTCGCCGCGCAGCATGGGGAGGAGCAAGGGTCCAAGGCGGCACACCATCTCACCTTCGACGCTCTGCTCCGCTGCAAGGGCGATTTGGCGTTCACGTTCTTGCGGCCCGTCCGAGACCCATGTGCCACTATCGGGGCCAAGTTGTCCCGAGGCGGCAAGTTTCATGTGGTCCAGCATCCAGGTATTGAATTTCACGAGGTGCGGCTCGAGCTGGGATATATCCTGGGTCGTCAAGCTCTGCAGGGCATCGTTACAGAAGTAGGTGCACACTCGTCGCAGCCGAATCACGAGTTCCCTGTCCACGTCGTCTCCGGGACGAGTGAGCTCTTTCTTGATCTTATCCAGAACTTGCGCCTGCCTTATCGACAGGTCGGGTGCCCACTCAATCTTGCTGCACACGTCTTGGTCCCTGTTGTTGGCCTTGTCGCCCGTGGAAGCACTGCTCCGACCCATTGACTGGCACACGAGACCCTGCAACTCAAGAACAGATTCATGCGTCTGATCATCTACGACGAGAGAGTCGACCTGGAAGTTCTGCGCGTTGGTATGCACCCGGGATGTGTGGCAGGAGAATGCGTGCCCGGCTTGGTTACTGATGCTGCTCGACACCCAGAGCCTGTGGATCAACTGTGGAAGCTTGGCGTCGTTCTCGAGGGCCCCGACACCAGGGAGCGTGCTATAGGACGAAAGTATAACAGACTCCAAGGTGGTCGGGTGTATTGTGGGATGACGAACCAGATCATTCGCAACAGCCGTGTCCGCTATACTCATATGCGAAACAGAACGTGGCTCCTTCCCGTCCTGTTCAATCTCCGTCGTGTTCTGAAACTTGGGGCCGTGGTAGATTCCTCGAGACCGGAGGCTACTGAACATGTCCTCGGGGTCTACATGCCGTTTGTAGCTTGACAAGGGGCGCTCCGTCAGCCTAGAGGTTGATGCGACCCCAGGGGATCCCGCAAAATCAACAACGATCAGGCCCTTGGCATGGAGCGTCCACCTGCTATCTGCGGTGACGGATAAGACTTCGAAATGCTTCCAACCACGAGCGCCGATATTCCTGTCGCTGACTTGGCGTAATGTGGTGTGTACTTCGATGCCTTCCGTATTGTCTGGCACCACTAGGACCGCCAGCAACTCTATGTCCCGCAGCCTATAACCTGCAGTCTCCTTGTGGGTGGCATCTTGGATACCCACGAGCTGTTTCGCGGCCTCGATGGCCAGACAAATGTAACCAGCGCCGGGATAAACGATGTTATTCTGAACCATGTGGTCCCTAAGCCAGGGAAGCTCGGCAATCCGCATAATATTCCTCCACGTCGCAGCCTCGAGGTTTATTCCCGGTACGAGAGACCCAAGAAGGTCGTGGGGCTGTTGCTCTCGCGCGCGAATGGCCCGATTTATGCGTGATTCCTGCCAGTGCCTGTTACTGTGATTCCAAGAATACGAGGGCAAATCGGTTAACACCTGAAGGGCGGGGTCGCCGCGGGGAAAGTTGATGCTGTGCATGTCGAGGGGGAGGCCTTCGCGGAGCAAATTCATAGCGGTGGATCGCATGCTGTCTCCGGCGTGCTCGTTACGTAGGAGACAGCCCGAGTAAGGCAGATCCAGTCCCTCAAACTCGGACAGGGACAGTATCTCCCGAATAGGGGCGGCGAGCGCCGTGTGAGGACCGATTTCAATGACGACGTCTATGTTGCTGCTCCCTGCTTCTTCGATACCGCCTAGGACCATGTCGGTAAATGCCTCGACAAACCTGACCGGCTGTAATAAACTGGCAACCCAGTGTTCAGGTGCCGCTATTTTCCCAATACTGGTTACGCGACCGCCAGTAACGGGCGAGGAGAAGGCGACTTCGGGCCTTTCGTCGTCAACAGGATCTTCGGACTCCATGTGCTTTCGGAGAAGCTCAAGGTAGGGTCCGGCGATAGGTTGCATGTGGTGCGAATGATAGCCTGTATCAACCCGGAGTCGGCGCGCAAACACACTTTCTTTCTTGCACATCTCCTCAATCTCCTCTACGGCGCTGACGTCACCCGCGATGGTGACGCTTTGAGGGCTGTTGATGCACGCCACGACGGCTTTCCCACTCGACGTTAGCCTCTTGACGTACGTCCTTGCCTCATCCGCCCCGACGCCAACAGCCAACATGCCGCCTTTCTCTCCTTTTGCATGCAGTGTTGGATCCGCCGCCAGCCGTGCGCGGTAATAGGCGGCCGCCATTGCCTGCCTAAGGGTCAGCGCTCCGGCAGCATAGGCAGCCGCGATCTCGCCCGATGAGTGGCTGGTAACAGCAGCTGGGGTGATTGCTCAAGACTGGAGCAATCGCACCAGGGCGATCTGCAACGCAACGCAGACAGGTATACTAAGCTCTGTAGTGTTGATCCTACTTGTATGTGTATTGCGCTGCAGTTCCTCGAGAAGAGACCACTCGGCGCCAATGGCTTTAAGGTGGTATTCGGCCTCTTCTAGTGACGCTTTATAGATGGGGTACGAGTCTATCAGCTCGCGCCCCATGGCATGCCACTGGGCTCCCTGGCCTGTGAATACCATGCCGATACGAGGACGGCGGGCCGGGGCGCGGACGGGGGTAAATTTTGGCGTATCCAAGGTCTGAATCACGCTATCCAGACTGTTGCCTCGGAGAGACACTTGATTCACGGCGACCCAGGGGAAGATTGACCGGCGCTCCCCGAGTGTATAAACGAGGTTTTGCAGCAATTGAGACGGATCTGACGCTTCCCTGCGATCTCGCAAATAGCCTACAAGGTCGGAAACCATTCTCTGGCATGCATTCTCATCTCGCGCACTAAGGACAAGCACTGCGCTTTGGTCATACTCACGATGGCCGTTGGCGATGGGCTCGGGACGTAACGACTCCAAGTCGACTCCCTCTAGAATGATATGAGCATTGCTTCCGCCATAGCCGAAGTTGTTGACGGACGCGCGGCGCGGTTGATTTGGCGCGGTCGCAGGCCAATCCTGTAAATCCGTTGCCACGGCGAGGCGCCACTCGTCCAGAGCTAGCTTAGGATTGGGTGTCTTGTAGTTGATACTGGGCGGAATCTGGCGCTTCTCCAACGCCAAAACGACTTTTATCAAGCCTGCCAGTCCGGAAACCGACTCGGTGTGGCCAATGTTGGTCTTCACCGAACCGATGCGCAGCGCTTCTGCTCGTTGCGGTCCACCGAAGACGGCGGCGATGGCTCGAGCCTCAATGGGATCACCTGTCGGCGTTCCCGTGCCGTGCGCCTCGAAATACTGCGTGTCGCGCGGATCAAGACCCGCACGGCGGTAGCATTCATGCATAAGCTCCTCCTGTGCGGTCTGCGAGGGTGTCGTAATCGTCTCCGTCTTCCCATCCTGGTTGAGGCACGTCTCGCGGATCAACGCGCGTATAGGGTCGCCGCACGCCAGCGCGTCGTTCAGCCGCTTGATCACGATAGTTGCCACGCCTTCGCCGCGGCCGTAGCCGTTAGCACGGGAGTCAAACGCGTACGACTTGCCGTCGGGAGAGAGCATGCCGAGCGACCCAAACACCTTGAACATGTCCGGCGTCAGAAGCAGGTTCGACCCGCCTACGATGGACATGTCGGCTTCTCGGCTCCGCAGACTCTTGACTGCTTGGTGTAGTGCGACGAGGGTTGTGGAACATCCTGTGTCCACCGTCATACTGGCGCCCTTGAGGTCGAAGAAATGGGACAGGCGGTTGGACGACATGGCCGAGAAGGTCCCGATGGGTAGGAACCGGGGCAGCTGGTCCTCATCCCGGATCAGGCCTTCGTGGTAGTCGTGCGAGAAGATGCCGGTGAATACCGAGGTATTGGACCCTGCGATCCTAGAGAGCGGCAGGCCGGCTAGCGCAGTCGGAATTCGACGTGTTAGGGGAGGCCAAGACCGCTTCTGACTTTCGGGAGTGGATTTAACTTACCATTCTCGAGAGCTTCGTATGCAGATTCCAGCTGTAGCCGGAACTGGGGGTCTATTGCCTGTAGAAATGTTCAACATCCGTCATTCATTCGATTCCACGAGAATCATACATACCGATGCTGTTTCTGCAGAAAAACTGAAGAAATTGGCGTCGAACAGCCCAACGTCTTCGTCTACGAAGTGGGCTCCCTTGGCATGTGTCTACATATTCACCGATGAGTTTTTATCTCTCTTCTGCATGTGCTGACTCGTCGTCTTGGTCTGGGCGGACTCACCGTGCTGATCTTCTCGTGATTCGGGTGGTGGGTCCCTTTCACGTTGAAGCGGGAAGATGGTATCTCAGACCACGCGTTCTCGCCCCCGGCTAGCATCTCCCAGAGTTTCTCGGGGCTGCTGGCGCTGCCGGCGAATTTACAGCTCATGCCAACGATGGCAATGGGCTCGGTCGCCCAAGTATCGGTGCGGTTTGCCATGGTGCGCCGTCAGAAGATAGCTTGAGCCGATGGTATAACGATAAATCACAAAGATTTGGGTCTATCAGGTCAAGCAAAGAATCTTATTGAGCGGAGCAAATATCATGAGATGGTCAGTCATCAGCCTAGCCCTCATTTCGTATGTGTGTACTAATTCCAACCAACTGATATACTACGAGACTGCTGAAGCAACTAAACTCCGATAGGAGGACGTGAATCTTTTGACCGATAACTTATTCTGTCTTTTGGCCGATAACTTATTCTGTCTTTTGACCGAGGACTTATTCTTTCTTTTGACCGACTGATCTGATTCAGTGGTAAGTCCGCCGGCTTAATTATTTACAGAGCCGGGTTACGTGTTAGATAGAATCAACAGAGGAAACAGCTAGATTGGCTTCGGGGCGAAGTCGGACTCCCGTTGGCTACCGTAGCGGCGAAGGGGGTTTCCGGGAAACGATTATTTATTCTTTGTACGGCAACCTTTTTAATGGGAACTATTACTTTCTGAATGGCTACTAATCATAAACAGGCTTTATTTTAGGTGACTTTCAAGGGCTCTAATAGCCTATGTCATTCTCAAGCCCAGGCCTTCCAGGTATGGCTTTTACAATTACCAGCTCTGGCACTCGAGGGATTACCCTTACCGCACTTGTTTCTCGGTACCTATTTAATTTTATAAAGACCGTAAGCCCCTTTTTATTTATTTACGAAAATGGGCAACGGTTACTCCCCATTAGAACGGTTGCTATACAAGGAATGATTCTCCGGAAACCCCCTTTCCCGCTACGGCACACAAAAGGGGTTGTGCTTATGCCACCGTATACGCAAGATAAGGCAAAGGCATGGGACTATTTCGGGTTACCCCTAGAGTAGGTAGCATGTCATTGGTGTCCCGTCATTGGTAGCTATACAGAGCGAGCTGGAGTGGCTTCAAGGTGCAATTGCTTGTGTGTGTGTGAGACTATTCTAATAATTTAGCCACGTCCAAGTAATAACACTCTTTTGGGTCTGTAAGTTACAATTTGCGGGGGTGGTCCTGGGGTGGTCTGGGGTCTGGGGTCCGGTCCACTTAGGGGGTAGACAAGGGTATCACGGGTCTAGAACAACCCTACGTGGGTCCCTAGGTACGTCAGCTTACCAAACGGATATTTACAGTAGCAAGTCTCCTACTTAAGTTCTAAAGTTTATCAAATAATACAAGTACAGAGATTTATCAGCTTCGACTCAACAGCCAGGATGCTGATGCCCACAGCAGCCTGCTTCTTCGTGGCCTATGATTACCTTGCATAATCGGCTTGTGCTAGAAAGGTGCACATTGGTAACTATCTCCTAGGTACCTAGCTTGAATGCTCTGCGTACCGGCTCCCGTTCGGCCTATCGAGCCATCAGCTTGAATATAATGGCCAGGACATATAATGGCCAGAACGCGTCTCGGACCGCTTTCCTTACAGAAGGAATGCGGGCGTCTTTTCTCGCCTGCCTTGCAGAAGGAACGCCGCTTACCAGTGATGAGACCGTGACGTTTTCCTGTCCTGTCCACTGCAAGGTGCCAGCGTCGCTAGTCTAAACCTGCCGAAATAAGCAAGAGATAAGCAGGTAGGCGTCTGCAGTCTGACCACCGACCGTGTCTCCGCTACCATGTACGTCGCTATGCGACGGACGTAGGACTTGTCTGGAGGAGAGAAATATATCACGGAGACATTGATGCATCGCGGAGAGATTGATGCATCACGGAGAGATTGATGTTAATGCCGTACTATGTAAAGGGGGGGCTTCTTGACCATCCGAGTGCCGTCAGGCGTCAGGCGTCAAGCAATCATCGGGGAAACGAACGTCAGCTTTTATTAGACTTCTCCTCCTGAACAATAATGCAAGAAGCTGGTGTACGACAGCAACCTGGATTCGCGTGCGAGGAATGCCGCAGGCGTAAGGCGCGTTGCGACCGTGTACAGCCCCGTTGCGGTGTCTGCACGGAATTCGACGCTGCATGCATTACTGTGACCAAAAGACCGCGGAGAGGTCCTAAGAAGGGGCAGATTGACATGATGCGGTCGCGGATTGGTGAGTGCCATTCTTGCTCTCCTTTTTTTTGTCTTTTGCACGACGTTGCTTTCTTTCGGGCCCTTCGCAAGGTCCGGCAACCCGGAGGGTATTGTCTCTTCTAGGCCGGTTTGTAACCTTACCCCTAAATGCAGTTGGCACTCCGGGCCCCGAGACATAACCAAGCCTGAACTATCGACATTGACAAGATGTATCACTCCAGCAACGCTCGAGTGGGAACTGAGGAAGCAGTCGGGTGTCAAGGAGCCGAATCCTGCGTCGCCGGCTAGCGACGTCCCCTTAGAAGATGTCTCGCTACCAACGCCGTCGGAGCCATCGATTGCAAGACCTGAGCAGCCATGCCCTGACCCAGACGTCAACATATTTCCCGACGGTATCACGGACCAGGTAGCTGAATTGACGCAGCAATACCTTGCCTGGCCTATGGAGATGACCATGCCGGACACTGCTGGAGCTGTCGCCGCCGCTGGAAGGTTGGACCGCGACGGTAACACGGTGTTTGGAGAGCAGCTTGAGCTTGGAGATGCAAGCTCGGTCATGGGGTCAGGAGACCCCGAGGTCTCAGGTTGGATTCGTGCTGACTTGTACGTCGTCTGTCCCTTTCTCATAATTTGTTCGTCCCAAGACCGGCGTAAATCCTGCATACCCAGGCTGAGTTTTTATACAACAGAGACGACGTGTATTTCGACAGGGTCCACAAAATCTGCCCTATGGTTCATCAGCAACGCTATTTTGCCTGGGCCGGCCAGGAGAATCCCTCCCCCGCTCGAGCGTGCTTGAGATCAGCTATGCACACTCTAGCTGCCTCCATGTCGGCCCCATATCGGAGCTGTGTGAATGTGCTCTACGCGGAGTCACGTTACCTACTCGAGGAATCAAGGCGGGCCAGCGACGCCATAGATTCACACTCGCTTGCACCCCGCGATAAGATCCAGATCGAGTACGTCCAAGCGTGGCTCCTACTGGCCCACTACGAGTCTCTGCGGGTGAACGAGTGGCAAGCCATGATAACGGCCGGCTATGCGTTCCGACTCGTTCAGATGGCGCGGCTGCACGAGCTTGACAAGCTTCAAACGACCGGCGCCCCTCCGATGGCAGGCTTCGAACCCAACGAGAGCTTTGCGGAGACGGAGGAAAGAAGGAGAACTTTCTGGGTAGCCTACACCCTCGACTACTTTCTCTGCTGGCGCAGTGAGTGGCCACTAACGCTCTATGAAGACATGGTATGTGCACCAGGAAAATGCCTCCCCGTTTTGTGCTAATCGTACTCGGAGCTAACTATGTCCTCTTGTCGTGTTCACAGGTCAGTACACGACTTCCTGCACCTGATGCAAACTTCCAAAACAACCAGCCAATCATTACAGACCACCTGGCCGATGCGCTCGCAAAAGGCGAGCGCAACATGTCATCACTTTTCTCCGAATGCATCATCTTGGCGACGTTGCACAGCCGCTGCATGGCTTACTGCAAGACATCCCTTAGGGACAACGGCCAAGAGCCATCACGTAATGCAAGGGGGCGCCACGAGTCGCTAGCCGCAGCGGTAGAAAGACACGTGAAGCTCCTCGGACAAAATCCGACGACGCCTACCGTCGAGCGCGACCCCATGCTGTTCTTCGTACACATGTTGGCGCACAGCGCCATTATCTGCCTGGGCGGCGGTGGCGCGGTTCAGAAGACACCGCCGTGGCAAGGCATGGAAAATGGCCAGGTAAACGAGACCCACCCGCACGAGCAGCGTGCCTTGAGGGCTACGGCGGAGATGCTGCGGCTGGTCAAGACGCTGCCCTCTTTCAGTTGCTTCAAAACGCACCCTTTCCTGCCCAACCCGCTCGCCTCGGGCATCGCTTTCCTCGATGCGCAGGGGAGCTCCGGAGATGACGGCCACGTGGGCGCGGAGACTCTGTTGCAGCTGTTGAGAGATTTGTGCGATGTAAATAACATCGCCCGCGAGATCTGCTTAACGCACGATATAATACCTTGGCACTGATGTCTTATATAGATGGATACCTTAGATATAAAATATAACTATAGTAAAGGGTATATACAGACACGTAACCGTGATGAACCGAGAAGCTCGTAGATATCCATTTACGTTATTCCCCCTCCCTTACCCAAATATACAATATTTCCCCTTAAATAGTAGCAGTACATGGAAAGGTATATGTTATCATGCCGCAAAAAGCTGGTCTATCCAGATCTTAGGGTTTTGAAAGGGACCCTGCGACGGTCGAACCGGTCGGACAACCTCTACTGTAGAACCTTGTATGCTCGAGCGAAACGCACGCGCGCGAGACGCCAGCAGCGTAAAAGTACCATCGTGCTCCTCCTCGAGAGCCTCCGCGGCCGTCAGCGTTATCTTTTCGACAACGCGGTCTAGTAGGACGGGCAAGTCGACGACGGCCCGGGCGGAGGCGCGGTCCATCCTCTCGTCTCGGACGTTTCTGCCCAGGACCACGAGGCAGCCCACGAGCTGCTCCCACTGGACGAAAGAGATGGCCCGGAAGCGGGACGGGGGGAGGTCGAGCAGGGCCGAGGTGCAAGCTTCGAGCGCGAGTGTGGACTGCCATATGTACCGTCGATCGGCTTCTTCTGACTGCGAAGATATCAAGCTAGATGCGCGGATGGTCTCGAGGATTTGTATCTCCACGTAGGACATGTGCGCCAGGGAGACTTCTGCAAGTGTGACCAATGTCTCGTCAGTGAAAGTCTCGTCAAATCCTCGCGTGCCCTTATGGCCAGCGACTTGGTATACTTACGATGGTGGTGGTGCTCGGAAGTCGAAGAAGAGGATCTGCTGAGTTCCTGTAGCTGTTCTAGGAGCCCCTCGGCCTCCATGGTTACCGAAGCAGCTGAAAACGCCGGCTGTGTCTGAGGCGGCTGCACTTGCAAGTGGCAACGAAGCTTGACGGCCTTGAGGCAAAGCAACTGGAGACGGGTTTGGAGAACGAGGCCGGCGTCACCCGGGCATTCCTGGCTCGTGCTAATGGTGGCGAGGGCTTGCTCCATCTGCGGTGTCCAGTTCATGGCATCCATGTCGGCAAAGAAGCCAGAGACGACGGAGCTGAGCGCGAAACAGCCGAGCACGGCGCGCCGGCGCTCCGGGGAGAGCCGGTCTGCGTCGTGCCGTATCTCGGAATGTGGCGCAAAGATGGTGGCCGTGTGCAGGCCGCGGGGCGCGGGCCTATCCAAGAACATCTCGCCGGCCAGCGACATGCACGGCATCATCAGGTACGACAAGCTGCCGCCGCGGCTGTGTGCATGGTCCCAGCCCCAGGCGACGTAGGTCAGAAGAGCTAGCAGCAAGTCGGTTGACGAATCGGCATCTTCTTCTTCCTCCTCTTCACCCCCCTCGCCGGACTGATCCCAGTGCTGCTGCTGCTGCTCCTTCTGCTGCTGCCGCATAAAATACGCCTCGAGGAGGGTACGCTTCAGCTCGAGTGCGCGCGCCCGCTTCTCCCTCGGGAACGGCCACGCCACGCAGACGACGGCACGGAGCAGTAGCGGCCGGTCGCGCCGCAGTCGGTCCGCGGTTAGACCCGGGGGGAAGTGGATGAAGGGGAAGTAAGGTAGCATAGACGAGGTGAAGGTGTCAAGGCATGCCGCGATGAGCAGGTCATCATCGTCCAAAGACTCCGAGGCAGTGGGGCCGGTGTGGGGCCGAGTCGTGATCGTGCCGGGACCGGGACCGGGACCGGAAGGCTCGGTTAACGGGTCGACAAGCCCTTGGGTGTTGCTGTCGTCGACATCTTCAATCAATGTATTACTACGAAGGAAGGGCGACGAGAGGTTAGCGAATGACGATGCCCCAGGCTGTTCCGGAGGGGGTTCTCGTGATTCGATATTCGTGCTCGTACTCCTGCTGCCGTCGCCATCGCCGTTACCGTCACCATCACCGTCGCCGAGAATCTGGCGCGACTGCAGCTGCGAGACAAGACATTCCAGTTTGCTTTCCAACTGCGCGATCCGCTCGCCCGAACCCTGGTCGTCGCCGGCAGCAGCGTTCCGGCGCGGGGGCTTATCAGACGGCTGACATGCTCTTCTGAGCCGGTGGCATCTGCGTTGTTTTCAAAAAATCAGGGTTAGACTCGCACACACTCGGGGCTTACCGCATCTACCAGCAGGCGCCCCCAGATTTCCTTTTTTAGGTGCTTGCTTGCCTTTCACACCCATCGCCGTCGGCTCGGAGGATACAGCGGCACTTGGCCTTGGTGCAGCTCCGACAGGCCTGGCCGTATTGGGCCGAACGCGCCACACTTCTTCGCTTCATAGAGGAGCACGTTTCTGGCTATTCGGGATCGGGCCTGCTTGGTCGCGTGGGGAAGTCCGCTGGAGGTTGGCGGAGATAGGAGACGAAAACGGAGGGCAGTTGGCTGCTCTCTCTGTCGATAGAGGGGAAATGTCAGATTTAATGTGACCTTGCTGTCCTGTGCGGAGTTTTTATTGCAGCTGTCTTTGTGTTACCCGACATGCACACGCTAGGAGTTCCGTCAGCCCTACTCCTTACTCTAGAACGTCCACCCTACATGGGCCAAAGCTGTGCCGCTCAGGTTAGGTACCTAACGTAGCATCATGGATGTAAACGATTTCAACATTAACGTCAATTCTCGAAGAGAAGCGAGATGGCTGACTCTCTGTGTCCCAGTGTATTACTGTGAGACTGGTGACCTTTTCTCACCCGGTTTAAGACTTCGATACAATACCGAAGCCTCGAAGCCTTACCTACCTACCTACCTTGTACCTAGATATTCTCACATGATCTCACCAATTCTAATACATACACTTCTAGGCTAAGTAGTACGAGGAACTGCCTAAAATGGGAGACTCTAAAGCACCACGTCTGGACGTGGCCATCGTGGGCGGCGGCATCATTGGAGTTATGACCGCCATCGGGCTCTTGCACAGGCACATGAACGTCACCATCTACGAGCGCGCGGCCGCCTGGCACGAAATCGGGGCCGGGTTCGGCTTCACCGGCATCGCGCGGGAGTGCATGCGGCGGCTCGACCCGGCCCTCCTCGACACCCTGAGCCGCATCAGCCAGAAGACGAGCTCGAGCGCGAACACGCGCTACTGGGACGCCTTCCACCCCCGGACCAAGCGGGACGCGCAGCAGGAGGCGTCCGCGTTGCTGTTCCAGATGCCCGAGGCGCACCTGGCGTTCTGGGGCGCCGTGCGCTCGCACCTCCTGCTGGCCATGGCCGCGCTACTGCCCGAGGGCGTGGTGCGGTTCGAGAAGCAGCTCGTGGGCTACGGGGACGAGCCGGGGAGCGACAAGGTGGTGCTGCGCTTCGCCGACGGCACCGTCGCCGATGCTCACGTACTGATCGGGTGCGACGGGATCCATTCGACCACCCGCCAGCTCCTATTAGGGCCCGACCACCCAGCTTCTCGTCCAAGTTTCACTCATACCGTGGCCTACCGCACTATGGTGCCGATGGCGGCAGGCGTCGAAGCTCTCGGGGAGAATAAAGCATTGAGCGCGTGTATGCATTGCGCACCGAATGTCAATATGATGTCTTATCCTGTAAGTTAAGCACGAACCTGAAAGATGACCGACGGAGAAGCTGATGGCGACATGCCAGGTCATGAACGGAACCTTCCTAAACATTGCCGTATTCGCCCACGAGTCTTCGGGTTTTTCCGACACTGACACGATGACGGCTCCCGCAACGCGCGACGAGGTTAGCCGGGTCATCGCTGGTTTGAGTCCGCACATGGCCGACATGGCCCAGCTGTTCCCCGAGAAACTGATCAAGTGGGGGATCTTCGACATGTGTGAGAATCCGGCGCCAACGTACGCCCGTGGTCTCGTCTGCATTGCCGGAGATGCTGCTCACTCCAGCAGCCCCCACCAGGGCGTCGGAGCCTGCATGGGGGTCGAAGATGCGCTCGTTCTCTGCGAGGTGCTTGCTGAGGCAAGGGATAGGCTGGGTAGCGAGTCGACACAGACTACGAACAGATTAGCACTTGAACGGGCTTTGCAAGCCTATTCTTCAGTTCGAATGGAGCGTAGTCAGTGGCTGGTGCGCAGCTCTCGTGAGATGGGCGAGATGTACCAGTGGCGCTACGGGCCGACAGGCAGGGACGCTGAAAGGTGTCAGGCTAAGCTGGCGAAGGCGTCACGAAAACTTTGGGATTTTAGTGTTGACGAGATGGTACTTGATGCAAGAAAGAGAGCCACTGCCTTGTAGTAATTACGCAGAATTCCCCTTTAGTTAAATTATTGAAAGCATCCTCAGTCTACCACTACATTCGTGCCATAGTTACGATGTTCATATGTACTATTGGTTTTTTCCACGCCAATTCACATTGTTTGAACAATTTCATGTGCAGTATTATCTACCGATTCCTGTAGCCAGCTTCCATACTTGGATCTATGCAACTTACAGTACAGAGATGTGTTGAGCTTTGATAATACCAACCATCAGGGTGGAAATTGTGACCCCTGAATCACAGCAACAAAAGTCATGCAGAATATCTGATCACTCCACATTCTGCATTGCACTATGTCTTAATAGCCCCTATCTTGATGTAAGCAGGCTGATTGGACTTGCAGAGGACTTACAGATGAAATGATCAATCCTCCTAGTCCTGTCCGCACCGGACTTTCGCGGACTAATTCTAGTCAGCTCGCAACGAATCCTGGAATGAGCCAGCCTTGCCAAAGGAGAATTGGGCCAGCATACCTTCAGTTAGTTCCGGTATGTTCAGATAGGTTCATAATACGGGCATCTAGCCCGTGTAAGCCCAACTATCTTCTGAGTTCAACCTGCCCATTGAGTATAGAATCAACCAAGGCCAACTCCCTAGGCCTGCATCTCATACAAACCGTACTTCGTTTCCCTTTGCATGATGGGATCCAACGTCGAAGTTTTCGAATGTGCCAACACCTTCTTGTTTGGGGGACACGTGGTATCGCAGACCAAAGGATCACTGGGTAAGCAAGTACAGTCGTTGTTGGAAGGTCCAAATGCAGACTGGATCAAGGGAACGGTGACGGGGCTACAGGAGTATTGGGATGTGTTGACGGCCAAGATACCCGAAGTCGCCGGCACAATATCTGGCCGTCCGGCACTAGCTGATCTTGACTCGTGGCTTCGACACGGCGTTGAGTCTGGTGAAATATCACAGGATGAAAACTTACCTAACGCTGTCGTTGGCCCCCTCTTGGTAGCCATACAACTCGACCAATACTGGCGCTATCTCGAAATCGCGAGACACAGCAAAGGTCTCCCATACCATGATGACCTTCAGGCCGATCTCGTGGCTGGCCAGAAAAGACAGCAGCAGCAGCCTGTGGTGCTCGGCTTCTGCGTCGGCCTCCTCGGCGCCCTGGCCGTCGCAAGCTCTGCGAACCGGCAAGAATTTGAGAGTCATGGAGCCGCGGCGATGCGGATGGGCATGTTGATCGGTGCCATGATCGATGCGCGCGAGGTGTGGGACAAAGGCCTCGGCAAGGGAAAATCGGTCTCCTACGCGACCGCATGGCGAGGCGCCAAGCAGCACGAAGACATGACCCGCATCGTATCAGCTCTTTACCCCGAAGCGTACGTCTCCGTCCTATTTGACGAAGCTAGAGCCACCGTGACCACGTCTGAGCGTACGGCGCCGTCGCTCGTACGCCAGCTCCGTGCGGCGTCCCTCGTCGTGGCCGAGATCGGCATCGAGGGGCACATCCACGCACCCGGACCGGACAGAAAGCGCCACACTAAAGCCCTCGTGGAACTATGTCGTGAAACGCCGGGGCTACGGTTTGCCGACGCCTCCAACCTGGCTCTGCCGACCTACGATAACCAAGGTGACGGGCGGCCAATCTCGTCGGACCGAGGGGACATGACCGAGATGGTACTGAGCTCCATTCTAATGCTGCAGTGCGACTGGTATGGCACCTTCTCAAAGATAGTTGCCCATAAGGACGATGCTAGGATTGTGTCGTTTGGGTTGGATCGCTGCATCCCGCCTACGCTACAACGTCGCCTTGGTGCAAGGCAAGAGCATTTTGACGACATTGAGAAAACCCAGTTCAATCCCCGGAACCAGACCAACGGAATAGTAGTTTCGATACCCCTGGCGGCTTCGGAACTACCAACCACAAACGGTCCGAATCATACGACTGCGTCTACTCTGAGCGACCCCCTGATACATGACGACAGCATTGCTGTTGTAGGTATGTCGATCAAGGTCGCAGGGGCGGATGACCTAGACGAGTTCGTGGACATGCTGCGGAAGGGAGACTCGCAGCACCAGCCTATCACGCGCGATAGGCTCCAGCACGACATGTTGCACCGTGCAAAAGCGGATGCCGATCCGAAGGTCAAGTTCTACGCCAATTTCATACGCGACTCCGACGCCTTCGATCACAAATTCTTCAAGCGGAGCCCGCGCGAGTCGCAAGCCATGGACCCGCAGAGCCGGCTCTGCCTCGAGGGCGCGTACCAGGCCGTAGAACAGTCCGGCTATTTCACGGAGACTACCAAGAGCAGCGAGGCTCGCGACAAGCTACACGTTGGCGTGTACCTGGGCAACTGCGGAGTCGACTACGAGCATAACATCAGCTGCAACCCACCAACCGCCTTTACGGCTACAGGGGGACTCAAGAGCTTCATTGTCGGCAGGTTGTCTCATTATTTCGGATGGACTGGTCCTTCCGTGACGTTCGATACCGCATGCTCATCATCCACAACGGCGATCCATACTGCATGCCGCAACCTGCTGTCGGGCGAGTGCAGCGCGGCACTATGCGGAGGTGTCAACATCATAACCAATATGCTGTGGATGCAGAACCTCGCAGCAGGCAGTTTCATTAGTCACACGGGCCAGTGTAAGCCGTTCGACGACGCCGCCGACGGATACTGCCGCGCCGAGGGTATGGCCTTCGTCTTTCTCAAGAAGCTGTCAGATGCCGTGGCCGATGGCAACCCCATTCTGGCGACCATCCCGTCGACCGCAGTGTACCAGAATTTGAACTGCACCCCGTTATTTGTGCCCAACGCGCCCTCCCTCTCGCATCTATTCAAAGATGTAATGAAGGCGGCCAATCTCAAGGCGAACGATATCTCGTTGGTTGAGGCCCACGGCACCGGCACACCGGTCGGAGATCCCGCCGAGTACGAGTCCATACGACTCGCGGTCGGGGGTCCCGTCCGCAAGAAGCCGCTGCCTTTTGGGTCCGTCAAGGGCCATATAGGACACACCGAAGGCGCGTCGGGGATTATCGCTCTGGTCAAGGTCATCATGATGATGCGGCACAGCTTCATACCGGCCCAAGCCAGTTTCGAGAAGCTAAACCATCAGATCGAAGTGCGGCCAGATGACATGATGGAAATCGTGACCTCGCTACGGCCCTGGTCCGAGAAGCGCAAGATCGTCTTGATTAACAACTACGGCGCTTGTGGATCCAACGCGAGCATGCTGGTCGCGCAGCCTCCTGCCAGTCTACTACACGAGGAGCCCGCCGGCATCCGACCTAGCGGTCCGAGCAGGTTGCCGTTCTGGGTCACAGGCTTCGACTGGAGGAGCATCCACGCGTACAGCACTAAGCTCGACTCCTGGATGCAACGTCACGTCGGCGGCGAAGAAGCCGCATTACCAGACCTTTCGTTCGCCATGAGCCGGCAATCTAATCGCGGCTTACCGAGTGGGCTGATTTTCAGCTGCAGCTCGGTCGCCGAGTTGAAGGGAAAGTTGCGGCAAGTGGCATCCTCCACAAAGGAGAATGCCCTATCTGCAGGTATTCTTCCTGTGAAAGCTGAGAGGCCCGTCATTCTATGCTTCGGCGGCCAAGTATCAACATTTGTTGGGCTGGATCGCCAGCTATACGATAGCGTGGCGGTGCTGCGTTTCCGCTTAGACGAGTGTGACTCAGCTATCAGGTCTTCCGGCTTGGAGAGTATCTATCCCGACATCTTCTCACGTGAGCCCGTGAAGGACACCGTCAAGCTGCAGACAATGCTCTTCGCTCTT
Source organism: Hypoxylon rubiginosum (assembly GCA_902806565.1). Taxonomy (NCBI): domain Eukaryota; kingdom Fungi; phylum Ascomycota; class Sordariomycetes; order Xylariales; family Hypoxylaceae; genus Hypoxylon; species Hypoxylon rubiginosum. Next base: position 1,253,449 of record CADCXA010000030.1, on the reverse strand, counting down.
CAGTACTCTTGTGCCAAGACCTGGACGGACTGCGGCCTGGAAGGCAAGGTCGCTGCCGTGGTAGGCCATAGCTTCGGCGAGCTCACGGCGCTTTGCGTGGCTGGCGTACTGAGTGTGGTAGATGCCGTCAAACTCGTTGCTGGCCGGGCCAAATTAGTGCGTGATGCGTGGGGTACTGACTCGGGCGCCATGATGGCTATTGAAGCCGACGAGGCACTTATTCAGGATCTCTTGCTCGAGACGAACCGCGCGTCTAACGGCTCGGCTGCTATCGCATGTTACAATGGCCCTCGCAGCTTCACCATTGCCGGGTCTACCAAATCCATCGACGCGGCTGTAGAGATCCTGGCTGGCAATACCCGCTTCTCGGGTATCAAGAGCAAGCGTCTCAATGTATCTAACGCCTTCCACTCGGTACTAGTGGACAAGATTGTGGATGGCCTCGGACAAGTCGGAAAGGGGCTGACTTTCCACAAGCCAATTATACCCGTGGAGCATGCGACCGAAGATATTCTTACATCTCGGCTGGACTGGACTTTCGTGCCATCGCACATGCGTAAACCTGTATTCTTCAACCATGCCATCCAGCGCCTAGCAGATAAGCACCCGAACGCCATCTTCCTCGAGGCTGGCTCGTCATCGACGATTACCGTTATGGCGGGTCGTGCACTTGCCCAGAGAAGCACACCACCGGACGCGCATTTCCAGGCCATGTCGCTCACGAGCAAGGGGGCTATTGATGCCTTGACTGATGCTACTGTTGCCTTGTGGAAACAGGGACTGCAGGTCTCCTTTTGGTCACATCATCCCAGACAGGCGAGAGAGTACACACAGCTGCTCCTCCCACCGTACCAGTTCGACAAGGCAGGTCGGCACTGGCTGGAGATGAAGTCGCCTGCGGATGCTATCAACGAAGCGGCCGAAGCGATTATAGAAGCCCGTGGTCTCACACTGGCGACTAATGGTTCCCAAACGCAGCATCGGGACCAAGAAGACGCAAGAAAACTGGATCTATTCAGTTTTGTCGCTTACCAGGACAAGAAAAAGAAGAGGAAGCCGAGGTTCCAAGTCAACACGCTGTCGGATAAGTACAACTACTTCTTTGCAGGACACGTCATCGCGCAGACGGCGCCCATCTGCCCGGCCACCTTAGAGAGCGACATGGCGATCGAAGCGCTTTTCAGCTTGTTTCCGGAGTGGAAAGCCGCCGGCATGTCGCCCGTCCTCCACGACCTAGTCAACCACTCGCCCCTCTGTGCCAACCCCTCGCGGGCCGTGTACATCGACTTCGAGGCGCTCGACGACTCGCAAAGGCAGTGGAGCATGAAGATGTTCAGCGCCAACGCGGCCGCCAACAACGACGTCCAGACGCATGTCGAGGCGCGTCTGCACTTCCGCGCGCCCACCGACGCGGACTTCCTCCAGGAGTTCGAGCGGTTCGAGCGGCTGGTCCCCCACAGCAGGTGCCAGGCCCTCTTGGCGCTAGGCCTGGACGACGAGCGGGACGACGTCGACGTGCTGCGCGGGCGGAACGTGTACCGCGCGTTCAAGGACGTCGTGGACTACCCGGAGCTGTACCGCGGGGTGCGGACCGTGGTGGGCCGCGGCAACGAGAGCGCCGGCGTCGTGCACAAGCGCCACCAGGGGCGGACCTGGCTCGACGTGCCCCTGAGCGACTCGTGCAGCCAGATCGGCGGCATGTGGGTCAACCTGATGACGGAGCTGTCCCCGGGGGAGATGTACATCGCCACGGGCTGCGAGGTGTCGATGCGTTCCCCCAAGGTGCGAACCGCGACGGACGGCAGGGAGAATGGCCCTAGCGTATGGCACGTATTCGCTCAGCACTTGCGCAAGTCCGATAAAGAATACACGACGGATGTCTTCGTTTTTGACGCCGCGGACGGGAAAATGACCGACGCCATGCTAGGTGTCCAGTACGCGAGAGTGGCTAAGGAGTCCATGAGCAAGATGCTTACGCGGTTGACGAAGGACGAGTCTGTGTTGAGAGTTACTACACAAACGCTTCCATCACCGGTTGCGGGAAATAAGTCTGCCAAACATGTTGCTGCTGCTGCTTCCGCCATGTTTTCATCGGGAAACGCTGGTAGTTCCGTTGTTAAACCTCCGAAGAAGAAGAAGCGCGGCAGTACGGAAAACAAGCCAAGCCGACGAAAAGATATCACCGAAGACGTCCGCGACCTGGTATCGAACGTATCGGGGATTGAGGCAAGCGAGTTTACACTCGATACGGAAATGGCCGAATTAGGCATCGACTCCCTGATGGGTATGGAGCTAGCTCGCGAGGTCGAGATAGTGTTCAAGTGCGCGATCGACCAGGCGGAGCAGATGGAGGCCACCACCCTCCGAAAGTTCGTGGCCTGTGTAGCGAATGCCCTCGAGAGGGATGGGGTTGAAGGCGCCGGACAAAACGGTGAGACCCCTGAGAGTGACGACGACGAGTTTTTCTCATCTAGTGACGAGGGCGCCACGTGGTCTAGGCCCAGCCAAAACGATACCGATTCACAAATTTCTACCCCCAACGGCTCGGAAAGTCCCCTTCTCAGCGAGAAGCCAATAGACTCCGTCTTGGCTGCTGATTCGGCAGAGTCTAAACGTGCCACCGCCTCCAATTTGACGTTGTCCCGGTCTGACATATTGGAGTCTTTCGGCGAGGTCAAGATGCTCACAGATGAGCTCATGCGCGAGCATCGTCTCGACACCATACACAAGACCGAGATCGCGGGTAGTAACCGTCTCTGTGCCGCCCTTGTCGTCGAAGCACTAGAGCAGCTAGGGATGCCGCTCCGCGCCGCCGCCCCGGGTCAAGAGCTCGAGCGCGTACCCTTCCTCCCCCAACACCATCGTCTCATGGAGTGCGTTTACGAGTTCTTGGAACGCGATGCCCGTCTGGTCGATATAGACAGCGAGAACGGACGACTGACACGCACCCATATTGCGGTGCCACGCAAGTCAAGCGACGCGATTCTCCAAGAACTACTCGAGACACAGCCGAGCTTTGCCGTCCCTAATCGGATGACTTTCTACGCGGGGCAGAGGCTGGCTGATGTCCTGAGCGGTGTGACGGACGGGATCCGCGTCATCTTCGGTACGCCTAAAGGACGCGAGCTTGTCCAGGCCATGTACTGCGATCACACGTTCAACTACATGAACTACCTACAGATGCGCGACGTCATCAGCCGCCTTGCCAGTCGAATCGGGAGCGTGGAGCCCGGCGGAACGCTCAAGGTGCTCGAGATGGGGGCTGGAACAGGCGGCACGACATTGGTGATCGCCCCTTTCCTCGCCACGTTAAACATCCCCGTCGAATACACCTTCACCGATCTTTCCCCCTCCATGGTCGCCAACGCGCGGCGCACGTTCGGCAAGCAGTACCCGTTCATGAAGTTCGCCGTGCACGACATCGAGAAGGCGCCCGCCGAGGAGCACAGGGGCCAGCACGTCGTCCTGGCGAGCAACGCCGTCCACGCCACGCACAGCCTGGCGGTCTCGGCGCGGAACATCCGCCAGGCCCTGCGGCCCGACGGCTTCCTCATGATCCTCGAGATGACCGAGGTCGTCCCCTTCGTCGACCTGGTGTTCGGCCTGCTGGAAGGGTGGTGGCTCTTCGACGACGGGCGCACGCACGCCGTCGTGCCCGCCGAGCACTGGGAGCGCGAGCTGCGCGGCGCCGGCTTCGGCCACGTCGACTGGACCGACGGCAGCCTGCCCGAGAATGCTTTCCAGAAGGTCATCATGGCCCTCGCATCCGGGGAGCCGGAGCCGGAACACTTGCCAAAGGCTCTACCGGGAACCACAAAAACGACACAGCTAGACAGAGGCGATGTCAAGGCCAGAGAGCTCGAGGCCGAAGGCTTCGTGGCTACGTATACGCGGGGCTGGGACACGCCTGAACTCAATACCGCTCGAGATAGGAAAACTTCCACCGTCTCTGGCAGCACCGCCGCCGTTGTCGTCGTCACCGGCGCTACTGGGAGCCTCGGAGCCCATCTCGTTCAGCAGTTCGCCGAGCATCCTGGCGTTGCTACCGTCGTCTGCGTCAACAGACCTAGCAGTAGGCCAGTAGATCAGAGGCAGGACGACGCATTCAGCAATAGGGGCATCATATTGTCGCCGGACGCGCGTAGAAAGCTGCGCGTGCTGGAGACCGACACGTCCAAGCCGCGTCTGGGCCTCCCGCCCGCAGAATACGCTTGGCTGGCCCAGAACGGGACCCATATCGTCCACAACGCGTGGCCCATGAGCGGCACGCGACCCATCAAGGCCTTCGAGCCGCAGTTCCAGTCGCTGCGGAACCTGCTGGACTTGGCGCGGTCCATGGCGATCCGCGACCACCCCGGCGGCAGCAGCAGCAGCCGCATCGGGTTTCAGCTCGTCTCCTCGATCGGGGTCGTCGGCTACGCGGGTGAGCCCCGCGTCCTCGAGCGGCGCGTGCCCATGGCGGCCGTGCTGCCGGGCGGGTACACGGAGGCGAAGTGGGCGTGCGAGCGCATGCTGGACGAGACGCTCCACCGATACCCGCGGCTGTTCCGGCCCATGGTCGCGCGCCCGGGCCAGATCGCGGGCTCGACGGCGAGCGGGTACTGGAACCCGGTCGAGCACTTCGCGTTCCTGGTGAAGAGCGCGCAGGCGCTGGGGGCCTGGCCCGACTTCGACGGCGTGCTGCAGTGGCTGCCCGTGGACACCTGCGCGCGGGTCATGGCGGAGTTGCTGCAGATCGGAGGAGACGAGCAGGCGGACAAGGCGTGCCCCGTGTACCACATCGACAACCCCGTCGGCCAGCCGTGGAAGGCCATGTCGCCCGTCCTGGCCGCCGCGCTCGGCATCCCGCCCCGTCGCATCGTCCCGTTCGCGGACTGGGTCAAGCGGGTCCGCCGGTCCCCGCTGTCGGCCGAGACCGAGAACCCGGCCGCGCGCATCGTAGACTTCCTCGAGTTCCACTTCGAGCGCATGTCGTGCGGCGGGCTGATCCTCGACACGCAAGAGGCGCAGCGGCACTCCGAAGCGCTGGCGAGGCAGGGGCCTGTTTCTGCTGACGTGGCGCGGCTTTATGTGGCATCATGGAAGAAGACTGGTTTCTTGAATTAAGGAAAAAGACATTTATGTTAGTGATAATAACCTGCTTAAATACTATACAGTTTACCTGCCTCTCGGCTCGCTTCAAAACTGCAATGTGCTCTTTCCAGAGTCGACATTGGTGCGGTGGACCGTTTATACAACTTTGCCAAAAAATCAATTTTGAGTGTTGCCAAAGGAGTAGTGCAGGCTTAGTATACGGGAATAGGTTCAATAGGGGATTAACAGGGAGTAAGATATTGCTATAATTACAGCGATTACTAGCATTAAATCCCCTATATTTACAGCAACTTCTAGCGCTAGGATACCTGTATTTATAGCGCACCTAAGTATACACCGTATGATGATTTCCCAACTGGGATTAGCCAAATAATTTTATTGACTTTGGCAAAGATGTATGAATGGTTGTCGACAAGTCAGCTGAGCTAGGTAAGAAAGGATCTCTACCCTCCTCATTTCTAGCTCTACCTATGGCCCAAAATCATACGCAAAGAGAGTTGAGACGCTGTAGAATCTAGGAACAGTCAAGGATACCATATTTAGTTTGCTAGAGCAATTCTTAAACTGCTGACTAGACCTCCGGATCTAATGCCCCACCCCGACCGGCCTTGGCGGCCGTTTGAAAGAATACGGAGTGATCGACCGAGCTCATCCCGGTCTAAGTGACGCCGCAGCACAAGTGATAGATAAGCCCTCTCGGAAATTTGAATAACACACGCACTGCGCTTTTCAAAATTGTTTTGATTTTTTTCATTTTAGAGACCTGGTCATACGATTGGGTGGTGTTGTGGAAACCCAATTGATAGGTCAAAGTACGGCGAGGCCATCCAATTGTCCAATGCCAACAGTTACCTACTCAATCGGGTAGCTATTGATTATTATAGAGGTAATATGATTGGCGATTGTAACCCATCTTAGTTACATCCTACCTTAATTACCTAAGTACCTTACCCCAATGGGAATAGAATTGCAGACACAAGCCAGCTGAAAGTCGCTACCCCTGCGGTTATCACAAGAACCTCGCTTATGCTGAACAGCCTTGCTACAAAAGAGAGCAGTAAATGCACCAGTGCGACTTAGGCCAGGAGCTTTAGATATACGGCCTCAATAGTAAGTAAACGCGAATAGAATAGTCGGATAATGGATATCGTGACAAGTATCATAGCCTCTATCAACACTTTTCAGCTCTGCTTGGTCCGGCCAATAATGTAGTTGATATCTTGTACCAGAACCTATCTTTCGAGCGGCAGTGTGTTGTGACGTCTCAGTAGAATCCGATGGTAGCTAACCGAACCATCATGCCTAAATCGGGCGAAGCTAACACCCTCCTATTCATGGCAGCGCCAGGCTCAGCAGAACTGGGCCCCATTAACAGAGCCTTGTTATATACATCGGGTGCTGTCCTGGCCCCGCTCTCCAGCCTTCTCGCGGCACATAAATAATGCCAATCTTTCTCATATATCTCCTATCTATCGCAGTAGTCGTTTGACGCTGCAAAAGTCAAGGCTGCGCTGGACCTACGTTGGACACCTGGACATAAAGAACATCGATAGAAACCAACAAATCAACACATGCCAGCATTTTTCTAGGACTTCACAGAGTTCTAAATCACCCGTCTTTAGAGATCTACAGTTGTTCGAGGCGAAACGTCTATATACATCTCCTTATGTAATCATCCAAGCCCGTACTCTTACACAAGGCGTGAGCACCACTAATAGTTTGTCAAGAATTCTAATTAGAACCGAGTACAATATGGACATTATACTCGCCGCCATCACAATCACGGACGGCATCGTGTTGGCATACAAGGGGATTCAAACAATCCGAAATCTTCCCGAAGCCTTCAAAGCCGTGGAAAAAAGGGTCCCTCTAGTGAGAGAGATACTTAATGCGGCAAAACAGGCCCTGGTCTTGAAGAAGAAGGTGGTCATCGACAATGGCATCCTCGAAACAATGAGGCGGTGCCAGTCAGCGCTCGAGAAACTGCTGGGCATCCTGAAAAAGATCGAAGATATGAAAGACAGCTACGACACAAGCAAGGACTCACAGAACAAGTTCACCGAGATCTACAAGGCGGCCCTCGTTAGCATCGGCAAGTTGACCAAGGCGCACCTAGTTGAGAACCTGATGCGGGAGATTATGACGGACCTGAAGGCTATGGCAACCTACTCCACCTTTAACCTTTCGGCCCAGGTGAAGCGTCTAGAGGACGCCTTGGTGGAACTGTCGAAGGTGAACCAGTCGCTAGAAGACTCGAATTTTATCGAGGGCGCTGGCCATAGTGCTACACAGAATATCGATTCGGGCGCGACAGGCTACCAGCCCAACAACTTTGGCTCTGGGCTGCAGAAGAACATTTGGGGAGGCACGAACTATGACTCCGCTGGAGGGACTATGAACTTTGGTATGCCTCCGGCACAGTCTTAACCACGCCCGTATTCGTAAATAGTCACTGAGCTGTTGCATGTACTTCGAATACAATACAGAGTAGCTAATACATTTCTTTCACCGTAGTTCTGACCTACGAGGAGCGTCATTGCAACATTCCATCCATGCGGACTTCGCGATTTGTCGGCAGACAGGAGGTGCTGCGCCAGATCCATGTCAATTTCGAGACGAAGCCTGCCGACTCGAATCTTCCCACCGTGTTGGTCCTGTACGGTATTGGCGGCCGGGGGAAGAGCCGTATCGCAGAGGAATACTGCCGAGACCGTTATTCCCGTGGCTATCACGGTGTCTTCTGGGTTAACGCGCGGACGGAGGAAACTACTATCCAGTCGCTCCAGGAGATTGCCGAGCGCATGACAGAGCTTGCATATGGGGGGACGACATTAAAGCAAACTTTTACTTGGAAGACGATAAGGGATGTGATTGGGTCGTGGAAAAGTCAATGGCTTATGGTGTTTGACAACTACGACGATCCAACACGGTTCCCGAATCTTGCCCAGTTTTTCCCACCAGGTAGGCCCAAACGTCCGAAGATCGAGCCTCGCAAATAAAACGGCAATACTGATTATTATTTCTTGGTTATTAGGAACTACCGGATCAATCCTGGTAACGACGAGATGGCACGAGTCCATCGGTGAAGGGTCGAATTGGAAGCGCATGAAAGTTCCCGACTTAACGGAGAACGAAGCACTTGAACTCCTGTCGATGCCAAGCGACGCCACAGAGGAAGATCTGGCGGCAGGAAAGAGTATCGTCAACACGCTAGGTCGCCTACCGCTTGCGGTTGTTTCGGCCTCTGGACAGATCGCGAGTCTTGGCCTTAGACCCTGGGAGTACCTCCTAAAGTTCAAAGAATACCGATCCATTCGTGGCACTGATCAGGCCGATGACGGCGAGAAAAGTGTGAGCTGGGACTCAACATATGAATACTCTTTTGAGCTGCTGAGCGACGAACAGAAGAAGGTGGCCGTCCCATTACTCAGCATTTCTGCTTTCTTAGGTGAAGCTACGATACAAGAGTACTTCTTCAAGCAGTATAGTACGACTTTCAAGCCTAACGCTAGACCTAGCTGGCTGTCATACTTCCACCTCGCCGGATCTGATGAATGGAATACGCTTCGATTTCGAAAGCTTGCTATTGACCTGGGCAAACAAGGTCTGATTCAGCGGCACCAGAGCCACCTGTCACGGACAGCAAAAAGCCCACCTTTAGCATCAACTGATGATGACATTTTGACAAATGAGGATACGGATATTCCAGTGCCTCGGGACAGCGTCTCCTACTCCCTCCATCCAGTTATTCGCGAGTGGCTTCGCCGCCGACCACATCAACCCTCCAGCGCCATCTCCGACGCTGTCAACGTAATGGGCATATTTGTACGTACTGTGACCATTGATGCAATGTCGCTCCAGACGCGTCTTGACGTGCTCACCCACCTTAACGCCCTTGTTGATGACCCTTTGGTCTCGTTCAACGACAGCTTCGACTTGGAGGTCCCCTTAGCGTTTTCAAATTTCTATCGCAAATTCAGCCGAATTCGTCCAGCCAAAAAGCTCCTCAGAGATGTGCTTCAACACAGGGAAAAGGTTGGAATATCTCCGAGCAATCCAGATAGTTTGAGGATTCTCCTAGAGGAGGCGGAGACCTCTGCCGACAACGCAGAGCACGAAACTGCTATGAGAGAATTCACCCAAGCGCTCGAGTACCTTTCCTCACCAACCATGGTCGAAAAATACCCTGAACTACGTTGCCGGGCCCTACTAGGACGAGCTCATGCGTTATGTGCGGCCTTTAAGCCTAAAGAAGCACATCCCCTCGTCAAGGAGGCCGAGGGACTTGCAGCGAAGGCCAAAGACAGAGGTGAGCTGGCCATTCGAGCTCAGTTACTGGACGCACTGATCTGGGGCTCGCTTGGCTTCCTTTCTAAGGCAGATGAGATAAACCAAAAGGCCCATCGAGACGCCATTGAAAAGCTGGGCGAGACCGACAACCTCACACTTGAGATAAACTTGAGGCATGCGGAGGATCTCGCGCTGCGCCGTAAATCTGCCGAGGCAAAACGAATTCTCGTCAATACAATCCACATCCTCGAGAAGCAGAATGGGGAACACCACCGCCTTGTCCTCAATGCGTTCCTTCAGCTGGGCGTGCTGTGTGGTTCAACACCACAGCATGATGTGGCGCGCACTTATTTTCAGCTAGCCAAGTCGCGTGCCGGAATTCTCTTCGGCGACACGCCAGGGGATGTCGACGTCGAGATCCTGATTGGGTATACCTATTTGAGCGAGGGCGACTACAATGCTGCCGAGCGCCAATTCAAAGCGGCAAGGAAGGCGTCGGAAAACCGGCCGGACTTCGACCACGTGTTAAACAGGGCCATGGTCGCACTCTTGAGGCTCTACGTGGCCCAGCGGAAGATACTCGAGGTGATCCCGCTACTAAAGTATTTTTACAACTATTTCCCATTTGCTGCTATCTTCAGAAGGAACAGAACCATGATAACAATCGCGGTTGGCTTGCTCTTATGTCTCTTATATTCACTTCAGGCACATTTAAAGGCGGTTTTCTTAATCCTGCTAGGTGTTGTGCTAGTTGGGCAAGTGGCTTTGAGATAGGTACCTATATCCTATGAATACTGGAGGCTGCGCCGGCTATGGCAAAGAAACCTGTGACGAGTCAAGCGGAGTGGAACGAAAAAGCAAGAATTTTCCCGTACCTACCTTTTCTGTAAGCTTAAACATTAAACTTCTGAACATTACTTTTATAAATTTATTCAATTTTCTTTTATTAAGACAAGTAGAATGGCTTGTTTTATGGATTGCATATGGCATAAAAGATGCTATTTTCAGATCCCAAACCTTCCAGTCCTGAAAGCTTCTATGCTTCATAAGCATTATCTATATCAATACGACCTGTAGGTTAGAGCATTCCTATCAAAGCGAAGCCTCCAGGAGACGATTAGCAGATCATAATCTGTAACCTTAGTCTAAGTAAAAGAACTAAAGGCTACAACGAGTCCGCAACCGTAAAGGGGACGTTCATGCCCCCTGAGTTATTAGGGATCGAGATCCTCGCAAAGCAGACCTCTTTGTTATTGATCTCTGGTGTTTAGGTAAAACTGCCTTCCAGATACTTATGTCCCAAAAAAAAACTTTCGAAAACCACATGAAGATGCTAGAATACGCGAATGGGATATTACGGTAACTGTTAGAGAGATCTGATGTGAGTGAGATAGCTATAGAATTCCTAAGTTTGTATGGTGGCAGCCCTAACAAGACGGCCCACCGCAAAGCAAGCGAATGAACATCACTGTGTGAAGAGGACCTCGACGTCCCTGAAGCCCCATCAGATTTCAGACGCATTAGGTCTGGGGCGATTCCCAGCCGAACCGTGACATCGCCCCCGCATCAAGATGAGTCGGACGAAGCTTGGACGGAAACTGACCCGGTTCAGGGCTCTACTCTTGAGCCTCAAAGCCACGTAAGCCCACCAAGATGACCGAAAGCGACTGTGAGAGTCCCTCCCGGCAAATCCCGGCTCCGAAAAGGACAAGTACTTCATGATCGATGGTGACAGGTGCGTGGTAGAAGCCTAATTGTCGTATACCACTAATGGTTGCCATAGTCTGCCAGCCGGGGCGCCGTCAACCTACACAAGAGCGATATCTCAGAAGCATTCAAACCTGCCACGAGCACCCATTCCGCCGTCGAATACAGGGGGTTTTCATGTACTCTAGGTAATGCCCACCAAAGCAACCATATGAGATAGATAGTAAGAGGTCGCCGGGATTTCATGATCGGCATGGCCCGGAGCAGGGGAATGCTAAGGTATATCCAAATACCAATAACGGTCCCTTCAAGCTCCCGGAGTCCATGCGTGGTTTGGTGAGAGTCTTCAAGTTTGGCACTGCGCGGGGACAAAGCCTCAAATGGGCACGTAAGAGAGAAGAGGATCTTGATGAAGCATGTCGCCGCATGGTCAGATTAGGGTTATTCGATACGGATTCATTTGAGCGATAGATATATCCATAAGTATTTCTCAAGCAAATGTCATAAGAGTGATACTACTCTCTCCAAGATTAACTGTGGAAACGCCTGCGATTTGTTTGATATTAGTAGTGCATCATCTGTCTCGGAATCTTGACCTAAAACTCCCCCCAAAAAAATCAAACTCATCATGCCCCCATAATCCGTCACCGACTTCTCGTGTTTGCTAACCTTATAATTCCAACGCCTTTTACAAATTCCCGTATTCCCACCGCTGTGGTCCCCGGTACCAATCTGGCGAATCACCGCGTCGGGGCGTAGCATAGCGCTCCATCCCCCATCCTCATCGTGGCTGTGCTCGCCTTTGTGAGGAAGTATCCTACCCACGCCCAACGCGACGGGTCCGTGCTAAGCTCCGCCGGCGTCATTGCAAGCCGCGCATGCGTAACGCGCGCTCGTGTGTCGCAGCAGTAGCATTTAATGATCTGATACGAATCTTCAGGCACGCAGGCGCGGCGATGACGGGGAGCGGGGGCAAAGGTAGAAGGGGAGCCGTTGGGTCGCCCCGTCGGCCGCATGACGCTTCTCTCACCACCACCAAAACCAGAGGCGCATTCAAAACGTCTAAACAGACAACAGCTTTTGCCGCTCCGCGCGTGTCGCCCGTGTCACCGCTGGGCGCGGGCGGGCGGCAAAAAGAAAAAGCGCAAAGTCGCTCATTGGGCCAAAAACAGCAAGCCCGGGTTGACTGACTTAGGTACCTACCTCCATCCGGAAAATAAAACATCAAACCTGCGGCTCCGTGTTCTTTTCATAGAAACGTCCAAGTTTACCGGCAGCATGGCAAGCTATATATAAAGCCGAGTTTAGCAAGCAAGCTTACCTAGCGCGTGTTATGTAAGGTCTAGTCGATACATGATAGGCGGGCGCTTACATAATGAGGATGCGAATGGATGGGGGGGGGGAGCTGAGGGAGCTGAGGGAAGGGAAAGGGAGTCGGCGGATCGCGAACAAAGCGCATAAATCCGACCAAAACTCCCACGGCTAGCCATTATTACATACCTATTAGGCAAACCTGCGATCCCTCGCACCCGAGGTTCAGCTTTGCTTAGTCCCCCCAGGGGTGAGTGAGTCAGTTAGGTAAGCAAACGTTAGTTGGGCTAAGGTGTCCCAGCCTTGCGCTTTGCCAAGGAACTCGGATCTAAAAGGCATCGTAGGATCCCTCGGCTCGGTTGTCAGCTTAGGAGGTACCTAGGCAGGCTTGCTACCAAGTTACGCAGTGTGACGCAAGTCCTGCATCGCTGAGGCCGATTAGTCTATACCCACTTACCGAGGAAAAGGACCAAACAGGAAGAAGAAGAAAAAAGGGATAGAGGCGCTTTTTTTTCCTTTGAACTCTTCGAAACGCGGAAGGATTTCTCGAGATCAGATCGACAGTTTCGAGAGTATCTATCTTGTCCATCTTCTTTTTGCCGCTCATTCCTCACGGATCTTCCGCGTAGGACCTTGCCGTTTTCCTTCGCGCCTTAAGCTTGGCGACCAGGACTATACTTGCTTCCTTCGTCTATCAGCCGTTAGGCCACGCAATTCTTAAAGCGCTCTTTTTTTTTTCGTCATCCCTTGTTAGCCAGATCGGTGAGGCGCCCATGACAGCCAAAAACGACTTGTTATTGTTTTCTATTCCTGGGGCTGGGGTTCTTCCTACATACGTGTTAGTATTGGCTTGTATTTAAAGAGGCACAGCTGGCTGCGCGCAGTAATGCGCCTAGCCACTGGCAGTTTTCCGGCGTCAATATAGAGGCAACGTCACCTATCGTGCAAAGCAATGAACTCGCATTTCCACTCTTGCCTTATCCATAGCCGTTGCAAATTCGGCGCATCTAATAAAGTTAAGGGTCCCTCTCCGGGGTAGGTAGTACGACATATGTAGTAGTAAAGTAAGCCGGCCCCCAAACGTAACCACCCAGATAAACCCTAGAGCGTACTCTATTTCTGGAATCCTTCGAACATGGGACGGATACCAAATACCGAGGACCTGCAGTTTGCTGCTGCAAGATCGGCACATCCGACCGAAGCAAACGTTACCTGTCAGAAGTAGGCATCTCGTATATATTAGACCGAAGACGGCACGATCAAAGTCTATCTTGCAGATAGAGAACATATGCATATGCCCAAATATAGGAAATGGAAGAGAGGAAAATGAAAATTTGTTACTCTTTACCTTAAACTAGTAATAGGATCAACTTTACTAGGTACACGAAGACGGAAGTGACTAGTGCATAGGGAACAGCTGTGCCAGTGTTATAATCCCCTTTTGATGCTACCTAGGTACTTATCACGACACGATTTACAAGAAGGATGCTCCGTATTCTTGACCGAAGGTAGTTTCCATTTCAGTCATCTAGCTGTGAAATTTACTCTATCGGTCCGACCGATTAATTCCATCACTGCTTCAACGTCATAGCGACCAGCGTGTAGAGAATCAGACCCAGGATTCCAATCTTTCCCTGAACACCGGATGATTTGTGTAATGTGTAATGCCATTTCCCATTCTAGTCGGAGAACGACCGATGCCATAATGCATGTATACTCTGATATCCGAACTCCCTATTACTATGCTCCGTAACCAGCCCGTCCTATTCCTATTCCTATTCACCGATCCCATTAAGAAACGCCGCGAGTGTAGGTATCATGGCGACAGGGCTCCACCCTCTCTCTGTGGAAAATAGGAATAGTAAAAATCACCAATCCCACTGCCCTTTTTTGTCTTGATCCGGTCGTAACAAGTTACGCCACTGCCCAAACCGTAAAACTCCTTGCTAAGATGCATCGAAAAACACAAAACATAGAAAATGATGCGCCGATTGAATAATCATCGCGTAGTAGTAGCTCCAAACATGCGTCCCCACATACCCTTTCCAGTCCTCGCACGTTTCGTCTTAGCGCTACCGTCCTGAAGCGCACGAAGATCGTCTGCGCTAATTTCGTATGGAAGCAGCAGCTTCGATTCCTTCCCTCGGTATCCTGCCCTGCTGCCAGCAGCCGGCTGCGGCATGTCGAGGACGATTTCAACAGGTGAGTCGTACAGTGAGCCGTCGGCGTAAGATACGTAAGCATCCCCCGGGTCCGAGAGCGGCGTTGATGATCGCGAATGCTGTCGCGACGAAAGAGACGAAGCATAGGAGCTGCCACTCGAGCTCACGGACGAGCTATATACCAGACCCGGTGGCGTCGATACATCGTGCACCATACGGACGGCCTCGTAAGGCGGCGTATTTTGTCTCGATCGCGAGTTGCCGCGCGAGCTTGGTGGTGATGGGAACTGTGCAGCCGCCCACTCCTCAGCCTCTCGCTGCTTCCGTTGGTTCTCCTTGCGCTGCATGCGGCGTGCGTGAGAAGCCTCGATGGTGTCACGGATGGGTGCCAAGAAGGGGTCCAACTCGCGATACAGGTCTTCTTCCGTGATTCGGAGTTCCCACTCCAATAAGAATAGCAACTGTTTCTCCATCAGGTTAACCTCCGTCCGGCTGAAACCGAAGCCGTAGCTATCAGTGCCCATGTGACTGTAGTTGGCCCAGTGCTTGTTTTTGGGCGAGCTGTCGTTCAGATACTTGGCCGCGAGGATGAGTGCCGCTAAGAAGATGCGGTGCGTCGTGCAGCGCAGGCCTTTGGCCATGGGCTGTAGTCGCGACTTTAACCGAGTCAGGTAGACTAGCGTAGACATCAAGGTGGGTACCTGTACGTTAGAAGAACGGACCAGTTGCGTAATGAATTCTTCTAGAGTCGGTAGGCCACTGTCATCACTTCGAATAGCCTTCGGGGAAGGTGTTCGGGGTGGTGTGGCGTATTGCGACGCTTGAGCAGGAGGAGGCATCATAGTCGGGTCGCACTGGATGACATCCCGTGCTGCACGTGCCAGATATGCAATCATCGCCGGGCTCACTGGCTTGTAGACAAAATGCTCTAGAGCAGCAGCGTTGAGCTCGCTCTGAGGTATCCTGGATCTCGAAGACATGGTGGGCTTTGAAGAATATGTGTGTGGTGTGCGATGTAAGATGTAGTGGTTGCGAGGTTGTGACGAAATATATAACCCGAGTGATGGATTATATAATAGACGGGTAGGCGAATGTCAAGCTAAAAAGAGAAAATCCGGGGAAACGATGCGATGGCGTTGGGATGCGTCGTTGGTAATATATTAACCAACGATAGTATCCGAACAAGGGATGGCAAGGTGGCAGATGGCAGTGTGGGAAGTATGCGCGGTAGGATGGAGGATGGGTAAGGGTGTATGGTATAGGTGTATCACGAGGCGAAGTCTATGGTCATATCAGACTGACAGACTGACTAGTAGGCGCAACGACGAACCACCCACAATTACTGTATAAGGGGGTGCGTAAGTGTTGTGTGACGTGAGGGCGGTCGAGGCTGAGCCGAAGAACTGGACCAATCGAGCTTAGCAAGACCAATGGCTGACGCACAAAAGTCGCCTGGGCTGGGCTGGCTGGGCTGGATTCAAAGATGGTAGGGAATAGTTGGGATCCAGAAATGTGTCAGGGGTTCTGGCCAAAGGAGGTGGCAGCGGTGGGCAGCGGTGGCAGCGAATGCGTATCAATTAGTGGCAGGTGGCCAGGTCTATCCAGGTACCTAAGTATTTATGGGTAACGCGAGCGAGTGCCTTATGCGCAGGTATGCACCTATGCAGGGGGCAGGGGGTAGGGGGTAGGGAGGGGGGAAAGCGAACGAGTCCGCGGATTGGCCGACAGGGGTGGTCCTTTAGAAGAGAGATGGGCTCTTGAGCTGGTCAAGGTTTCTAAAGAATCGTCTACCGTTTAACTCGGTTTGTTCGTCGGTCGCGCGGGCCTTCCGGGTTTGCCTCGGAAGATCGGAGCTCGCTTCGTTCAAAATCGACAATTTATGTCTCGCCTGTCTCCGGTCGTGAAGGATGATGGAAGATGGAATAGAATCGTGGTAGAACCAAAATAATCTTTTCCTTCCTTTTCCCTTTTTTATGCGAAAAGGAAAAGCGGCGATGATGAGATGGATGCCAAGGAATAAAATCAATTCCCGTATTGACTATGCACTTCAAATCTGGATTTGCTTTTCCTTTTTTTTCTTCGGGTTGCAGCGGTGATGCTAGTGGTGGTTGTATTAGTGCGAGTACCGAATGAGAAATGGCTCGACGAAGATATTAATGCCCTATGGTGGCTGACGTGGACAAGCTTCCAAAAAGACGATGAATGAAACCAGAAGAATGTCGGGTTGATTATGGTTGATGATAACGAAGGGCTGATAAGTCAACTAAGTCAACTAAAAGCTCGACAAGAGAGTTATTGGCAGGCCCGGCAATAGGTGGCGGAGATGCAAAGGAAGGCAAGGTTCCCGAACCGGCGGAAGACCTGGAGTTTGCTAGATTGGCTGGCAAAGCTGGAAACGATCGGAAAACGTTGGATCTGGACTGGCGAGTTGGCCGTGAATAGGGGGGTGTATTGCGCCTTGTTACAGGTGCTGAAGACAGATAAACCTCCGAGTCGGCAGGTATATGAATTGCGTAGGCTGAACTGAACAGCCGTGATAGTGGGAAAAGACTGACGAATCTCTGGCTGATGCTGACGAGTTGACGAGTCGACGAGTAGAAAAAAAAGTGGCACCCGATGCCTCCGAGCCTCAAGGCGCAGCTTTAACTCGGGATTTGGGCGGGGTCTTCTTATAAGAGTCAAAGAATAAGAAGAGAAGACTGGAAAGTCGAGTCACGGGGTTCGACGGGATGGATGGGCAAAAAACCGCGTAACACCTGGGGGAAAATTGAAATAATAAATAAAATGAGCCAAAAACACTGGCAACTTTGTTGTCGGGTAGCTGTGAGCTGCGTGTGACCAGCTGTGTCTTGTGTGTCGTGTCTTGTATCCCGAAGAAGGAAACTTGGGTATTGAGCGTGCGCACAAGGCCTGATATATAATAAGATCTACCCAGGTTTTTATTAAGACCAGGGGGGGAGCTGGGAGCTTCTGTCGATCCTATCAAGGAGGTTGTCGTGGGAAAAGAGGGGCTCGAAATGGCAGATTCAAGATATGTATTGAGAATTATTTGCCGAATAGTCTAGTCGGAAGGACGGCGTTGATAATGATAGACTGGCCGGAGTCTGCAAGTGTGGGTTTCGTATCGTGCGTGTAAAGAAAGCGGAAGAAGAAAAAGCTCGTATCTTCGTCAACGTGTGTGTGGCTGTCTCTGGTCGTAATGCGTAATGGGAATAAACCGGTTCCCTTCAAATCTCAATACTGTCGAAACAAAACCAAACTCATTCCACGCAGTGGGTTTCTATCGTCGTGAACTAGATGCTTATTTGCTGTATGCTGATAGAAGGGAAGAATGATGGAAGGGATCTTGGAGGTGGAAAGGAGGGTGCGTTTCGAGATCTATATCTACTTTTTTCCACCGTCCTCTATTCTCCTTTGCACAGGGCTTTCCCAATACAGTTCCATCTGGTGAGAATCGTCAAAGAATGTAAGGTCGAAGCAGGGACCCCATCCCAGCCCATCTTGCCTATTCGCTATCGTCCATTCGCCCCTAAACTTAGGATGTATGTATGTATACAAACATAGACCCCTAATACCGCCAGACGCCAGAATTGCGACCATATCAATGGCTGGTGGTTTACAACTCACCTAGGCTGCTAGGCTAGGACCCGCCCGCCTACAGTATGCGCCGCCTGATCCCTTTGATTGAGACGGGTCAAGAATGACAGAGGCGGGTGAGCGATCCATTGGTGTAAGTGGTTCAGAGCTTCAAGACATGAAACAGAACGAGGGGTCGGGACTAGTTAGGCCAAGAAGCTTCGCTGGAACCACCCGGACCACTTACAAGGGGGACTGGGGGGTTCAATCGCTAAAGACCCAGGGGTACCAAGACCCACCGAGACACTACGTAGTAGTAGCCCAGGGCCCAAGTAGCGACACTTATAGCGACAGTAGCGCTAGATACAGCCCTTGACAGCTATTGCATTGTACAATACTCTTGACTTTGACAGGGCACAAAGCATTCGTCCAGTAACACGCGCACATCAAGCCAGGTTCCAGTTAGCGCACTCATCCATTCATCCAAGAGGTTAGCCGCAAACCAGTTGTTCAATCCTTTCCACCAATAACATTCGCCAGCATGTCCAATCGTCAACGAGAGTCGAAACGGCGCCGGACAAGACACGACAGCAAATAGTCACCGAGTTGCAGGTCGCTTCCGTCACGACCCCTTTGAAATTTAGATTTGTTTGAATGCTATTGATGTTCGGCTTGTTTGCTCAGGTTGTTACCCGTATTGTTGTGAGAAAACAACGGCCTACCAATAGACCTAATAGGCCTACAATACATCCGGTCTCGAGACACGGGCTCGGGAAAAGCAAGTCACAACTCCCAGGTCACAGTTACACCTCGATCGAGGCCAATCAATCTTGCATGATATGTGACAAGAAATCGGACATCTGACCACACCGCTGACCCTGGAAGACCCTGAAAGACCTAGGGAAACAAAACATACAGACATACAGTCCCTAGCTAGTACGGCAAGTAATCTCGACTTGGCCGCAGTATTGATTCATTATATTCCTATTATTCTTCAGGTATCTTAACGATACGGTTGCTTTACTTGACAACTAGTTACCAGGTATCATCCCTCAAGGTCAAGAACCAGCCAGTAGCCATCGAGTGTACTCTTTTTTTCTTCGAAACGAAACAGACATGGTTCACATCGAACACCCCTGGTCTTCCCCAGTTTTCCCTACTCTTCGCTGGAATTCCCCATGTCTACCAGATCTTGACCGACTCTTCCAGTCCTTCCAGTCTTCTTACCTAGGTAAGATGTTTGACGCATCCTCAAGCAGCAAGGCGCACCGAGACGATACAATCTGTATGGAGCTAGTGGCACGCATTCTGAGGATAAGAAGCCCCTAGCCAACAGCAAGTGGCTTACACCATCCGCCATGTGTTGATATTTTGCCAGAGGCTTACGCACGAGACGGAGGATACGCTCCCAAGCACCGATGATAATATCGTCGCGTATGGTCTCGTTCGTGGTCTTGTTGACAGGGCCTGAGCAAACACTTCCAGTCAGCATTCGTGACTACGACGAAGGCATTACTTCGTAGGCTTCCAACCAAGCCCGGTCGTCACCGCAGAAGGATCGTATGCTTGTCAAAATGTGTCAAAGCATACGCACAGGTTTACGCATCTAGACTGACCAAGCCCCTCCAATATCACGACTATTTCCCGATTGGGAGAATGCGTTGCCATTGTGGCGTTTCAAGATTTATCCGATATCTCACTCAACCCTTCAATGATTTTGACTTGACATCACATACAACATCTCTGGAATGAAGATTGCCTTCTATCCATAGATCCTTAGCTTCAGGTAGGTAGGGAGCAAGGACCCCTTTTTCGTATCCCCTCCTTGAGTTTCTCATTCCAAAGAATGTGCGGCGTTGGTCTCTTTTGTTAAAAGCCATGGAGTAGATTGGCTGGCTGGTGATGTCTTATCCAGCCCTAGCAAACCAATCTTTTAGCTAGTGTCACAGACCCAACCATCGTCGTTATTATCGTCATCCCTAATCCCCTGAATATCTACGTAGTCACTTTCCTGCGACCAGGGCGGGTGACGATCGAAGGTGTACTAATAATTCATGTACGAAATGACTGCAACGTCACAGACTTGGCGAACGATGGAAATATCGTCAATTCATCGCATGGCACTCAACAAGGGTGTTTTTATCTCATCTAGATAGAGCAGCTCGACTATCCAGCAAAAGGGGAATGCATTGCATTCAATCTACTGCACTTATTACACACCGCACCTGCACCAACATGTACTAAATATTTCCGTTTGAAGCCCAAGGCCTCACCGCCGTTCACCGCATCTAAGCAACAAGATGATTTTTCTCTCTTTTGCGATTCGGTTTTTAAAGCAGCTGTTAGCTACGTCTAATCCGTTCACAGAGACCGAATATTATATTAGCTGAGATGATACGTGCGAAAAGCTAGGTATACACTGCCAATAGCGACTAAGTGCCGCCATTGGCTAGAGCTCTCTTGAATCGAAACGACCTTGGAATCCAGGCCGATCCAATGGCGGTCCAATGGCAGTCCAATGGCGGCAGGTCATCAGCCGTCCACGGGAACGGGTAGCATAATTATGCCGTGTGGCTGATGACCTAGACCCCCCTTTTTCTTCTCGCCTGCTGCCGATAGGTATTTAGGTATTCTTGCATCGAGGTCTATATTGGTCCTCGGTAGGCCAAATGGCAGGTCTTGCAGATGCAGGTGGTCAGCCACCTAGGTATACGGGCCTCGGCCTCACCAAGTAACGGGGCAGCCAGACAGCTCATCCATACACACATGCATTCGGACATGCAAAATAAATAAACAGATGAACAGTAATCCGAGATTGTTTATACGTTGCACGTGTAGGTACAGTCAAGTCAACTGACGTGACGTTGCGATACGCTTGTCCTAGACCCGAATGTGCCTTGAGTGCCGAAAGATGACAAGACAAAATGCCTCAGCGCGACCTTGCCGGATTACTTACTTACTTTTTCAGCAGCGCAGGGGGGGGGGGGGGGGAGGAAGAGTGAAAAGGAGGCCGCAGATTTATTATGTACATCAAGAAACGGAAATTTAATCAAGCGTGGCTCATCGACGCTATACGCAATTGAATTCGCCTTCAACGAATTTTTCCCGCTGAAGAGATCGTCGATCTTCCCAAAGTGGGATGGGCCAAGCTTGTGGCTTGCGGGTTCGTAATGTCTCGCGATTCCCGCTGATGGGGGGGGTGTTTCTTAACGAGGGTCTATTCTTTCGTCTTTTGGCTCGGTCCTATAATACTTATAACCGCAACCTTCTCTATGCAGGGCCCCTAGGTTCTCGAGGCCTCTATTAGCCCACCAATATGCTACACCCAAGGTGCATAACTGCACGTCATGAATAGCATCAAAAGAAATCCATGCCACAGGGGCTGACGGTGGGCCAGTTTATGCCGTACGTAACGTGCCTTATGGTATGTGTATGTGTGTATGGTGTGTGTATGTGTGCTATACCGTTGGCCGATACGCGTACCGCCGACACGCGAGTCAAAAGCCCCGATGACCAAATCATCAACAACACCATCAATATCATGGTACATATTGATATTAGTGTCTCGAGTTCCGACAAATAGCGGCTACAGTAGGTACCACATCGAGCTCTCTACCTAGGTAGCTGAGCTGCATGTCTCGACGTAATGGAAGGGCAGACTGTAGCTAGTAGGTAGCGAGAGAAATGCCGTCAGACAAAGTGCTTCGATGGGATGGATGGATGGCACATCTCCGGTTCCACGCCCTCGGCCACACACACAAAGCTTTCACGAAGAGCAGAAACCGAGCATGTGTGTGTGTTGTGTTACAGAAAACACGAACGTAAGCAAAATAAAAACCCCCTGGAAATCCAGCGCTTGTGCGTCCCGGAGGCCTGGCGGCATTTGGAGGCTGAGGCGTCTGCCGGCGTCCGAGGACAGCGCGGCTATCGTCGTATCATATCGGAGCACAAAATAGCCGTCACTCTCCTCTCTCTCTCACTCTCTCTCCACCGGGGCGGCAGCTCGCGCGCAGCGTCCATGTTGCCTTGCAGCCGGAAACGCTCGAGCCGCTCCGTTTCAACAAGCGCAACGCAAATCAAAATAGCATCAGGACCCCCTTTCCCATCAAATCTCACCAGGCGCCGGCGCTTCGTCGCTTGTAACCGTACGGAGATTAAGGCGGGAATGCAGGCCCATGCCTAGTCAGCATAACGTTGTTTGCAAGCTCTAAACCCCGGATTTTCTGGATTAGGTAAACGACGTAGTGCTTGTATGGATTGGCTGGCCCCTTGTAAGCGCGCTTAATACCCGATCCAGCCAATCACGTCGATCGTTCGGCCCAAAAATAGCATACCGCCTTTCCAAGGGTCCTTCTCGCGGTTAGCAAAGACCAACGTACGTAGGTACGTATGCACATACATGCGCAGACAGCTCCAAATCATGCGTGCGTGGGCTATGAAAAGAAATAAAACCAGTGTCGAGGTAAGTAAGGACGGCGTCTATCGTAACCGACAGTCGAATGCGCATGCACTCCTGCCGACCAAATTTTACCTACAGTTGCATGCCTTCGCGCTTGGGCATCGTTTCTAAAGTCGAGCTACGAACGAAGGGATGCTGTCGCTAACGGGTAGCCAACATCCGGCGGTGCAATCTAAGCAGCAGTTGCGTGCATCCATCGGCAAGCAAGATTTATCAGGGGATTTATACGGCAGTAAACGCAGTAGGTATCAGGTGATGTCCGAGCAAACAAAACAACATCTCGTCGAGTGCTTTCGCTCTCGGATCCGTACTATCCTACGGCCGTACCGTGGTCGGTCATATCCGCGGAAGTGTACAAGTAAATTCCTCCTCTGACCCGTGTGATTTAAGTTTTGGGTGCTTCCGTCCTGCTATCATTTCACGTGTGTTTGTGTGAGGAAGTAACTCGGGTTCAACTAGGCGTGATGACAGGCGAGATTGTAGGTGTGGTTGATTCGCGGGTATATACCTAGTCTAGTTGTGTGTATTAGCTGTGAGAGGGGAAGAGGAAAAGGATAGGAGTTATGGCAGGAGAGTGAGAATCGCATTACAACCTTAAACCGTACATAGGAACTGGGCTCGCGAAAGGCTCATGATGAGGAGTTTAGTTCGACTAAACTAGGGAATGAGACTCAGGAACGATACAGGTATAGCATCTATAATGTGTTAGGTATTAGGAGAATGTTACTAACTTTATAATATAGAATGCAGTCTTCTCATATCATCAAGGACAATTCGACTTAGCATTTATCACTCATGGTAAGACTAAATAGTGGCTATAATACGATTTCTCAGATAGCAAATATCCGCCTAAGTAAAGCTTCGAGGTAAAATGAGTCTATCGTAGAGTCGTAGCTTGTTGCCTGGAGATATAGTATCCCGAACATGAAGCTCAATGTTAGGTGCCTCTCTTCCTATACCAAGTAATTGCCCAATGTGAAGCTCACGTTACTAAAGCGGTAGAGGAGGATATTCGCCCAAGCTGTTTCCTCGACCCCTGATAATTATGTAGTGGAGCAAATATTATACTCTCTAGAACTCTAAAAGACAGAGAGGAAGACTTGGCTATCGCAGAGTTAACCCACGAGCGATGACTATTTAAAAGTTGCCTACTCCGGACACACCCGAGAATACTTTAGAGGCCGAAGTTGCTTGGATGCATTCATTGTCTTGTTAGAACTCGTAGAAGTAGTAGTGTCGAGCATCAAGGAGCATTAAAGATACGTGAAGCTGTTGTACGAGAAACCTATGAATTCGAAACCAAACACATACGGTCAACATTACCTACATGCCCTCTTCAGCGAAGCACTCTCGTACCTTTAAAAATTACTACGAAAGTCTTAAGCCCTCCGTCAAATGCATCTCATCACAGTTCCTGCTGGTTTCATCATCATGTTGAAGGCGTTGTATTTGCCACGCCAGAACAGCATCGTATCAAATCATCAACTACTTAAGCAGTAAAAAGAACATAAAAGAACAAACCCCCTACACCGGTTGAGTCGTAAAAAGCCTTGCGTGAGAACTAGAATCTAGGTTAGGTATTTCGAGAAGCGTGTCAGGTATCGCTTATGCAATCAATCTCGTAACTTGATTCCTCCCCCCTTTCTCCTTATAAGCCCTTGCCCGTCATCCATCCCATTGCGCCTATCCGTCTCCAAATTTGCTCGAGGGGTAGTGAATATTTGCCATGACTTGCTTTCTCATTCCCTCATCTGGACATAATTGCTAGGGAATATGCCATGTCTTGCACCAACCATGCCAGTCCTACGATGAAGATTAGTATCTATGCGTCAGCTAGTCACATAGGGGGGAAGACTGTAGACTTACCACCAGTCGTTGTCACTCTCTGTCTTCTTCAGCACCGTGATGATCTCCCCCTTTTTGAATGCCAAGTCGCCCGGTTGGTCCGCATCAAAATTGAATAGCGCAACCGCCTCATTCTTTTTCATCAATGCCTGCTTACTCGCAAAGTTTGGCTTCGGTGCTGCGGGCCTGCCGGGCCCCGATCTCTTCTCCTCTGGGAACCCACTGCCTATGGTTGACGCAGGTCGGTCGCGATATACGTAATCATTGTTCTGTCCTCGTCCTGCTACTGTGTTGGATCTGGAGACACCACCACCGGCCGGTCGATCATATACGTCGTCCTGCCAGGTATTTGCTCTCCTTGGAGCGCCGAACTCGCTCTGGCCGTTGGCGGGAGCGGGAGGTTGGACCTCGCCGTACGCACTTCCCCGTTGACCGTTCCATACCACGTCATCGTGACGGTCGTCATAGACGGGCACGTCATTGTACATGGTGTCGTCTACGTTACCCTGACGCACGCCAGCGAATATCCGCGAGTTTAGGACGGCCATTAACGGCGCGGCTTGCGGGGGCGGCCGGACGGATCCCGTGAGTAGCTGCGCTGCTGTCCAGCGCTGGCCGTATAGCTTCTCGTTTGCATCTCTTCGTTCCACGATTGCCGAACCTTCCAAGGACACACCGGCGAACAGCCCCTTCGTCTTGCTGTAGCTGAATACACCGGCTACGCTTCTAAGAGACGCAGCACCCGCAGCCTCGGCGTTCCGGCCGACGGGCCCGGCCGCTATAGAGACATTTCCACCGAGCGTGATCGAGCCTTGCTGCGAGAAGGTCTTGACGGCAAGCGAGTCGTTCAGGATGAAGACGAAATCGGTCAATTCGAAGCCTATCTGGCCACCAAAACCGCCGCCCGCCGTGACAATAGCAGATGGCGCAGACCACGTTCCATCAGGCAACCGAGCGACGACAAGGCCGGAACCGAAACGCGCGGATCCGAGGAATCCGGCTTTCATTACCGTAAGAATCGCGAGGCCCTACATGGCCGTTAGCTGCATCCGTCGCACATGGGAACGAGGTATAAAACGTCGGCTAGGTTTCGGGCCGGGACGTAACGGAAGCGAACTCACTTTGGCATTTGCGAGAACAGACGGGGGAATGACTTTTTCGGGACCGAACGATTGGCGCGGGTCAATGAATGAAGTTAAGATCTTTCCACACTTCTTGCACTCCGCTGTGATGAAAGACGAGTCGTTAGCTGCCAATTGCGGATGCCCAATTGCGCGAGATGTCGCATATTTGCCGCTGGGAAGGACTTACACGCCATAGACGACGGAAGAGGGTTGTGGAGACCCATCCTGAGAGAGACGTTTTGCTGCTATCTCCTAAAACAAAAGAAGACGTTGAATTCCCGAGGTTTCCGATCTACAGAGTGAAGTCGTAGGCGAAGGGGGCAAGCGAGACTGGAGGGTCTAGTTATCGCGCGGACAGGTTCGCGAACACGAACAGCGATTGCGGGGATCACAGTTGGCCAAGCTGAACAAGAAAAAAACGTTGAGCAGGTGATACTAGAACGACTCGAGGAATTTTAAATAAGTATCTAGGAGTCAATCACACGGCTTCTTCGGCGTGAGTTTTTTTTCTTTAATAGAATAAAAAGAAGAGTAGAATAGGTAGCCAACTGACTAAGGCCGACGAGATAGGTATGTGGGTATGTGAGTAGGTATAAGTATTATTTATTTATGATGGAAAGATCAATGGTCGCTGGTCACTGGTCACTGGTCACTCGAGTCGTCAGCTGCTTAGAGCTCTGCCACCTTTTGGACATTTTGGCGGGGCAATCGGGCGGGCTGGAACGGAGGAGAGGGAGAGCTTTACCTAAATGGAAGTACGGACGATGAAGTCAGAGCAAAGACGGGAGATCCACCTGCCACAAGCATCCCTGGGCTTATCAATAGTCGGGTTCGCTTGTAAAGAATCCTTGTAGGTAACCCGATACGGATGCTGATGTGGCGTACATACGTACTACCCCAGCAGCCCAGGCAAGCCAAGTCACCAGCCACGTTTCTGCGTCATCTCCATCTTGTCGCCTCCTTTTTTTGTCGCGGAGACAAGTTCTGGTGCCGCTAAAGCCGAATTTCTGGGTAAAATGCGTTACAGGTTACAATAGATGCTACTTCCAGCACTTCTAAGGGGAAAATCACAAAGGCGAAAAAATTCCCACCTATAGGCGAAGCGCAGTATTTCGATACTTCCCAACATAACGTTACGAACACGGGTCCATACCGATACGATACGATACCGACTCCGAACCAACCACACAAGACTCAAGTGCATTGAACATTACCCGGAACGCGAGTCGTCCATCGCCTTCTCTGCTTTTGCCGCCTTCTCGAAACCTAGTACACGGAAACGAAAAAAAAACATCGTACAAATGGCGGAGGCCTACGAGCGCGAGCGCCAGAACAATGCGCGGCTGGAGGAGCTGTCGGCCAAGGTGTCGTCGCTGCGCGGCGTGACGGTGGACATCTACGACAACGCGAGGGCCCAAGACGTGATTGACAATACTGTATGTGATGAGCCCCTTGAAATATCCTCTGCGCTTTTGTCCCTACATACCTATACCTAAGTAGTCTATAAGAAAGCTGACCGAGCGTTTTTTCCGCTTTTCCGTCTATAGTCCGATACCTTTTCCTCGATGTCGTCGCAGCTGAAGGGGTCCGCCGGCCGACTGGGCCGTATGGCGGCGTCGGGGAACAAAGTCGCCATCCTGAAGCTCTCGGCCATCCTCGTCGGCGTCTTCCTCGTGCTGTATTACATCTTGAAATGGATATTCTAGGTTGCACGTACCAACTCGCGCGTTCGCCGGCGAGACACATCACAAGACAACGCTAGTTCAGCCTCGATGAAGCAAATCGGGTCCTCCCGAAATTACTGTATGCGAGCCTTCCGCGCTATGGTGGTTGCTATGGCGGTGGTGTATGGCCAATTGTGTCTGGATACATGAGAGGTAGTGTACGAGTTGATGGTACAAGCACCGGCGGAGAGCTTCGCTGCTGGGTCTAGCGTAGACCATGTCTACCGGAGAGACCAAGCAACAATGGCTCACTGCTTTTGCCTACGCGACTATTCGGTATGTGCGGCAACTCTACCGCTTAAGGGGGTGAGATATATGGTTTGTTCGATATTGGGGTTAATAATACCCGTAGCGTAGCATGGCATAGGCGTTAGGGATTTGATCTTTACAATATGAATGCTTTGCAGCTGAGAAATTCACTACACCACTTCGATTGGTACTATTTAATGTTTTGCTCTTATATATGACATTCAAAATGACTGAGATAGTCTACGCAGCGGGCCGCCACACGGCTATGGGCTATACCGAAGCGGCTCAATCTTCATAGGGTTAAGCTCCTGTCCTAGCTGCATTTCTTGTTTCATAGTTTATTCGTTCGGTAACTTATTCCCAAACGTTAGAAAATAGATCGTCACTTCCGAACCCGCCCGTAGGCTTCGTCCCTCCGTTGTTGCTCGTATTTCCGCCCGTGCTACTAGTCCAGCCACCGAATTCCTCATCGGCTGCCACCTTGGGTGCCGGGGTAAATCCACCGGAAGCGCCTGGTACTATACTTTGAGTGGCGAAACATCCCCCTGTGTTACTCCAGCCACCGAAGTCATTGCCACCACTTATTCCTGAACTAGTTGGAAGAGGGCTCTTTGGAGCAAGGGCTGGAGCAGGGGTTGGAGCGGGTGCTGGGTCGGGGTTGCTCCACGCATTGCCCCAGACATCTGAATTGTTGAAGGCAGACGCGTTCAGCGAAGTGTTCGTACTTGCGGCCGGAGCCGGAGCCGGCTTTTGTTGGCTGGCAGAAAGGTTGAAGATAGAATTGTTGGTTGACGACGGAGCAGGGGCTGGTTTAGGCGGAGCCGGAGCTAGAGCTGCGGCCGGTTGGGGAGAAGGGGTAGACCAGTCGAAAAGATCGCCCAAAGCTGCCGAGGAAGACTGCATTGGCTTCGGTGAAGCGATGGACGTATTAAATGCGCCGAAGCTATTAGACGTTGTCATCGAAGGCTTTGGTTGATGTTGCGGTGCTGGTTGAGCGGGCTTGGGTTCAAAGAAGCTACCTCCGCTCAGATTCGAGAATGCCGAAGCTTGGGGCTGAGGAGTAGACCGGCTGCTAGACATAGATGTAAGACCAGCAAAGGCATCATTCTGAGGGCTCTTCGGAGATGCCACGTTCCCAAAGCTCAAGCCAGCAAAAGCATCGTCAAGGCCTCCACTAGTTGACTTCTTGGGCTGGTGTCCCATCGTCGGAGATTGCAACGTAGGGGATTGCATTCCCCCAAACCCTCCAAAAGAACCCGAAGAGGAGTGTGATGGCTGTTGAGGTGGCGGTTGAGATCGGGGAGCTGAAGCATACAGAGATAGGATAGATTGCTTGAGGTCTGGCCTAGACGGGCCACCAATTCCGCCTGTGTTGGAGGTACTTGCTGGACGAGGGGGAGCGGCGGGTGCCTCGCCCAGGAAATCCAAACCTAAGAGTGAGTCCTTAGTATTCACCGCCTTTGGTGGCGCTGGAGCCGATTTAGGAGGAACCTGCCTCGGGGCCGGTCCGACGGTGCTCGCTCGCGGAGGAATATCGTCACCGCCGATGAGATCTGCCGGAGGCGCTCGTGTGACCGCACTCCGAGGTGCTGCCTGTTGTCCAACCGAACTTTTCCGAATCGACTCCTTCTTGTCCAAGCTCTGCTTCTCTTTGACGATACTCAGCGGCACATCGTCGTCGCCGTCAACATCTAAAGACGCCGGATTCGGCATCGGCCCGTCCATCACCCATCGCTTAAGCTCATATTTAGTCCTAATGAAGTTCTCGATCTTGGCCTCGGACGGGACATGGCCGGTGGCTAGCTTGGATTCCCAGTATTTGTTGGCGCGCGCGTTGCCCCAGCTTAAGATGCTCTGCAATTGTTCGTCGGTCCACGAGTCTAGGTCGACAGATTTAACTCTCGATATGTGGGTGCCCATTCCTCGATGGATTCCTGAGCAGCGAATGCAAACGAACACACCCAAGTTCCAGCTCGCCCAGCGGGGATCTGCAAAGAGCGTGAGCTTTGATAATAGAACCACCTAGTCGGTCATGTTCTAGAGGACATACGTTTGTTTCGCTTGCAATCGGCGCATATCTTGTTGGCTTCCAATTTTAGGAGGCTTTTAATGGTCTGCTGGTTTTGGGCTGCCCTTTCAGCAGCCGGGTTAGGAGGTCGTCGCGACATGGTGCAATGCCTCCTGGTTGGAATTAGTAGTATAGGTAAGATGTTTCACCCTACTAGGTTGACGAATCTATGCGAGTAGAATGAAAGGAAGAGTCCGACAAAGGAGTAGGTCGGTCGGAAAGGGGTGCCGAGGGTGTAGAGTGTAGAGTGGAAAAGGTATCTTGTTCGTGTGGCACCGATATGGAGATCTAAGGGCCACTTCTAAAGGAGATGAGATGCAATGAAACTGTGGCTTTCCTCAACTGGCCTAAGCGTTTATAAATTCACATATCCATCAATCAAAGCGGTTCTTGAGATATCGGCGATCGCTATATGTAATTAATCCGTTATCAGTTACCCGCTACCTAAGGTCCATGTATCTCGGGTATGTACATATGCAGGTAGCAGGGTGGCGGGCAGGGTGGCAGGGTGGCAAGGATTCCAGAACATGTGGGGCAAACTCTCTGACGACATCAATTGGATTTCAGGGGTCTTAGTACTCAACTCTATTCAAATGCTTTATGCACCGCCAACGTTGATTCCAAATCATAACCCTCCAATTTCACAGCACGATTCCAAAGAGTCTCATATATCAACTGATATATAAATCACTCATCATACCATCTTATCTTCACCACACCATCATCTCCCAACTACATACCTCGATAACTCATGCGATTGTTTCCCTTCCCCAACCTTCTCCGAACCTTCTATACCTTATCTAACTTATCTCGAGTTCGACCCTTTGCGCATCAGCCATTGCAGCGTAACCCAACTACTTTAAGGTCTATGCCAATTATCCCGTTCCTTGGCAGTCTTTTTGGCTCCAGTGCTAGTGTATCAAACAAAATGTCGTATCCGGAAGAGAAAACTCCTGACGAGTGGCGAGCCGTCCTATCCAAAGGTGAGCACAGATAACCTCCCGCAAGTGAACATCCACTTTTTTAAACTAACACATAATTATAGAGCAATTCAGAGTTCTCAGACAAAAGGGAACAGAAGCCCCGTTTTCTGGGAAATACGACAAGTTTTTCTCTGACGCTGGAGTGTATACGTGCGCGGGATGCGAAGCACCCTTGTACAAGGCCAACCACAAGTTCAAGTCCGGCTGCGGCTGGCCCGCCTATTTCGACAGCATCCCCGGCGCCGTCACTAGGCACGAAGACAGCACGCTAGGCATGACTAGAATCGAGATTTGCTGTGCCAACTGCGGTGGCCACCTAGGCCATGTCTTCAAGGGCGAGGGATACCCTACCCCGACCGACGAGCGACACTGTGTCAACAGCGTCAGCTTAAATTTCTCTCCCGAAGATAAGCCAGTCCAAGGAGGTTCGAAATAGAAAGGCTTATGTAATAATCCGTGTATTAATTGGAATTATTTCGATGCGATCTCGTAAATGAGAATCGCGGTTGGGAGGCGTGAAAGGCCAGCATGGCTATCTAGATATTTAGTTGCTCAATACTATCACTGATGCGAAATGATTGTACTTCTCTGTTAGTGTTTATCATTTTTCTACGACATGAATGACAATAGAGTTGTATGTGACTACGTGTTGCTTTTCGTCGTTTCTCTTTTGGGCATGCCTCGAACACATTCAAACTGGCCAAGCCTACATGACCACATGGAAAAGGAACCATTTCCCGCAGTCTGATTATGATCTTCAGATGTGTTTATAGGTTCTTGTGACTAAGGCTTTCTCGTCTCTAGGCGCACCATCAGCTGGATACATTCACTGAGAGGATGGTGTTACTCTACGAAACCTATTTGGTATTCGCTTAGCCATACTCGGATCTAACCCGATACTTTGAAATAACATTATAAACTAAGAAGTTTCGGATACGTGTGGATGTTTATTACCCATCAGGCTTTCGTTATCCTACGAATATAAGTCGCAATGGCACCATCTAGGCCCCATTTTTGTGGAAGTTTCCTTGCATATGCTCTGTGTTTTATAAGTTTCGATCCTTGGCCAAGTTTCGGGTTGTAATGCATGTAAACTTCGAATATTCCTTCTACTCACTTACCAATTCAAAGACAGTAGTGCGTGTTATTGAAAACTATCATTTAAGAAATGGAAACACACCTCCTCTCTTTCGGATGCTATTCCATCTCGTCATCTTATATGGTCATCACATTGCTGTTCTATTGCTAATTATATGTCGAATACCCCTAATCATGTTGAGTCACGGTCAGGACCAAAGCTACAAGTCGGAAATCCACACATATTTGGTGAGTACCTGATGCATTAGAGTTTGGTAAGGACGTGAATATACGCCCCTTATTGTAGCCATCGTCAGACTAATGAGCTTAAGTGCGAATCAAAGCCCAGATTGGTGTTCGGCGGCTTCAGATGACGCATAGGGGATGATGGACCAAGCCGAGACTATTTCGAGCTCTAACATTAGGCTACGATAACTGCCTACTAGTGGTTAGTGAAACCTACTTCAGTTCGTTCGAGATGTGAGTTGGAAGCAGTCGACCCCCCGATTCCCACCTTCTCTTCTCTACATTGCAGGCAGCACGATACGAGTACAAGAGCAGATTCAATACTAGACGACCTTTCCAGTCCATAAGCCTATCTCATACATAAGCACTTTACCAGTTGCCCTCCTCTGCTTCTGACAGCAAGCATATTCTCAAGGCCTTAAACTCGACAAATAGTACTCTTTACAACCGTGAGCTGCTAGCATCACTTCAAAATGAACGACCAAGCCAACGCCTTCAGCTTTACCCCAAGCCCCAGCCCCAGCCAAACACCTCCCGCAGTTGAGGGTAAGAACAAGCGAGCGATCTCGCTTGTGGACTTACCCGTCTCTGAGCCGAACGTCAAGAAGAGACGCTGCCCGGGCAAGTTGATCAGAATCATCATCAACAAGCCGACCAAACCCGAGCCGCAGAAGAAGCCAGCTCAGCCAAAGCTTCTCATCACGTACCGTGACGGACCTTTTGGAAGGCTTCACTCGATCTACGACAGGGAGAACAATGTCCGTATCTTCCATCACCAGCTCGACGCCGACAGACACATCAGCATGACATTTATTCACGAGAAGATCGCCATGCTCAAGGACGAGGCTACAGGAGTGATCCTCTACAGAAACAAGATTCTAGACTGATCGCCGCCTATGTCACGATAACCTGCTTCGCATACGCTTAGCCAACCCTCCCCTTTATACAATGGAGGAAGACGGATCAGGATACGACGGATTGGCTCTGGAGATGGATTTCCTTTTTGATGTACATTATCAGTTTTGGCGATAGCATGGTGGATACGTTCGCTATTTGAGCTTCATACTCACTACGTCGGAGGGTTATCAGTTATTACGGATGGAGGGAAAGCGTTGTTTATATGAGCGCTCACGATAACGTCTTTTCAAGATTTAATACGGCAACTTCAGCAACATCGAGCATTGGAACGCAACCGGCAGCTACAGGATTTCGAGCAACGATATTTGGTAGAGAGAGAGAAAACATAACGAAGGAAACATATTCCCAGACAGAGCTGAGATCATAAATTGAGCGACTAAGTCTGGTTACATGTATTTTTGGGCACAACATGGCTCATTAGGCACCTATTTTCATAACCATTAGCTGGTATTTTTGTGTTCTATAAATGTTTAATCAAGTTGAAATGCAATTCAGTCAAGATTTTGCTGTTTGTTTGCTAGCCAGCCTGCCTGCTGTAGCTGCGTATCCTTTCGCCATACACATACCATTCTTACAACAGGAACCAACACATGTAGGCCCCTATTGGCTCTTCCCGACCTGCTGACCTCGTTCGTGATAAAACTTGGTGGCTGGACTTCGTATTTCTCGAATACGACTCTAGCGCTACTAGTAACGTTGCAAACAGACGTACGTTTGTATTTAGCCGTAGGCATCGTAACACAAGTATGGCGTTATGAGAGCTCTAGAACATGCTAGGACTGACAGAATCGCCATATATAATATGGCTAGCCATTTTCATGGAATCCTTTCAACTCGAATCTTGTCATCAGTCAATCTCAGTTTTACCATCATGCTATTCAATCTTCTATTAGGCAGCGCAGCGGTCACAGCAGCGGCGTCAGTCCCCAGGAACACGCCCCGTCTTGCTGCCACCGACGAGTACATATGGCAGATAGCGAAGTGGCAAGCGGGAGAGTCTCACGGCAACCCGGCCACGCCCATAACAGGCTGGTACGGTACGCAGTCCCGTTTTCTCTCTTCACATGTCGATCCCCCTATTAGCGAGCTCGGAAATTAACACCACCGCCCCTAGATTTCAACGTCTCCGCCGCCGAGTACGGCCAGGGCGCGGCGCGTATACCGCCGTTCGCAGCACACTGCGAGGGCGTCGCGGACGGCAGGCCGCTGGCCTCCGAGTACGCGGGCTGTACGCTGACCGCGGCCGACGGAACTTCGAGCGCGTCTGTGTCGGCGCGGGTTCTTCCCGAACAGGATGTACAGGCTCATATTGCTATCAGCTACGTATTCGATTCCGACGAGTATGTTTTTCTATTGCTGCATTTGTCTTGTTAACTTGTCATGCATAAGAGGTACCTAGGCAGGCAAATGCTAACGGGGAATAGCGAGTCGAGCACGGAGAGGAACTTCACGGTGGTTGTCGTGGAGGACTGGGCAAGAGAGAGACCGCCGCATGATTTCACGGTGCAGCCAACTGAAACTCAGGATTAAATTTGAAATTGTTCACTGTTACCCAATAGTGACTAACCATCTACCTACCTAGTTTCCTACTTATGTAACTAGTTAAATCTATGTCTAGGGGCCGTATTCCACTGAGAAGCCTGCATTCTAAGCAGTCGTTTCAATCTCCTCCTCTCCTCGTTGTCCGTCACCGATTCTAACGAGTTCACTGTCTCCTCTAGCACTGGAAGCTTCCTCTTCATAATATCAACTCTTGCAGTCAATCTATAAAGAGCATCGAGTATTTCTAGGACTTCGGGCTTGTTTTCCCACTGACCTTTCGTAATCTTTTCCGACTTTTCTACCGCTGCTGTCATCTTCGATTTATTCTCGGCGATGTCGTGAGATATGTGTTGTAGGGAATCCCAGAAAAGCTTCTCGGATCTTTGAGCGAACTTATCGACTCGCTTATACAAATCCTGGAAGTTCCTGTCTAGATTGTCTAGGACCTTGGTAGCTTCGTCGATAGTCTTCGTAGCCCAAGATCGGCTTCGGAACTTGACGGATGCTTTTTTATGTGGGAGCAGGTTAGATCCTTTCACGTACCAATCTCGCAGGGGGCTAGCTCTCGAGGTCTCATCTTCGAAATCATTCGTCGATTCGGTCCGAGTGCAGTCGGGGTGGAAAGAGGAACTCGACCGGGTTTTTCTTCTGCGCTTCGGCTTTTTTATTACGCTATCATATAACGCCCTCAGATCGCTATCAAACAAAAATTCGTACGATTCTTGGATTTTAATAAACGTCTCGTGACTATCTTCGCCAGCCTTGTCGGGGTGATATTGAAGGCAGAGTTGGCGATATGCTTTCTTGATTGTCGCGGCGTCGGCATCGGAGCTGACACCAAGGACCTCATAAGGGTCAAACAATGGCATTCGTTGATCAGGCATTTTTGAAAGGAGTAAAAGCTCGGCACGTAGCTATGTACCTGGAAGGAGACAAAGACTGGACAAGAACTTATTAGGACGGTAGAGCCGCAAGGTTATGTATTTAATAGGTTAACTGAACTATCGAGTGCGTTTTACATTGTTTATGATTAATAAAGTTGATTTCAACATCAATATGTTGAGTACTGCGATAGTAGGCGAGCAAATTGACGGCGAATCCGCCAATGACAGCGTGGTCAATCATTCTTGCAAGGCAAGTCATCATAAGACATCGCTCCTGTCATAGCTTTTATCAGCTCGCTCCCGATCCATTCTTCGCCTTCCTTCATCTCCCATCTCTTAATATTGTTAACCGCCTTGGCCATTTGCAAGACTTCCTTTTCGGATAGCGGCTGATCATCCGGCGGTATCTCATAATAGTCCCCTTCATAGCTCGTATCAAAAAAATGGTACGCAATAACGTTACATAACGAGGCAATTGCTTCCATTCGTAGTTTACTGCCCCGTTTCTCACGAGTTGCCATACGCACGAAAGCAGTACAGACAACAGATACAGGCAGAGTATAAAGCGAGCAAGGCAGATTGTTTTCGACGACACTAAGGTGTTCGACCTCGTCAAGGGAGACGCCTGTCCAGGATAAAGGCAGAAGTACAACCCTAGAACAAATATGGCCGGGGTCTTGGATAATGTATCGAAGGCTTCGGTTACACTCTTCGGATGGATATTTCGGGGGTAATATCTCGCGATCGGCGGCGTGATAGCCAATATCGGCAGCACGTTTCTCAACTATACGTAACTGCTCATCAGGAACGAGGAAGACAAGATCCTACTTATGACTTAGCGTTGGATATATTCAGATACTAGACAACTTACGCTATTAGGAACGAGTGGATAGCCTAGTCGGATTAAGAGAGCATGCTCCCACTCAACAAGCAGGATATTATGACGTTCGAGTTGTTCGATAAGTCGAATTGTTTGTGTTGGGAGAGACATTTCTGAAGGCATTTTGCGAGATGATGAATGTTGCAAATTAGAAAATTCATTTCATTCGTTTGAGGGCATTTAAGTAGGTAGAGAGCAGGCCCTCAGACGGGAGCCTGAAATGTTAGCCAGGATGAGTAAGCTAAGTTCAAAGAACAAGAGGACTTAGCCCCTACCGTGTATACAGACAGCCCTTTGTAGTTAAGTTTACGTTAATAAAGCCGTTGTTTCAGCTCCTTTTGGTTCTGAACCATGGCGGGTTTGTAAAGGTAGGTACTTGTACATTCTATCGAAGGCGTCAAACAGTCGGAGTGCAGGAGGCTAACAGAAAACCTATCAATTTAGCCGCGCTCTCTAACGCCCACAATGCTGAAGCTAGGTATGTACATAGGTAAATACAGCTCACGACGAAGCTTGAAAACTCTATCGAATAGATGAAAGAGTTAAAAAAAAAAAGAAAGGGGGTATCCGTTACCAGACCCACAGTATACATGCCTGGTATGTATTATACCACGAAGGTAGTCATTCCATAGAAGGAAGCTGTGACATCGAAGTCGCTTTTGATCTCTCGCATACGAGAGATGGGAGCCCGTTTACATACTCCATCACCAAATAACCACCAAACTCGCCTCTCGACGAGATTAGTGTATATCCCCAATATCCCCCCAATCCATCACTAACTCCACCCCACCTACCCTACCCTACAGCCCCCACACCAACACGCCCACCGTCCCGAGGACCAGACAACCCGCCAGCATCAGCGCGACGACGTCTCCGCTCCCACCCCGCCCCGGCCCTCCCCCAACCCCGTTCTGCAGGCCGCCGCCGCCGTCGCCTGACGCCTGCGGGCTTTCTTCCTAGCTACTGCTGCCGCTGCTACTGCCGGTCCGGGGGGCCCGGCCGTTGTAGTCGACGCCGGCCTCGGCCGTGTAGTCGCCGAAGCAGTCGTAGTCGAAGTCAATCTCGGCGACGCGGTCCTGGAGCGCCGACACCACCGTGTCGAAGGCGCAGAGCCCGTGCTCGTCCGCCGGGCACCCCGCGTACGAGTCCGCGACGGGTACGACGGCGTCGTTTCTGGCGAGACGTGAGTATGTAGTTTTTATGAACCAAATAGAACGGGATGTGAGGATTAAGCGGCTCGTAGATCGAGAAGGAAAAAAAAAAAAAAAAAAAGCAAAGACTTACACGAGGAACCTCATCTGCTTCGTCGGCTGATAAGCTGGACATTCGAGGACCTGGGCGGTGAAATGGGTGGCGAACGGCACAAGCTTGCTAGCCACGAAGCTGTTCTCGCGCTGGTTTTTGGTACCATCTAGCGGCGGCCCCTTGAACAGCGCCGTCAGGTTGAAGGCCATGAGGGTGTCGAGCACGACGACCTCGTGCGTGGCGTCGGCGTAGATGGACTGGTTGAGGGGAAAGTAGGTAGACGAATTGTCGTAGGTCAAGTTCATAGCTGACCAACCCTCCGGGTACTCGCCCGTAAAACGAGCGACGAACTCCTGAAGGTAGGCCATGCCCTGGGCGGCTGCGACGGGAGAGCCAGGGCCGTTGTTGTAGTAGAAGGACTGGGGGTCGGGTTAGCATATCATTTACCAGGTAGGTATCATTGTGCAAGTATAAACGTACGAGGTCAAAGTAATATTCGTAGTTCACGAAATCCTCTTCGCTAAATATCCCACAGAAGGCAGAGTAGCCGAGCGCGTTCGTCTCATATGAGCAGAGCTGCAGCATAGCAATAGCGTCGGTCGGGGTAAAAGTGAGACCAGATACCTACGCGGTCACGGTCAGTAATCTGTCCGCCCTGAGTGACGGTGCGGCGTTGGTTTACCTGCGAGTTCAGACGTTCGAGAGTAGTATTAAAAGCATCGTTCGCAAAAATCGACGCCATGGTACTGCCGATATACCCCAAGCTCTCGACATCGGAGTTGTTGCAGACATAGTACGGTGCGCCCGAGTTGTTCACCCCCGGCGCCTCGACGAGGATCTCGATGTTCACCTGATCCAGGTACTCGGGCACGCCGAAGAAGCCGGCGGCGAAGTTCTCGGCGGTCTTGACCATGCGGTCCTGGGACTCGGTCCTGAAGACGGGGATGGTGCCGGCCTCGGTGAAGTTGTTGAGGAGGTGGCCGTAGAGCTGGCGGTGCTGGATCCCGAGCAGGAACTCTTGGCTGCGCCCGAACGGCGTCAGCAGCTCGGCGCCGAGCTTGTAGGTCCAGTCGGACAGGAAGGCCAGGTCGCCGCTTACCTGCAGGCCGTCCTTGGTCGCGTTCGCGATCTTGTCGGCGAACTGGGCCGGCGCCGCGCCGCTAGTCGGATACCGGGCGCCGTGGCGGTACAGGAGATGTACCTGGGTCACGCTGCAGCCCTGGGGGGCGAGCGGATTGGCATCGGGCAGTCCATAATCGGCGGAAGATAATGAAAACCAAGGTGACAGGTTGCCCCAATACTTGGTGATGTCGAATTGTTCCGACGTCTCCTCCTTGCCGTGGGGCTGGGGCGCGACGAGCGGGAACTGGTTCGTCGGTCCTCTATTATACGGATAGCTCGCCGCTGTTTGGATAGCAGCGGGTTGGACTCCCGTAGGCGTCGGGCCTTGGAAGCCGACTTGGGCCTCAGGCGGGAAGAGCGCCGAGTCCACAGAAGCTTTTCGCATTTGTTAGCGGTCGGTGTTGCTGTTATATAATAAAGGATTCACTCTAATAACTACATACTACCATCTGGAGGGTAGGCGTCTGAAGTAGCCGACCCCGCATGAGGCGCCGCCGTAACGAAAGCGGTATCTTCAGCAGCGGTGCCGGCGTGAACCAGCAGCGCCGATAGAAGGGCGACGGTGGTAACAAGCTGCATCTTATCTTGACTTGTCACCTCACGAGTCGCATGAGTCTCACGAGTACACGACGAGCTACTGGAGTGCCAAGGAGGACTAAAGGAGCTTGACTTTGGGGTGACAGCTGAAAGCTTGATTCTTATAAAGATTGCGGGATGGACGAGATGGGACAACGCGCTGGCGAGCAAGGCGAGCAATCGACCTATCAAGGGCACGGATAAATACATGTGCTTGGCTGACGGCTTTTACCCCTGTCTGCCGATCCTAATCCAAAGGATCCCAAATGCAAAAAAAGGAAAATGGTCCAATAAGGGGCGCAGAACTATTCCCAATAACGCGGGACAGTACCCCGGAACCCCTGAACCCCAGCTGAGAACGGGCTGGGTCTATCTCAAGTAACAATTAAAGATACCTAATCTAACATGAGTCAGGTAGTTGATCGTTTTCGATTACACCTCTACGTGACTGGCCAGAACCTTGATATCGTTGAACGATTCGTGCAATGTCTTCGGCCCGACGTCGTATCGCCTATCGGTGTATAAAAACCCGACGACCAGCACCTCGTGCTGATCTCCTTACACGGCGCTGTATATAAGTAACGTAGGGGATCCAAACAACAAGTAGCCATATAAAGGTTGATTGCCCAGTCGCACATGTCCGTATGCCAGTTCAAAGAACTCTACACCTGTTCCTTATAATAAAGCGACGCTGGCTAGTTTCTAACTCTGTGTAGGCGCATATTTGGATACTACGCTGACTTCATACTCTAGTTCTTATCATTTCTCTAGTAAGCCGAAACACCAGTCATATTGTTTAATATGACTCAGTGACAGGAGGGGAATTAGACTGGGTAACAATACGTTTTCAACTTATTAGAAAATAGCAAACAATCAGGTAACTCAACTCCACTACATATTATCCTCGTTATAGATATGTTGCGAAACTAAATAATTTTAAATGGGCAGTTGGGAGTCGCTGAAGAGATTCATATATCAAATAGACGCGATGTTAATATATTAGCAATAATACGTCTTATGCACCGGCAGACTCAGCAGCCGGTGTAGCAAATCTAGTAATCTGCCATCGAAGCAACATGGTATAACTTGTAAAACCACCCCAGTTCTAGTCCGCCGTTGAAGATCGGGACAACCCTTGACGAGCTCTACAAAATCTGAGGATCGAAATACTTTTGGTGGTTGGCATGTTTGTTGACAGCCCACTCTTTGCGCCGCGTTGCCATGTGTTCTTGCTTGCGAGTTCTCTTCTCCTCCCGAGCAACTTCCTTCTTCTTTTGGTCCGTTACGCCCACCATTCCACCATATGCTCGGTTCACAACGGCGCCATGGCGCCCACGGTCCTGGCGCTGAATAACCTGCCCGTTGCCCTTAGTACCGTCGACATCCATGGAATCCTCCTCGGTATACGCTGCCTCAATAGCTTGTCTCTCGGCACGCTCCTCAGGCGACGGGTAGTTGTGGAGGTTCTGACGATAATACCGAGCTAGAGATCGGTGACCGACCGAACGGCCCGAAGGCAGATGCAACTCAGTATCGTCGTAGAAGATGGCACGATGCTTATGGGCATGTGAATGCCATCCGTCCATCTGGTGGTGGTGGCGAGGGTCATGAGATGTGTGGTGGGGATGTTTGTCAAGTCGCTCGTACTGATGGAGGTGGTCAACAGGGACAGAACCCAGATCCTCAGACCGGCAAGACGAGGTAGAGCTGTCCGTCTCCCAACCATCCTCCTCCTTGATCTCAACTCCATCCTCGCCTACAGCCCTGGCTGACCGTCGGGCCCCAAGCTTAGCCCCCCCGTTCTGCTTGTCATCTTCCACGGAATCATCTTCCGAGTCATCGCCATCCGAGTATGTGCCCCTAAAGTCATAGTAATCTCCGATATCGACCTGCTCATCCTCAGAGCTGTACGGAATCTTGCAGTGACCCTTGTCGCGCATGTGGGTTTGCACGGCAATGGCGGTGTTCTTCATCTTGCCGCAGTACAGGCACTCGTGAAACTCTTGAATGCGCTGCTGTAGTGCACCGATGAGGCCATCTAGATCGACCAGGTATTGACGCTCGGGAATGAACATGCTGTGGATGCGCTCCATGTGAACAACGTTCAGAGGGACAGTGGGCGAGTCGTAATTGCAAAATAGACACGTCTTGAGCGTGATATTCGGAGTAGGTGTTGATGTGCTGGAGGCTGCTTCGCTGGTGTCTTCTGACACTGGATGCTCTCTCTTATGCTGTGCTCCGGCCGAAGGGTGGGGGTTTGACGGCCGCTTTACGGGAGAAGGACGCTCCGCTAGGTTGGTCTTCTGAAGACCTTCCACCACCTCGTTGAATTCATCTTCAGCGTCCGTGTCAACATGTTCTCCATTTGTAGGTACGGGATCGCCAAGAGAGAAAGTAGAGCTCACGAGGGAGCTGGCATCGTCGTGGTGTTGTTCTTGATGCTGTACAGCTGCCTCCTTCGCCTTATGTTTCTGGCTTGAGAGGTGATTTCGGAAAGAGTTCTCGCTGTAGTAGGTTCGTTGGCAAACCTCGCAGACCTGCTGGAAACCTGCACGGTCTGCTTCGGCGGTTGTTGCGGCACGAGCTTGGATGACCTTCTCGGTAAATACTTCAGACGAAATCGGAGGCAAAGACGCAACACGACGTTTGAGGTTATACCGACTATATTGAACACAAGAACAGGTTAAAACTAGTTGCACTACACGACGGGAAATAGGACAAGGGGAACGAGACTTGTCTGGGTTACATACTGCCAATCACTCTTCATATGACCTTTCTGGGTATCTGCAAAGCGGAAAGCCACTTGGCAGGTGTTGCAAGTGAACTGATGGGAAGAGGGCGTAGTGTCTGGCTGTGACTGCGAAGGTAGACCGGTGCCTGACGGTCGAGATTCCGTGGCTGTAGCCATGGTTGAGGTTAAACGGGATCGCTGTGGAGATGTAGGTGAGAGGTGAGAGATCGAAGATCAGAGATCAGAGATCAGAGATCAAAGGTGAAGAGTTTGGTTGGGTCGCTTGCAATTGCTCTCTTATAAGCAAGCCAAGGGTAGATTTAGCCTTTACCCCTTGAAAACTTGAAAAGAGATATGTATCAGCGACGGAAGCCTCGGCTAGACAGACTTCTTTAATTCGAAAGCCAGGCTACATATATGTAGTCAAGATGTCGTTACCTGGAGGAGAAGGAGGGGCGTGGAGGGCGTGGAGAGGAGGAGGGGTTTTAATGAGGCTTTATCTGAGAACCAGAATTTGCACTAGCGTCCACGATGATGTATATTAAAATAACTTGAACCCTCCAAGTGTAAGAGACGAACTGTGTGTCGTCAAATAAGAGAATAACCCAAATCTTGGTCGTAGCGAAGCCTGTGGCATGCGATCGGATTTATTTGTCACGAGCGTTGGCCGGAAAGAGAGAATGGAATTGATCAGAGTTGCTGGAATTGCTGAAATAATCAGTTGAAATTCTAGATCTAGTGGCGTTTGGTGGGGGGCTATTTTTACCCTCTTAACAACTGGGCCTGGGCACTCTTTGCCGGAGAAAAAGAAAAAAGGACGAAAAAAATTAGTTTTGGGGGTTTACTCATACGTCAGTTCTAGAATCTATCAGGCATCAGGGCTGAATCCTGAAGCTTAGCAGGTTTGTATTATAAATAATTTTTGTACTTGTACACGCTTAAAAAACCAAAAGAAAAACAGCTATCGATAAGTACTTGGCCAATGAAGAGACACTTATCTTATTAAATCTGACATTCCATCCCACTTCCTTGAACAATCTTACATTTTTTCTAGTATCAGCTGCGCAAAACCCTTCTTATTCAACAATTCTCTAATGTATAAGTTGCGTCTGGTCTTTGGTTTGTATATGCTCGACATGCTTGACATGCTTGGTAGCATAGAAATGATCCGTGGATGAATCATCTTTGGAGCGTGGTGCTAAATTTGGAGTTGCACAAGACCCAAACTTGCAAGTCGCAAGCTCGGCTAAGGCGCTGCCGATGTATACATACTTAGGTACGTATATACATACATAACGTCGAGAGCGGGTAAGATCGATACGGGACTTTGGAATCTACAGCGCAATGGGCGGCCGGCGATTGGGCGCGAGTGCTCGGGGGCTGTGGGGTAGTAGGCCGGTCGCCACGCTAGTAGTAAAAACGATACGTAGTGTCCGTGCTCAGCCTTGAATATGACAATATGTACATATGTATGTATGCGGCTCCAGCTGTGATACCGTCAAAACCCGCCAGTACTACTTTACCTTGACGACCCATCCATCAACACCACTTCTGCCGCCGACGATCGAGTATTCGTCTCATCTTGCATCCCATCTACCTAATCAAACATCATGTCCAACGTTTCAAAGCGAGCCATTTAAATCAGCACAAGTTTGATGCGATCCAACAACAGCTCGTCTCCGTCGTTTCCTTGTCACTTCCAAGGCTCGACATTCGGCATTCGAATACGGACTGTAATCGACTCATAGCCTAGCTGCCCAACTGCGCAATAGCCCAGTCGGGCTCGTCTTCCAAGTTTCAAAGAATTCATACAACTCCTTTCTATTAAACATCCTTATACAAGTTGCGCTTCTATTTCTGCTTCCAGCACGAGTCCTTCGCACCGTATGTCATGACGCGCGAAGTTAGTCGGCCGGCGGACAACGGCCCCAGTCGCAATAGCAGCCCTGAAGCAGAGATATTGGCTGCTCTTTGGGAACAGGTGCCTTTCCCTCGATTACCCGTCGATGCGCCATCTGAAATAAAGGACCTG
The DNA here is from genome assembly GCA_902806565.1 of Hypoxylon rubiginosum. NCBI lineage: Eukaryota > Fungi > Ascomycota > Sordariomycetes > Xylariales > Hypoxylaceae > Hypoxylon > Hypoxylon rubiginosum. The sequence continues at coordinate 1,209,604 of CADCXA010000030.1, read as the reverse complement.
GTCGTTGACGTCGAAAATCCGAAAACCGTCTACGCTATCCATTGCGCCAGCCGCCGTCACAGTCTCCAACTATTAATAGAGAAGTAGGTTATATAGCCCCTTGGCCCCCTACCCCTCGTATCTACCTAGTAAATATAGCTGCTAAACTGTAAATAGGTTCATCAACCAGCTTCGGTACGGGTGCGGCTTTAATGCCTGTACTACTCCCTCGTGCTTCAGTTGTCGAAAACGATTAGCTGGCAAAGCCCCCGTTCGCCGATACAGTCCTGCCAGCGCGCGAACCCTAGCCGTATTTCTAGCGACTCAAGACGATGCCGATAGCCGGTTATGCCCCCATCTACCATCACCGACCGGTCCTAGCGATTCCATGAAATCGTTGATGTTCGGCCCGAGATATACTACGCCCTCAAACGATGTGACGAACACGACATACACGAGCCCCGTGCCTAGGTCGAAACCCCCCAGAGGGCCGCCAGGTCGAGCGGTGTCAAAAGGGGGACAGGTACCAGTGCCGGGCAACTCGTCCCCGCAAGCAGGCCGAATATGGACTGGCCAAGCTCACAACACGCAGGCTAGAACTGAAGCGCCAAATGGCGACAGTTTCCCTTCATCTAATGCTAGCCATCAGGTGCGGATCACGGAAAAGTCGGTCAGCAAGGATTATCGCTCATTCGCTGCCAACGTTTTCGGGACCGTTGCATTTAAGATGTTGGAGTGGTTAACACCGAATAATATGGAAGCTATGGCAGAGAAAGTAGAGGCGGTCCATGATCCCTTAAGTATCACTGTAGGGTCTCAGGCAACGACATCCTCGTTAGGCGATGACAACGGGGGGGTCAGTCCAACGTCTATTACATCAATACCGGAATCAGAGAAGCCGATAGCCATGAGAAGTACCCCTGATGTTCACCGATTCGCTTCTTCGGGAGTCTCCTCTAGAAGCGATATAAACGGCTTATATCAGCGGGTATCTTCCGAGCATCAGTCGGTATCTAACTCCAATTCGGGCTCTCAAGGTCCGCCACCGCATCATAGGAGGAATTCAAACACCCGAATTCGGACGTCCTCTGTCTCTAAGTCGCACACCAGGACCGTACCCGAGCCCCTGATCGAATCTATCACGGATGAAGCAAGCTCCTTATCTCCCAGCATACATACCACACAATCAGAAAAGGCCTCCAAAGGGCTTATCCGGCCTCCGTCAACCATAGCACGAACTACATCTGAGTTAGGGGACCACGATGATCATGTTATCCCAGAAACGCAGACTCCAGAACCTGACAGCCCCCGCGCTCCCACCGACGACCACTTTCCTCAGATGGATGGTGTTAGCGGAGAAGAAACTTTGAGCAGCGATGAGACGACGCGATCACTGGATACGACAGATGAGAAGCAAGATACACTAGCCACAAGTGACACTGTAGATTCGTCGTCTGAGCTAGATAGCTATCTACCGCAGTCATTATCACGCCTAAGTCTCCAAGCCGTTAACTTTATATGCGATGTCTTACAAGAAGATGCCACCTCCGAGAGACATTTACTAGAACCGTCCATCATCACCGGACCTATCAGGCGCTCGTCAAGTCGACTTAAATTTTGGAAGAGGAAACGAAAGTCGCAAACTAGTTATCCCCAGGATTTGAAGGTACAATGGAAGTTATTCGCCGAACAGAGCATATTCCACGTCTTAAGTGACCCCCAGGCCCTGTTGGATTCGTTTACTAGCTCTAACGGGATGGTTGACTCGCAAACGCTATGGTATTGTATGTTACGCTTGACAAGAGTGGCGCCTAGTCTCGTCTTTGATAGCCTCTGGATCGCCTTAGCTGGTCTCTTCGCGCCACCGAAAGCTTTGCATTCTACGAGATCGCCAACAGCAAAGATGTTCCCTCGCTCTCAAAGATCCTTCTCAAATGCAGAGGCCGCAGGGCTCATGTCTGTATGCTTCCACGCCCTCGTTGCTGCAGCTCCGTTGGTAACTGATTCGAGACAACTTAATGATATGTCTCGCATCAGGGCTCACGGATTGTCACTTACCGGTGGTGGTGCTGTCGCGAGACCACCAGTTTCTTTGTGTCTTCAGTATGAAGATGCTTTTACGGATGACATGGCTCTTCGGTTAGCTAGGAGGCTACTGAGGGTGATCCCGACACGCCGGCACTTTGACGAGTTAATTGAACTCGATCTCGACTCAGAGGACACGGCAAAAGAACCAGACGTCTTAGAAATATTACTCTCCAATCTCGAATCCTCCACGCAATCAATACTGAATTTCTCAAAAGCTGAGCGAGGCCTACATGAAAAGAGGGTCCCAGTCTTGCTTCTAGATTGGGCGAGGGCGGTGATGCTTCACGAATGGGAGGGGAAGCCTGATGTTTCCGGAGATGGCCCGTTTGGTGGTGCTCTCTCTCTAATCGCGGCCATGTGTAAGTGTATATTCCATGTTGATCCAGGAGCTTTCTAACTAACCGTAACGCAGACCGGAAACGTCAGTCTCTTCTCTTAGGCGATGTCCATTTCCGTGCCGAATACTTTGGCGAACGGTTAGATCCCATTCAGATGCCAGTTTCGTGGCTGTCATTCACCTCCACTAGACAAAAGGTACACTTGTTGGACTATTCGTACATATTCAATCCGGCGTCCTTAGTGTCCTACTTCCGAGCGATCAACTTTTCCCGGATGAGCCGGTCATACGAGGAGTCTGCTTCACTGCAGAGCCGAATTAATGCTATCATTGCCGCCGATAGCCTCGTGACAGAATCGCACCATAAGAACGTTCTTCAAGACCTGTTAAAGGTTCCCTCTGCTAAGTATTTGATTTTGGATATCAGTCGTAAGAACGTGCTGAGAGACTCTTTCGATCAACTTTGGAGACGCGAAGAGCGTGAACTACTAAGGCCATTGAAGATCCACCTAGGGGAAGATGCCGGGGAGGAAGGATTTGACTCTGGCGGTGTGCAGCAGGAATTCTTCCGCCTAGCCATCGCCGAGGCCCTAAACCCAGACTACGGCGCCTTCACTATTGACGACAGAACACGGATGACGTGGTTTCAGCCTGGCTCCGTACAACCAGAGTGGAAATTCGAGTTAGTCGGCCTCCTTATATCGTTGGCCGTCTATAACGGACTTACTCTTCCAATTACATTTCCGAAAGCTCTGTATCGTAAACTTCTGGGTGAGCCCGTCACCGAGCTACATCACATCGCCGATGGATGGCCTGATCTAGCCAACGGGCTTACCAACCTCCTCGAATGGAACGAGAAGGACGGTTCCGTAGAAGACGTCTTCGTTCTTACCTATGAATTCTCCACTTCTATGTTTGACAAGCCGGTAACCCGTGAAATGGAACCCTCGCGGCGAACGTCCTGGCCCCAATTCTCCGAGCACCCGAATTCCTCTCCCCTCCCGGCCGACAACCCGGCCGAGGCGGCGTCCGTCACGGGCGACAACCGCAACGCCTACGTCAGCGACTACATCCGGTACCTGACGGACGTGTCGGTGTCGTCGCAGTTCGCGGCCTTCGCGCGGGGGTTCCACGCGTGCCTGCACCCCAAGTCGCTGCAGCTGCTGAGCCCGGCGCTGCTGCAGAACCTGGCCGAGGGCACGCAGGAGGTGGACGTCGGGGAGCTGCGGCGGGCGGCGCGGTACGTGGGCTGGGACGCGTCGCACCGGTCCGTGCGGGACTTCTGGTCCATCGTGAAGCGGTACGACGACCGGATGCGCCGCCGGCTGCTCGAGTTCGTCACGGCCAGCGACCGCGTCCCCGTCGGCGGCATGGCCAACATCCAGTTCGTCGTCCAGAAGAACGGCGAGGAGGAAGGCGAGGGGGGCCACCTGCCTACCGCCTACACGTGCTACGGCACCCTCCTGCTGCCCGAGTACCGCGACCGCGAGGTCCTCCGGGAGCGCCTCGCCATGGCGCTCGAGAACGCGCAGGGGTTCGGGTTCGCGTGATTGGGAGTGAGAGAGATCGTGTATATAAGAGAGAGTGTAAGGGGGGAAGGGGGGAAGGGGGAGGGAGGTCATTGGGAGTTACTCTACAAACGAGAAGAGACGATATAATGTGAGGAGGCAGTACTAGAACAAAACATTCCAATGTTGTTGTCCTATAGCTGGAGTCTTGTAAGATTGGAGGAATAAAAGCAAAGAATCAGAGTACACGCTGGCGAGCGTGTTATAGGGCTCGAACACAAATAAATAAGGGGAGGGGGTGTTGTCTGTCCTCTTGTCTCCACCAGCTGGGTTACTCGAAAAAAGGGATAACAGGGACCACATTCATCGTTCAGCAAGTAGCGAGGAGTTGGGAGGGTCGGGCGGTGGCATCTATCTCCCGTTTTTTTCCCTCTTTTTTTTTCCCAAGCCGGGTGTTTATATAGAAAGGATGGAGTAGGAGTAAGGAAAGGAGGTACGCGGGAATCGAAAAAATCAAAAGGGGAGGAGGGCGGATAATTTTTTTAATTCCCCCCTTTTGCACATATCTCTCCCTATCCAAACCTACATAGTCCTCCTTAACGTACCTATTTGCCGTCGTACTCACGATGTAGTTATACCGGGTGGAAATCTATCGTTTTAGCATATTCGGGCAATAAAAAGCAGGGAGCGGTCGTTTTTAACAAATCCTATACATACATCTACATATTGCATTTGACTCATACGTGCCTGTCTACTTAACACGTTCGTTCCAGAGTGCATGTTCACGCGTTCAGGCAGTAAATTTAGTAGCAGGACTTCAATGGTGTATAGATTAGCCCACGTGTAGACAGGGGACAAGACTACAAACGGCGATTCTTGACGCTCTAAAAATAGGTATCTTGACTTTTGACCCTTTCACAAGCCATCCATCCGTCCATCTATCTATCTACACCCACAGCAAGGCCCACCCCTTTTTTGCTTTATTTCTTTGATTTGCTCCCACGTGATACATAGCTACGTACGGCTGGCTTTACAGCAGGCAGTATCATCATTTTTCCTTTCCCAATTTCACGCGAATCGCTCAAGACATCCGAGACATTTAGTAATCCTGGTCGCCGGTGCCGCTGATGATGACGTTGTTGACCTTGAGGACCATGCGGCAGAGCTGGGTAGCGAGCATGAGCTGCTGGCGCTTGCCGATGAGGGGGTCGATGACGAAGGCCTTCTTCATGTCGTTGGAGCCGCCGTTCATGCAGTCGACGCCGAGGCGGCCGCGGCCGGTGCCCGGCCCCGCCTTGACCTGCTGCGACTTGACCTCGGCCAGCGTGGCGATGGGGTTCAGGCCGCTGTTCTCGGCCAGCGCCATCGGGATGGCGTCCAGGGCCTCGGCGAAGGCGCGCATCGCGTACTGCTCCAGGCCCGGCGTCTTGACCGCCGCGTCCTCGACCGCTAGCGAGCAGGCGATCTCGGCCGCGCCGCCGCCGTACACCACGCGGTTGTCGCGCACCAAGTTGCGCACGACGCAGAGGGCATCGTGGAGCGATCGTCGCGCTTCGTCGATGATCTAGTATGAAGGTTAGCTATCTTTCCTTTTTCTTCCTGTTCCTTTAGTTTGTTCAAAGAGAAAATAGTAAAAACACACCATCTTGTTGCTTCCCCGGACAAACACCGTCACGGCTCTCGTGTTAGCGCACTCCTCGATAACGAGCATCTTTTCCCGGGTGGTACCGAACGTCATCTCCCGCACGATACCCGCTCTGCCGAGCTTCTCCGCCTTGAGATCCTCGAAGCGAGGCACTATCCTGCCATTCGTAGCAATAGCAATCAGTTCGATCTCTGGACCTCCTACCCATCTTACTGCCGGCAGCTCGTTCTGCAACAATAGGTGATTTGCCTCATCGTCGAAACCCCACTGGCAAATAGCCAAGTTGGCCCCGGTATCCTTGATCTGCTGGATCATCTCTATGAACTTCTCTCGCTCGTAGCTCTGCAGCTTCTTGAACTCCTCGACCGACGTGATTTCCAGCTTGTGCTTCGTCTTCGGCTTCGGCGGCTCAAACGCACAGGTGAGGATCGCGATCTTGGCATCCCTGACCTCGGACGGCATTTGGGGGTGGGAGAAGTCCTTGTCGACGATGACACCCTTGACCAAGATTGTATCCTCCAGCGCGCCACCGACCTTGCCATCAACCTTGATTAGTTCGAAGTCGACGTCTTTCCGCTCGAGGTCGGCAACAGATAGGACGGCATCCACGGCGATGTTGGCGAACTGGTCGTGTGCCTTTGAAACGATCTTGCTTCCTAAACTTGTCCGAGCCACCTTGACAAGGTTCTGTGTCTCTTCCCGGCTAAAATCGATGGTGTCTGATATCCGGTCCAGCTCCGCCACTGCGATATCACAAGCCTGGTCGTAGCCATCTGCTATTCGGATGGGGTGGATGCCTTTGTCTATGAGCTCAGCAGCTTGCTCCAAGAGAGCACCTGCTAGGACGACTACACCCGTCGTACCATCGCCGATCTCGTCGTCTTGGGATTTGGAAAGCTCAACGAGCAGCTTTGCTACGTGGTTCGAAATCTCCATCTGCTGTAGGATAGTAGCTCCATCGTTGGTCACAGTGATATCACCGTCGGGGGAGATGAGGATCTTGTCGAGACCACGGGGGCCAAGGGATGTCTTCACGATGTTCGCAACGGTTCGCGCGGCGAGGATGTGTGATTTGACGGCTTCGTTACCGTACTGGCGTTTCTTTTTACCTTGACTATATGTAGGTAGGAGGGGTTAGATACGGGGGGTTTGTACATGAAAATCGGGGGTATACTCACTCTCTAACCACAATAAAGGGTCGCCCTTGTTCATCTTTCATAACATGGGCTGCAGAAGGTCAAAGTTAGCATATAGGGCTTTATATTTCACACGTTTGCGCCGTACCATTGCTGAGATCGAGATCTAAGATGGAATATTAGTAAAAATGTCAATATCCAACTGATAGTGGGGCTGCAGTCGCATACTCAACGCCATTTTGCCTTAATTTTAGCTCGGATGAGCTTGTCTTGGGTCTGTAGGTTGTGTCTCGTCAGTTGGTGGTTTATTTTTGGCAAAGTCTGAAAAAAAAGCGTTGCGGGACGGAGCTGTTTACTTGGTTAAGGTCTGGCTTGTCTGCTTGTTAAGCCGCGATAGCAGCTCCCCATCTCGAAATTCTGAAATTCTGGAAATCGAGGTCCCACATTTCCCCAAATTCGGAAAATGTACCATGCCGACGCGCCACGGCAGGGGTAAGTGGGTACTTAGGTGCCTAAAACATGGTTAAACCCCCACCTTAAATGGAAGCCTGGCAGTAATCGAATCTTACATGTATTCAACGATGCCAGTGACTTGTGACTTATGTAAGTACAATACCTGTTCATCGTGATCGTGATAGAGCAAACAATCATTTTATTCTGATACACAGTTCATTTTTACGGGGAGGCATATACAATGAGGGATTCCTATTTATACGACTAATATAATATGACAACCATAGTTGGTTGGGCCGGCTACGTGATGCGGTCGCTACTATGGCTAGCCGGTGAGCAACCTCAAACTAACTAAAGAATCGAATCTACACGCTGCTTGATTCCTCTTTGCCTCAGCCGTTCAACTTCCCCTTGGCAACTCCTCTTAGACACGATTATTGAACGACACGATGTGTATTATCAGCAAGGAGTCTACATCCAACTCCTCAGGCTTCTCTACACTCGTATTCACCCAACATACAACACCTGTCCCTCGTCTTGACAAGCCGGACGATTTAAATAGTCAGCCATTTAATATAAATTTACGCACCCCTCTAGGTACTCCTAGCCGTTTCCTGGCCTTCTCGGCCGGGGAGCTTGAGAAGTTCCCGTCAAATGCTCAGCGTGAACTAGAAAACTGTCGAAATAGGGGGTTCCGTGTAAGACACGCAACCCGTGCGAATGGAATAGGGGTGACGGCATGGGAATTTGGCGATTTTAGAGGAACCCCTCGTGAAGCTCCCCGTTGTCTTGGAGAGCATATCTTCGCCCTGGTTTTCTACCAGTGCTTCCATTCAGGAGTCATCCCTTGCGATGGCCCTAAATGCCGAGCTCGGAAAGCCTCTCTTGCGGCGTCCGCGCCACCGTGCGAATGGCCCGCTCTCCGAGACTTTATCTTGACCCTTCTGTCATGTTGGGTTCCAGTTTCTGAACTAGAGGTGATATGGGATCAAATTTGCTACGATACGGTTGCTAAGCGATTAGAACTGCCAAAGATATGTTGTCTCGATCTTCGCGGTGTGCTTGAACTATGCACCTGGGCCTTGCGGCTTGCCTTTGGCGATAAGCATTCCATTCATGGGACGTTAGCTTCCATGTCTGGAGGAGTAGATTCGCCTGCTCATCTCAAGCAAATCCTAAAAAACGACTACGAAACCAGCGCCATGCGAAGCACATCAAGATGTCGCGAATACGGCATATGCCCAAATCGTCTCTGGAACGTTTCCCTCCAAGGCGAGAAAGGGCCAGCAGATATCCCACTGCTTGCCGAAATGGCCTTTAACACTCCGTTCCTTAATTCTATGGACAAGCACATCTACTGTACAGACCAGCACTGCCTACAAGCTACTCATCCTTCTACGTGGGTTGACCAGGTTCATAAATGCAAAGAGTCGTATTGCGAAGACGAGGTTAGGTTCCCTCCAGAGCTACTAAACGAGGCATTTGCGAAAGCCGGGAATATCAATAATTCGAGCCCTTGGTTCAACACTGCGTGGCATATTCCCAACAAAAACAGCGACCATCTGGGGCGCTTCCTCGGTTTGTTCAAATCTCGGGCGAAGCAATCGCTGTGCGATAGTCGTGACCGGAGTTATATGGCCATCTCTCACGTCTGGGCAGACGGCACCGGGGTTGGAAAGAAACCGAGCCGGGTGAATGGCTGTCTCTACCAATACTTTGTCTCCATTGCGATCCGCCTCGGCTGCAGCGGACTTTGGTGGGACGCTGTCTCTATACCTACCGACCGCGAGGCGCGGACCGCAGCGATCAACGCCATGCTTAGGAATTACGCGATGGCAAAGGTAACTTTGGTTCACGACGAAGACTTGGTACACTTCCCATGGAGAGAGGATGGGACACCAGCCGTGGCACTAGTCTTATCCACTTGGTTCACGAGAAGCTGGACTGCGGCCGAATTATGGGCGTCGAGGAATCATCCTGTCAAAGTTCTGTTCGGAAATCCAGAAGATCCTTCCGGGCCGCCGTTGATTAAAGACTTGGACGAGGATATTCTTGCTTGGGACCTGAAAGATTGGCTGAGACCTGTCGACTCTAACATCAGACGAAAGGTAAGACGTACACTTGATCCTACCGGCGAGATTCCTCTGCCTGGTCACTTCATTGCCAGCGATATTATAAGACGGTATCGCACCAGGGATCTTTTCAAGGGCACTCATGACAACATTTCTAATAGTCTATCCCACTTTTTAACGGCGCTGAGATCGAGGACAACATCTTGGCCAAGAGATCGGATGATTAGTGCTGGACTAATCTGTCTACCGCCCGTTAAATTCGAGTCCACTATGTCGACGCCACAGATCACGAGACAAATCCTAAGTCAGATGGATATAATACCCGTCACTTCACTATTTCACAGTGAAATTCCCGTGGCCTCAGCGGGAGGATGGGATTGGTGTCC